>VWZP01010715.1:810108-1316107 GCA_013396995.1 Dicaeum eximium
AAAAAAAAAAAAAAAAAAAAAAAAACCAAAAAACCACCAAACAAAAAAACTCCAAAAAAATCCCAGGGGGACCTGGGGAACTACAGGCCAGTGAGTTTCATGTCTGTGCCTGGCAAGACAGAGTAAATTGCCATGGAAATTATGCTAAGGCACATGGAAAAGGAGGTGATTTGTGACAGCCAACATGGCTTGATCAAGGGTAAATTGTGCCCAACAAATTTGGTTGGCCCTCTTCAATGTGGTTACAGTGTTGGTGGAAAAGAGAAAAGCAGGAAGAAAAAAGCAAACAAGAAATAAGCAAAAAAGAAAAGAGAAAAGTGTCGTCTGCCTGGACTTGTGCAAAGGAGGAAAGGAATGCCATCCAGTGGGACACTGGACAGCCTTGATGGGATTTTGAGCAACAAGGTCTAGGGGAAGATGTCCCTGGCCATGGAAGAGGATTTGGAAGTAGATGATGTCTAAGGTCCCTTCCAACCGTTCTATTATATGATTCTATGATAATCCAACTTTTTTCTTTTAGTCCTGCCAGGATATATCTGTGGGCACACCCCCAAATGAGAACTTTATACTATTAGCAGGAAGGCTGGCAGACCAGAGACTGGGCTCACACCTCAGTGTTTTTCAGGGCTGATTTTAAAGAAGTATAAACTGTTAGTCATTTTGTATTTCCCTGAGACACAAATTACTTGAAAATTGGAAGGTCATGGGAAAACATGATTCTAGTCCCATCCATTCCTCATATCCTCTTGCTGTTATGTTTGCTGCCCAGTTTTAGACCTCAATATGATCATTCAACTCTTTCTCATCTTCTGACAATCTGAAACAAATATAATCACAAACACACCCAAAATCAATGTCACGTAGATGATCAGCATTGGAGGCACAAAAAACTGTAAAGAATTAATAGACTGATGCTGTCGTCAACAGTAAGAGGAAGACATCTCCTGGAGGCAATTTCAAGATTTCTCAGGGTTGCCTGTTTAGGATGTCTGTCTCTCCTGGCAGCAAAAGGAGCCTATAGTGTTGGAGTCTTTCACCAAAACTGGCCTTGGTGAACAGCCTCTGTCCTACACCAAAGCGGGGTATGACAAGGCAGGGACACCTCTGACAACACAACTTTTGTTCCTGTGTATTTTTGGGAAATTACTTTTATAAAAAACCTGTATGATTTCTAAGCTCATTAAAAGGTCACTCTCAGTTGTGAAATTTTCTTAGCCTTAGGAGAAACTAGAGGAGCAAGACCCTTGCACATTGTAAGAATAGACACTGAGGATAGCCTTTTGTCACTGGCATGGTCTAGCATTTAGCCCAGATGTTAAAGACAACTCAGCAAAGTACTTAAACATACCCTAAATGCAGCCAGAGGGTATAAAATAGTAGAATAGATTTTCCTTTGCTCCTCTGCTGCTTGGGGAAGGAGCAAGGCAGTTTTACCCTGGTTCTCCCATTTTGTCCCTAAGCATCTACAGAGCTGCATTAAAGAGAGATCTGTTACATCAGGTAAGGGGAGATAATGTGGGTGAAACAGCACATCCACAGGCACATATACATACACACATGATAAACATTTTGAAATATGGATGTCCCCTTACAGGGTAATCCTGTTAAAATTCAGCACTGCTGGCAGAACACTCCATCTTCTCTGATTCCAGAACACTTTGCAAATGGGCTAAAATACTGCAAACATACTCTTTACAATTCCTCGTCTATGTACCATATTATTCTGAACACTGTGGAGTACTCCTGTTATTCTTGGGCCTCCTCACAGATGCAGGGACTGAGACGTAAGGTCTGGAGCCTATAAATACATGCTTTCATACTTTATCACTGCTTCTTTCATTTACGTGGAAAAAAATACAAGGAAAAAGGCAGTTTTCCTCAGGCAGCCAGAGTACTTGGACAGGAGCATTGTTGTAAAATCGTATAAATGTAATTCTTTCTTTCTTTCTTAATATTTTAAGTCCAGTATAGGACTTAAAAAGGCTTATGAGGTTTTCTCTCATAGTGTAGACTTTGTGATAACCAGTTCAGGATGAGAAAAATGTCATACTGGGAAAACGTGTAGACAGATCCATCAGATAACAAATAACTGAGTAGAAAGTGAATTGAGAGTGACAGCAGCAGCCCACTGGGGGTAACAAGCTAAAAAGACAGGAAGCCAGTGAGACATGACAGACAGTAAATGAAATTAATCTTCTTCCTGCTGACAACAAATTTCAGGCCAGCCACAGCCACCCAGCTTTGCATTACCCACAATTATATTCTGGTTAAATAAGTTTCCAAATTAACAGGAACTTGCTGTAGGTTTCAATCAACTGGATTTGTGATACACAGAAATAAAGAGTAGGGTTTTTCTGGATAGTGGTGTAGATGAATTTTCTATAACCCATTAGGCTCGCTGTACTTGTCTTCCATTAAATATTTTTGATTTAAGTCTCTTGGCTTAATGTGAGACAAGCATACAGGCTATAACTGTATTTCATTTCCCTCAAGAGATTTCTGTGAGTGGTCACTTTTGCAGAGTAGTAAGCAAACACAAATCAGAGCTAAATGTCTGTTTTAAGTAAGGCATGATCTTCCATTTCTTTACACTGTCATGATCACAACTGATAAAGAGAATCGGAGTCCAGAAGCACAGCACATGATGGAAAGGTCTGACTTTAAATTAGATGTGCACTGATTGAATCTAAACTATGAATAACTGGAAACAAGCCCACTTGCTTTGATAGGAATAATTGCTTTTATTGGTGCTCTTCCTCTGCTTAGTTTGCCTGATATTTCTCTATCAGTCATTCATGACATGATATTGTTTCTAAAGAGATAAACTAAAGAATGCAGTACTCACTACTAATATGTATACTGCTCATCTTCATAAATTAATATGTTGAATTTCAAGGAAAAATATTTCTAAATGAGATCTGTGAAACATAATATATCAAACAAATTTTTCTCTTTATATGTAGACCTAAATGCTGAGAAAGTCATATGAGTAATTTAAAATGTATTGATCAGCACAACTTAATCTGTCTCATTCTATCTGGTCAACAAGGACATCACTAATCAGTTAATAAACTCATGAAAAAAAAAGGGTATTGTATGCCAGTCTTGCTTTCTATGCTTAATTTCTTTTCGAGAATTATTTTCATATTTCATTTTGTTTTATTAATTCTTTCACTAACATACAGCTATTGACCACTGCTTTTGTCACACAGATAAAATGACCATCTGACAGAACTTTGGTTTTTAAAGTGTTGTTGCTTTCATTGAAAAGATTTTCTAAAATTTAGCTATGACATATGAGGGATACAGAGGCCCAAAGTTTCACCCAACACCCCTTTGTGTGTGCTCATGCATAAAAATGGACATGCACTGGAGAAATAAAGAACCATTTACTGCAGATGTCAATGGATGCCTTTACAAAAAGGTTAGACAAACATCTGCCAGGATTGCCATAGGTAAAAGCAGATCAAATCAAGCAGGTGGACTAGATGACCTTCACACATTTTTTTTCATGATTCTGCAAAACACAGTCGTACTGCAGAAGCACAGATTTCATATCATAGGATGGCATTATTTTCTTTCACTGGGACCACCACCTGAATTATTTCATAAATTCATCCAATGATAGAGCTGTTGCCAGAAATACATTAACTTCAAATTCCCCAAAAAGCTAGGAAAGCTCTGAAGCAATATGTTTGATTTCTGCTAGTAAACATTAAAAAATAGAGCTGCTTGAGCTGCATGAACACATGTGATTACAGAATAACAATTTTAAAATTAGGTGGTTATATTGAAAAAAGAGGGTTTGGATGTAAAAATAGATTTCAAGATCAAACAAATACCAGGCAATAGAAAAAACTCCCTGTAAAAGTAATAGGAGCACCTTCTTACATGTATGAATTCTATAATTAGATGAAAGTTGAAAAAGAGTTTTCAAAAAAAAATGTTTTAAGAACAATCACTTGCTAGGCAGTGACAGATAGAGGTTAATAACATTCCAAGGCATCTCTTCTCTTATCCTGTGACTGTTCCAGTTGGAAAGCAAAATATAAGGCACCCGAAACCACAACCCTCAATCTGACTAGGAAATGTAAAACATATGCTGGAGATCTTGGGTGAGGTTCAGAGCTGGCAAATCCACTCACAGTCTGTGTGTAAATGGCTGACCCCTCATCCCAAGGGTAAGAAATGCACTCCAGAGAAGGCTTTGTAGCAGGTAGTGATCACTTGCAATAGATGCTACATAGGTTACACAATTATTTGAGGAATTTGTCTTCCTAGACAAGACACATGAAAATAGGAAGAAAATCATAGGTATTTATTTTTTTCTCTTTTTGGTAGAGGCATATATAACTTCAAAAGAACAGCAAGTTTTAAAATCAAGCCACATTTAACTTTAAAAAAAAAAAGTTAGGGCAATATTTCAGTTCACTCTTTCATATATATATATATATATATATATATATATATATATAATATTTCAGATACTCTTATCAGGTATCTGAAAAGGCTGTAAAGGATTAATGACTTTTTACACCAGCTGATAAGCAATGCTGTGCATAGCCTAATAATTAAACAGGTTTTTCAGTAAATATTTTCCATTTGAGGCTAAGACATCCCTCAAGTCCTACTCAAACTGTCAAAAAGAGGTAGAAAAGGTAAATTTAAAGATAGCTAACTTTGCAAGGTTTGTGTACTATGTATTCTAGCAAATATATATGATATTGAATGCTCACTATATTCTCCTGATAGTTTCATAATAATGAAGTACAATGGAAGAAAAATAGCATTGGCTTTCCTCAAGTGTAGGATATGACTCATCAACACACATCATGTCTGAGAATCTGTGAAAATATTCAGACCTTTTGCATGGAGATTTTCAAACTGCTGGTTTCAGACAGGAGTCCACAGAAGGGTTTTTCACCAGCCTAAAATATCTGCCTTGGTTCTACTTAGGCACTTCTGTATCCAGTCCTGGGATTTCTTCCAGCACAAAAGTAAATTATGTCTTATCAACCCTCCTAAGGCCAAATTGTGACTTTGTGTGTGTAGGTTCTGCCACCTCTGAAACCTCTCCAGCTGTGGTGTCACTTGGGTTGACACAGCCAAGTTAAGGACTTCTGATGACAGTGGCAAGTACAGCTCACCTTCTTCTAGTTCTTAGATGCCCAAAATTGCTTCTGTTGAAAATCCAAACACCATCCAAAGGGTAAAAATACCAACGTAGCACTATGAGTTGAAAAAGAGGCTTTGACTGAAGAACTTGGCTCCTACTTAGCCTGCAGGGGTCCTGCTCCCTGCTGCTGTTTTTCCTGGGAGCAGGGATTTCTGCCTCAGTGGCTGGGTGAGCTCTGGCAGCCTGTGTCTGCAGGGGAAGCTGGACTTGCAGAAACTCCTGGACTGCCTGCCACAGCCACAGACAGTCCAGGGCAGCTTCCCATCCCTGCTCCTGGTAGCCAGGACTAGCTGCAGCAAGCCCAAAGAAGAACGGCAGAAACAGATTTCAGAGCTTGGGATAACAAAGGCAGCTACAGATGAGTTAAATAAGCTGTGAGCAGAGACCAGATGTAAACTTCTTTTCAATTCTAAACATCTCCTGTGCCAAATATTCTAGCTTGACCACCCCATAGCTGTTTGAAGCAAATGCAACTAATTTTTCTCTTCTTTCTTTCTTTCTGTTTTTTTAAACAACAGATGGCAAAGCTATTCACAGTCTCAGTTTAGACTAAAGTTTGCTGTATTGTAAACAATCATGAACTGAACTTTCAATCCAACCATTCCCCAGCCCTCAAATATTTTTATGCAACATATGATAAAGTGGTTCTCAGAAAAAGTTCATGTGTTGCTGTTGTTCCATTCTCTAGTTGTTGGGATTAATTGTGTCAGGTGGATGAACAGCCTGCCAAACTCCAGGAAGCCAAAGAGCAAAAGACTTTGTGAGATTTTGCTATTACCACTTTATTGCAGAGGAAATATCTGTGCTAGAAACTGCAGATTGTGATATTGCCTTAGGGGTCTAGAGTATGAAGAGCAATGCATTATAGTTTTCAAGTTCTGACATAATATGCTTTGGTAATTTACTACTTTGAAGTGTGATGACTTAACATGACAGCTATGTATACAAAATGATAATAAGTTGATCTACATCTTCTGTTTCTGTATGCTTTTGGAACTTGAACAGCGCTAGCTCATCCTGTTCTTTTTCCAATTTTATTGTACAAAATGGCAAGATACTAATTGTGACAACAGCAAAAATACAAGTGTCTTCATGATGAAAATCATCTTACACACTTCTATTTAAACAATTCTTTTTGAGTATTACAATGTCACAACCTGCACTTTTTTTTATATGTGAGAGACATTTTCCAAAACTAGTGAGGTTTCACAGTAGAAAATGAACTCCACAGCCTGAAGGTAAATCTAATGGATTTTCTACTTATAGTGAAAATATTCAAATAGTCATACTTCAAATTAACATTGTACTAAGTTCTGAAACATATATAATTTTGTGTTATGTATGTACAAAGTTTTGTTTTGCTTAGAAAATGAGAAAATGGTACCTACGTAAAAATAAGGGAAAAAATATTCAGTGAAAATTGTAAGGTAAAGAAATATAGATTTCTGTATAATTTTTTTCTTTTGTAAATGACAGATTTTCTTTTATTGTCGGCAGTTACCAAAAATGACCCTGGAATATGAAAATGAAATAAAGAAAAGTTCTATTTATTTACTAAGACACTAAAATGTGGGGTTTTTTGTTGCATTGGGTTTTTTGGCTTGGTTTCTGAGCAGAAGAATGAAGAATTGTCATCATAAAGAAAATTTCATAAACAAAATGACTAAGATTAATTTCTTTAAACTGTATTTAATTCTGTAGAAGCAATACATGATGTAAATTGTTATTATTTTCTCCCAGAATTAATGATTAAGAGTAGATTTTCATTATGAAGTACTAACACAAGTTGTCTCACTCAAATATAAAGCACAGAAAAGCTTATAAATAGAAATAAAATTTTATATAAGACTACTTAGCATAATAGAAGCAAAATAAAGCAAAAATGTGGTTATACAAGTCTTCCTGAAGGTATTTTTTCTGGGTTTGGAGTAAGAATTGTGGCTGAAGCCTTGTGAAAACTTTTCATCTGTGCTTGTTGATCTAATGAAATATAATGCTTGTTGCAGAGGTCCTAGCTGCAGTGAAATATTACACACTGATTTTACAAATACATGAAAAATGGTTTTGTAAACATAGCTCTTTCTTATGAGGAAACATATGGAACCAGTTGGAATTTTCTGTGAGAACATCCTTTCTGATGCTAATGGGATGTTTTCCACATGGTGAAGATTTCACCTCTGCATCCAGGGAGAGGTGTAGTGAGTTAGTTGTTTCTTACAAAACCACAGAGATATTTATATAACTATATATGACTAAGAAGAAAAACATCCCCCTCCTCATCCTATTTCAATTCATATTTCTCAAAGCTGACATAACTATAACTTCATAGTTCCAGATAAATATGGTCTATAACTACAGCAGCAAAAGTCTTGTATTACTTTGCATTTTTTCTAAATTTTAAGAATAAATAATGCAAGACACTTCTATTGGGAACTGATCGAGGGAAGAGGAAGAATGTATTTTGACCCAGTCAATTCTAATTCCTAATGTCCAACATCTTCACTTAGCAGATGAATGCCTGGAGCAAATGTCTAGATTTTTGTAAGCTCACAGACTCTGGTAGTATTCCTGACTAATGTGTAACTTAGTAATCTTTTTCTTCTACTTTTTTTTTTTTTTTTCACCCAAATGGACACATGATGATTGACCAAAATCAACACAGGATTTTGAGACAATTTTTCTGGGAAAAAACCTATAATTCCATATATTTGATTTCAGTGATACTCATAAAGTGTCATAAGTACATGCACCTATACAGGACCTTGCTTCCCCTGAGATGCCAGACACCTGCATTCTTATCCCTGCCATGCCAAACATGAATATGGAGAAGCACAAAAGCTGTGACAATAAATATAATGGTGTATAATCAGTAGTGGAAGGAGCTGCTATACCTTTTTAATTAACATATTTGAAGTTCAATAAAAATGCTTTTGTAAGTGCTGGCACACGTCAAAATGCATTAGTTTCAATTTAGTTGCTCATTATTTTGCTATCCAATAAAGAATGTTATAAACTTGTTATATATTTACTAGATGTAGCAAAATAAAATAAAATATAATGAAGCAAATTGGCACATCCACTACAGATTTATTAATAAATATTTACAGCTGAAAATGGCAATACAAATCTTGAAGATAATAATGTTAGTCAATAAAAGTATTCTAGAACTAGTACATAGTGAAATACTAGTCACTGGAAGGTACACAATATTAAAAAAAAAAAAAGAAGAAAGAGAGTGCAAAGGTTACAGAATGTTAAGGAGGTGATAGCCTGTACAGAATTAGGAATCAGCAACATCACCAAAGAAGACACTGTCCCTCAGTCTATTTTGTACTGAGACTGAAGTAGCAACTGCAATGGCCTTGGAAATTTGAAGGCAATAATTATTTACATTCGACACAGGAATTATATACAACACCAGTGAGCTGTGCGAGCTGTGCACTTCTTTTATTATATGTATTTGAGCATGAAATATTCACATTGGATCTTGTTATGGGAAATATTAAGGGACTTTGAGTCTACCCTAAAGTAGGAAATTAAGATTCTCAGTTGTTTAGCATCACAAAAATAACCTTAAGATTACTAAACTATTGAAATACAAGTGAAATAAACCCTAGGGAGTGAAAAAAAACCAAACAAAGCCAAGACCAAACCAATATTTCATCACATTAATTATACAAAAATGATAAAAGTAAAAGAAAAAGGTTTTCAATAGGTATAGTGCAACTGAGTTCAAAGTCAGAGAAGATGATTGGATTCACTGAGTGGAGAGATTTCTTACAGTTGTAAATTCCTAAATTAACAAAACTAAACAAAAAAATCAAACCAAAATTGTATATAAACCAAGTAAATTGTATATAAATTGTATACCAAAAAATTGTATATAAACCAAAGGAAAATTGTTTTAAAGAACAACAACAACAGAAAATTGCACAAGCAAGTATTTCATTCAGCACCCCATGGTATAAGCCCATTTCCTCATCTCCTGGGCAAGGATAACTGGACAGCTAAATGTAACTGGCATGTGAATGCCTACAGCATATGCAGATTTCCTTGGTTTTTTCTTTAGTTTGTTGATCTTTTTTGTAGTGCTGAAGATCAATAGGATGGACATTGGTATTCTGCAAATATTCACTCCATCTCTAAAAGGAACTAAAAAAGAATGGTATTAACCACACAGTTCCATGCTTCTGACCACAAAAATATAGGAGAGGCAAAATGGCCTATAACTATCAAAAAAGTACTTCAAAACTTCAGAGGAAGAAGAAAGGAAACTGTGAGAAGTGAAAGCCCCTTCCCTGCATTTGCTTTAAGGTCTGAGAACCAGTCTGGGACCCATCTGTACCTTAAAGTATGTGTTTAACATTGAGGTAGTGACCTATGACACTCTGTGCCTCAGTGCCTCTTGAATCAATGACATGGAGCAGGGAAGGACAGGGAAGGACAGGAAACAGCAAAGCACATGTACCCTGCAAACCCTGCAGTGCTGGCAGCTGTGCATTGGCAAAAGTCTTATTTACAAGATTTTTGTAGGTGTGTCTTGTGCTCTGTGTATGTTGAAAGCAGTGTTTATGCTGATATAATCATATATTAGTGTAAATGGCATAATGGTGTCCTTATCAAGTGTGTACATAGTCATTATGTTTATAATTCTTCTGTCAAAGGAGTCCAACAGAAATTGGGTGCTTTTGTACTCGACTCTGAATATATGCTGTTGTATCAGCATTTCTGAAGGTCATAAATAATGGTACAGGTATTTTGCAGGCTGCATGTATGTCTAATATTGTGGGCATAGAGCAGGGATTTCATATGTTTGAGGACACAATATAGTTGGGGTTTTTTTTCTTTTTTCATTAATTCATGAAAGCCAAGTGTTACCAAATATACATGGTATGACAAGTAACCTCCAATTTCCATAGAACTAGATAAATCAGTAGAATTCAAAGCACATAATAATGTCCCAGTGTATCTATTTCAGTGCAGCACAAAAGGCCTAAACCAGTGTGTTGCTAGTGATTAACACAAACTAATAGATGTTTGTGTACTTCAAGGTGGTTGAAGGGCAAGCAATTCAGTTTTTGTAATAGCAGAAGTAAGTCATTAACTCATGGAAATATCTCAGCTAACTTGGAGAGCAAAGAAAGAACTAAAGTACTTTATTTTTCAAGGTAAAAGTTCACCAATCTGATTTAAATGAGTTTTGTTAATTACAGAGGTAGGAAATTTTACTATAGAGATATAATCCCCAATGTTTATAGAAACTTCCTAAATCTCTGACACTCTTGAAAAGCCCTGTATTGTTATTGGACAGATATGAAAGGAGCAGTCTGTGACAGAGATCTGAACAACCATTCTTGAAGAACAAAACCCAAGAACAAATTGCTTATTATGTGTCTGCCCTACAATACTGCAGAGATTGTTTCACCACAGTGTAATAACGTGTACTACGGAAAAAAAATCTTAGGGTACATAAATGGAATTTTTATCTAATTCTGTCAGTACTTAGAGTTAACCTGTTCTTCACATATCCTTCTGGTCTACAGTCACAGTCAGAGTTCTCTGGGTCAAGCACTGCTTTGTCCTTTTCACAAGAGGTCAAAGAGGTTGCCTTTCAGAAGAGGTCAAAAAGCTGCTACCCTCCAGAAAGATGCTGGAGTGATCTTACTAAAGCTATAAATTGAGGCTCAAAGATCTCATTAAAAATAAAATAAAATAAAATTTAACATGGAAAGGAATAGCTACATAAATATTTGATTGTGTTCTTTGCTTATGATATATTAATGACCCCAAGAAGTATCAAAGCCTCATTTTGGCTAAGTGCAATGCAAACTTACAGCAACCACTTGTGACACAGGCAGCTGTTACTGTAATTACAGCAGCAAGTCCGGTACTGTAGAAGAAAACAGTGGGAGTGGAGATGAGTCTTTAAAACAGATAATGGTGTTACACAGTGAAAGGCCTGACAGGGTCTGTCTCTGCACTCAGCAAAAACAAGTTCAAAAGCTATGCTGACAGATGTGCAAGAAGAGGAATATGGGTTTGCCAAGCCTCAGCCCTTCCCCTGGCGTGTCCTGTTCCCCTGATCCTTTCTGTGACTCTCTATGGCCTGCAGTCCTGATGTCTAATGTCAGCACCTCTCCAGACCTGACTCACTGCACTGCTTCAATTTTTAGATTTCTTTCATGTGCTTAACATGTAATGAGAACAAACAGCCTCCCATAAAATTGAGTTTTCCACATTTCTTCAAAGCTTAGTGGTTCTTGTATACTGTGTTCATTACACATTTTACAAAGTTATCCCTATTGTAATTATTTTTTGGATTTTTTGCTGTGTGCTTTACAAAGATATATCCTTGTTTAATTTAGCATTTCTTTTTGAAACAGGTTAATTAAACCGGTGGAAATACTTTTTTTTTTTCCAGTGTACATAAGGCTTATTTTAGTTTGGTTTAGGTAAATTAAGAGGAAATGTGAGCTAAATGAAGCAAAACAAAACAAGAAAGAAATGAAAGCAAAGCCTAGTCTATATGCTAAATTTATGCCAGCATAGCTAAGTAAATTTGGCACATTAAAAATCACTGCACTAAGCAACATCACTATCCTAGCTGAATAATGATAGCATAGATATGCCTACAGAAATGTCCTTGCTGAATGGTTTATTTCATTCAGGTACAATCTCTGACAAATTGTGACATTTCTATAAATGCAAAGAAATTTCCAAAGTGGAAATTGGAGTAAATGGAAATTGGTGTAAACAGAAAGCTGTAAAGTTTTCTGGTTTGTGTTTTCAGTATGGATAGGCTATCAGATTCTCTAATTAAGTGTCTGGATTTGATTCAAATAAATGTAAGAGCACAAGCAGACCTTTGGAAATCTCACTGGAACTATGATGACAACCACCTTCAGTCAAAATTTCTCAGAGAGGTTGCTGGCCTCCCATTCAGCATTGCTTTTGGAGCTGTATGATAGTCCTTTATGACCAGGATTAAATGAGCAAGAACAAAGCAAAACCCCCCTTTTTTTTCCCCCACATGATGCCTGACTAAATGGTGATACTCATTGATGCAGAATGTTGTATAAACCAGAGGTATAAACAATTTTGAAAAGGGGCTGTTATGGTGGATGGGCTCACATTAAACATGTGGCTTGGTTACAATAACCACTGCAGGAAGCCTGAGAAGCACAGGCAGCTAGAAACCATGAGGCTGTCCTAGAAACACTCCCTTAGGCATGCTCAGTTCCCTGTCCATCAGTAGCCCATGCTGAGAAGAGCTGGCCAAGGCAGGTGTCGTGGCTGTTATGCTGGATAAGGCTCTGCAAGCTGGGTCTGCTCTCTCTGCAGGAGCAAAGGAAGCGTTTGCATAAAGGTTTGCATCATGGCCCCACCATCAGATCACAGGTGTCTGGGGGCTCTTGGCAAATCAGCCCAGGGTGAAGAGGCAGCACTTACTGAGCACATCATTCTCTGCCCCTTTACTACCCTGCAAAATTTTGTATTTAAGCAAAGCCAGAGCGCTGCAGTTTCTCAGAAGATGTATTTGTCTGAAGTGCACTTCAAGTAAATTTCCACATTATGATTTCCAAATAAGTGTTCCCCCTGTTCCATATAGCTTCTGTCCTTTGTCTTGTCCTAGGAGACTTGCTTAGCCATCATAATTCCTGACAGGTGTCCAACTGCATCTAGCTCAACTCCAATTTTAGAGATTCAGGCCAATACATGTGTCTATGTGTACACAAAATTTAAATGCATAAAGGCCCATGTATATATTATATAATTCTTCCATAATGTAAATATATTCCATATATTTATATATTCTATATAGTTTGTATAAGATCATATTTATCTCCAGGCTTTCTTATCCTAGATATGAAAAAGATCATATATTAAACACAATCAGTCAAAAACTGGTGTTAGGTATTCTGAGGAAAGACATCCTCTGTAACAGCTTTTAATAAGATGAAAAATTAGAGATTTTATTAGTTAGATGTTCCATATGTTGGTGTCTGGGCAATGATTGTTTTTAAAGTATTGAGGAAAACCATTACTGCCCATTAAGGTTTAATGAGGGTCCCTCCCTATGGCTTAATTGTATACAACCTGATTAATTTTGGGGTTTTCTTTTCCTTCTATTATAATTGAAAAGTAGACACGTTAAAATGTTAAAAGGAGAAGAACCACTGTCAGCTTTCTGAACTGGCAGCAAAAAGAGCATAGAGAACAAGATCCTTACCTATACTCAGGAAATGTTCTCATCAACATTTTAAAGTTTGGCTTGAGGCCTTCAAGGGGATTTGGAGTAAATGAACAGTCTCATCACATAATAAAAAATAAAAATATGGGCTTATAAATATAGTGCAGCAAAAATTTCAAATTTGTTTATCATGTTTAATTTTCATACCCACAAATGACAGTAAAATTACTTATGGTTTTCTGGAAGAACTAGTAGCAGAGGGAGATAGCAACTTTGAAAGTTTGTGATATTTAAAACAGGTAAGAAACAACTGTAATTTACATGTGTAAAAGTAAATTAAGTTCTTACAGACCTGGCATTTTCAAACTCCTAGAACATAAACAGGTTAATAGAATTACAATTATTCAGTTACACTGAAAAATGCTTCTTGATGTCATCCAACATAGTGTGCACAGACAAACTCTTAGTTTTCCAATTATTTTTCTATCTATTGTATAATACACATGACACAACAGGGCAACGACAGAATAAATAGCAACTGTGGGGTAAAAGGGGTAGAAGCTCACAAACTGTGGCATTTCATACCCATCACAAACAGCATCAAATGTGTTTCATGTATGGATATCATTCCATGACTCAAATCTTGAGTGATGTCATTTTGTTTGCAGATCCTAAAGCTAAGTAGATGGCTGAAATCAGGAAGTTCAGTTCCATGAGTGCAGGGATTTTTCTGCACTGTTCCACTTTTCCTATTTCCACAAGAAGGTTAAGTGTTTAGAGAGGAGATCCATGAAGTAAGTCATAGGCTCTGATGGCATTTCCATCTGTTGGTCTCACTGCTCTTGCATGAGGGATTTTTTTCCCCCCCAAATTTATCTTTTTTTTCTCCCTCTAAAAAATCACATTACAGTATCATTACAATGTGGACACAGTAAAGCATATGGGAAGCATAAAACATTGTGCATGAATGGTGACATGTCAAAAATCAGAGAAACATCACTGACCAGTTATTCTCACTCTTATGCTGAGAGTAGTTGTTGGGAACAATAACGTTCCATTCCATGTCTTTGCTTGTTCCCTTTTATGTTTACAATGCTTCCACAACAAAAATGAAAACTAAAAAAGAGGGCAATATTTTTTGCACAAGGAGTAGCATGGCCCTATTTTTGTCTGTGATTTAGTTTAGAAATCCATCATTGGTGTCAATGACAATTATTTTGGTAAGGGCTTATCTCCCCTCTGAGCTGCCCAGGGAATAACACACATGAGTTTACAATTTTTGGTATTTTGCTACTACTCACTAGCATGGAAATTGTCAAATAAAATCTGGGCAAAGTCTTCATAAGTTCAAACTTCTCATTTGGACAATTGTTATTCCTCAAATATCACTTTTAGACAAATTTTTGGTATATTTCTTACAGACAAGCCCATTTTTCTGGAGTGCCTTGAGTGCTAAGGGAGATATGAACTCTGAAAGAGAAATGTTCCAAGCAAATAGGGTTAATATAAAAAGTCTCAGCTTGATTTACAGGGCCAGATTGTGGTTTTGCTCATACCAGTTTTACACTTGTATAGTCATATTGACATGAAGTGATTTCTTTCTGTGAAATGAATGATTTCCCCTCTTACCAATGAAAAGAAAGAGCTATGAGTGCTCTCTTATGTTCTTTCCCCTCTTTCTATTTTTAATATTTTTTTACAAGAGCAGACATAATATTTTGTTAGGAAGAAATTATGAGCAGATAAAGAAGGTAGTTCTTCATTTGTGATACGTGATGATTTTCGGTTTCTTTTATCTTGACAATGACAATTGGGGTCATATTTCAATAATAGCAGCTTTTTCAGCAGCTGAAAGACCCCATGATCCTTTTTGTAGCTTTCCTGTATTTTCCACAAATATGAAAATTAAAGTGAATATGGGTAAAATAACTAGGAAACTATTTCCTCTTTTCAGAATCCCTTTTGAAATGAGAGGTATGACTCTTCTTATAGGAGACTTGCTCCAACAGCCCGGTGAGGGTTAATGTTTGTGTCTATCAAAAGGTGCAGAAAAGTGCTGCAGAAAAAGTTATGTAAATACAGCAGAAGTTCAGGTTGCTCTTTCTGTCAAATAATTGTGTTTGTTCTTCACAGAATAAACACTACCGTTTTTTGATCATAATGATTTTTTTAATCGCAATGAATCCAGATTTTAAGTTTGATTTTCATGGCATAAGTACTTTAAACAATGGTCAACATGTTCTTAATCAAACTATAGAATCATTAAGGTTGGAAAAGACCTCTAAGCTCATCAAGCCCTATCATTAAACCAGCATTGCCATTCACCAATAAAACACATTCCCAAGTGCCACATGTATATGAGTTTGCACTAACAGATATATCTCCATCCTTTCCAAAGTTTCCTGAAGCTTTCTGGGAATATCATGCAAAGACTTCTGAGCAGGCTGCATAAAGGCAGACTTGTGTCTAGAAGTGGCAAAGCCACAACTAGAATCTCACCTTCTGAGTCCTCAGATGTTGACTCTTTCCAATTTGCAAGTTTGTACACTACAAAGCCAGGAACCCTTGCTCCATGTCCCCCAATCCTCTGTTTCCTGTTCTAGGGTTAGCATGGGCATATCTTTGTGATAGTGTTAGCCATTTCTTTTGAAATGTTTTTCTGGCAATCCTTATGCTCTGGATACAGCATAAACTATTGCACTTATAGTGTCTCCAGGGCCACAAACCTGGGCATGTCCTGGTGTGCTTTCAGTTGAGGTCTCCCAGCCTGAGGTTTCCATCATGTCCCTCTGCTGTGTGGCATAGACACAGCCTTGGGCAGATGCCCAAAGGCTTTTAGAGAGGGAAGGAGGGAGGGGGAGAGAGGGGGGTCCTTTTCTGCAAGCCAGTACAGTGGCCCACATTTTTAATTTAATTTAGGTGCTGTGGGCCACCCCTTCGCTCCTCTAGTCTCTCAGTACATGTGGCACCATCCTGCCCCAAACCTGTACAGGTGCATGAGGAAAAGGAAGAAGCTGCCTGTGTTCTTTTCCCTACTTGGCACACCTTGCCTTACAAGTGAGATTTTGCCTTGAGCATCCATTCTAAGAGAGAACACCATACAAATAAAAGCAAAGTCTTTCTTTCCGTCATGTCATTAAATAGTAATCCCAAAGCAGAAATTATGTACAGCGTCTGCAAAATTTATTCTTTATAATAAATGTTGTCTGGTTTTAATGTTCACTTGTAAACCCTCTGGCTTTCATTGCAATAAAACTAATCTTCAAAGTTCTGAAGTAATATGAAGTTTCTCAATGCTCTGTAAAAAAACCTCACCCAGTTTCGAAGGTGTCCAATTTCAGAAGCTGACTGCATGGCTGAATAAAATATCTTTATCCACCTGTTCAAGTTGTAAATTTATGTCATCTTAAAAGGTTCCTTTTTTGTGTGGAGAAAAACTAAGACTACAAGTTGTAGGAAAATACTTCTCTGCAGAATGAGTGGCTGAGAAGATTCAAATTGGTTGTCTTGAATAATGTCCAAAAATAGCAAGATACCTCTGTACTTTGTTTATATTTGTCTTTTTCCACCAATGTTTTTATTTGCATTACAGTTGGGCCTGATCTAGATCAAGACTGGTAATGTGCTGGTACATAGAGAGATGCATTTCCTTTCCTAAAAACTCCTTTCAGACCAGAAATAAGAGGTGGGTGTAACCAAAATACAGCAGAGGGGAGAGGATAAAGGTAAACTGAAAAGATAATGCAGCTGCATGGGTAATGAGTGTCTAATGGTTTTGATTAAATTAATTTGGTTTTAATTAGTTATATAACTCTTGCTTGACTCTCACATTGTGTTTGCAGAGTTGGCAGTTAGGAAAACCATCTCCCTGTTTTCAGATTTCATCTGGAAATTGTTTAGAAACAATAAGCAGCTATACAATGCCATTTTAATACACTGTATTTTTTTCTCAGAAGTCTATGGTTGTACAGTATTGTTCCTCTCATTTCTGGCCCTCAAATCTGGTACTGAGGCACTCATAAAAAATGCACAAATGTACCCTTTCACAACACTGTACCAAACTCTGTGAGAAATAACCGAATTGTATAAACAAAGATGTAGAGTATTGCTATATGTGTCAAATATAAACATAGAAATTAACCAAATAAATCTTGATAGTCTTCTCCCTTCAAATTCTTCCTCAGCATGTAGGAGGAAATGGAAACTCTGCCATGGGGAATACAAGAGCACAAGAGAAAAAAAAAAAAATCACGAGACTGAAGGGATGACATCCCCAAACTAAGAGCAAAACACTGCATGAATAAAGTTGCTAGCTAAGGCTCCAAGCCCTTATTTAGTAAGATGCTGTAACCCGCCATATGGCTGTTCTAAAGTTTAAATCCTATTTCCATGCTTGTATTCCTAATTAGTCATGTGTAGTGCTTTGCTGAATTGAGGCCAGTGAGAAGACATTGGTGAGTAACCCCGATACATTTAATCAGTACCAGTGATCTCAGCTACATGCCTTTATTTGGTTTAAACTGTAATCCAAAAATCCCACATTGTTTTGCTTCTGATTCATCTCCTACTTGCTTCTTTTAGATATTTACTTCTCTGTGCACTTTAAAGAGTTAAGATGGGAATAATGTATCTACATACTATTTTAAAGTGAAGTGGGGTTTTCTTGTGGATTGTTTTGGTTTTGTTTTGGTTTTTTTTTTAGGGTTTTTTTTAGGTTTTTTTTTTTTTTTACTTTATTGACTAATCTCTTTTACAGAAACTTTTAAAAAAGTGAGAAGGAAAAAAGACATTCATGTTTGATTTGGGAGTAAGCCAGTGTCAACGTGACTGATGATGGGAACACTGATGATACGTTGGGTGAGTCTTTCAAGTTTTGAAACATGTAGAAACCTGCTAAATGGAGCTGAGAGATCCTGACAGAAGAGCTCACCTGGTAATAAAACTCACTGCAGGGAATAAGGAAAAAAAAAACAACAACAAAGCATGGCAGATTTAAAAATTCTCATCTTTCTGCACAGGTCTCAAATCAGAGTATCAACATTAGCTGTTGCAAGTGAATATTCTATGCATCCCTGATATACAGAAATACAGGTTGGTATTTCTGTTTCAGTAATATCCCCAAAATACTCTTCTTTTTTAAAAATTACTTTTGGGTGTGGTTTCCTTCAGACTTAAATACTTTGTAACTTCTGTTGTTCCATCAGGTGTAATAAAAAGTTCTAACAAATATGTGACCTCTCTTACTTTTCTTTTAATTCAGTATTCACATATAATGTTGTTTTTTTCTGACAGATGGTTTAGTCAGAATTGAGTTGTAGCTTATACCATATACTGCATATTTATACAACTACAAAATTTCAAAGCCAAAATAGTCCAGGGAGGTTCCCACCTCCCCTGCTTTTAGTATTGTGCAAGTGCTTCCCTCCTCCAGCTCTGTTTGCCAGTGTTCCTCTATTCCAGTCTCAGCAGGTGAGAACAGTTTCCCCTGAGCAAACTCTGCTCTGTTTCTCTACTGAAACTGAAATAGGGTATGGCTATTTTATCCAAGCCAAAGTCTGACTATGCTTTCTTGCATATAGTTGAAATAAGATAACAATAGCAGCTGGGAGGTGTTGCCACAGGTTTCTGATCAGGCTGAAGGTGCAGAATGTTAGCATATTATGAAACTGCATGCTGGAGTTTCATGGTTACATGCTTAAACTTCTGTCCCATGCAGGCATTTATGCAATGGTGCTGCCACGTCCCTTTTTATGTTATTTGGCCATTGCACCTAAGGTGGCAATGCTTATTCCACCTTTATTTTGACGTGTTCATACACCCTCGTTGCAGCTTTAGTCCTGTTTGTTGCTTCATGATCTGGCCAGAGGATTCAGATTGTAATTAGAAGAGATTTTGTATTTGGTACCAAATAACCATTATAGCTTCATCTAACTGGGATCAAAACATTAACACTAAATAACTTGTTCTAAAAGTGCAGTACAAGCCTATTATGTTTACCCCACATTTGCATGGATCCCACCCACGTGGTAAACTGATGAATTCTACCACTTCTCCTAGACAAGCTATACTTTTCTAAGTCATTTCTAAGTTAATATACATTCAGTGTCACTGAAACCCTCTGTCATCCCGCACATCAGATTCATAGTTACTAAATATTATTTTGGAAACAAAATAAACAAGTCTTCCTGTCTTTCTTTGGGGTAGAGGAGAAATTTAGCAGCTTGAAGACCAGATGATATAATGCTTCAAATGGTGGTCTTCTATAAATGCAAATGGCTTGTGAATTATGAACAAGGAAGCCTACTAAAACTAAGAAGGAATGAGCTAGTGAGAAATACACCAGGGAAAAGTAAACCACAGAAAAAAATTGCATCTTTCAGTCATGCAGAAGAAGAAAGAGTGTAACACAAAGTGTAACACTAGAAGTTAATTTAAAACTTGGACTGTATATAGTCTCACCAGAGATTTTGCTTGGAAGGTAAAATAACAGGTAACCACCTGTTTTCCATCTTTACTCAAGTGTCCTGGTTTTAATCTTGTCTTTGTTAATCTATTTAAAACAAAACCAAATTAATTCATTTAGTATTACACTCTGGCTCCACTGGATTTCTTTAATAGCTTTAAATACAAGTTATCCTAGCAAATTAATATTTCTGAATAATATTAACCTCCTACTACAAAGAACCCCTTCACTTCAAGTCCCCAAATCTCTGTCTTGAAGAAGAGAATAACAGACTTTTAGTTTTTAACACTAGCGCTGAAGTATTTGCTGTGGTCATTCACTCAGAATGAATGAAAAAGACAATAAGCCAAGAACTATAAAAGCACTGTTCATAGCAATATTTTTTTTTTTTTAGAACTGCCTGTTTCTGTCCATCCATCTATCATTTGCTGTATGCACTGTCATTCTTACTTAACCCATTGTATTCTCTGTCTGATTTGTTCAGAGTAATTCAGTTTGGAAGGGACCTTAGAGTGCTCTTGCTTCAGAGGGGCAAAACTGAAAGTAGATCAGGCTGCTCAGGACCTTACCAGCTCTGCCAAAGGCGGAGATTTCCTGGCCTTTCTGCACGACCTGTTTCAATGCTTAGTTATCCTTGCAGTTGGAAACATCTCCTTATATCTGTCTGGAACCCCTCTAGGTCTGGTCTGTGTCCTTCTCTCATTCTCTACTGTGCAGATTCCGGCTTCATCTCCTTGGTGTCCCTGGGTACTGGTCAGGCCCACTGAAGCCAACCCTGCCCCAGGCTGGACCAGGTCCTTCAACCTCCCCTCACCAGCCAATTGCTCCAGCCCACCCACCACAGCCACCCTATGCTGAACTCACTCCACTTTATCAGCATCCTTGTTGTCCTGGGGGCTTAAAACTGGATGCAAGGATCCAGATATAGCCTAACAGGTGCCAGGTAATGTGGGGTGGTCATTTTTCTTTTTCTGTTGGCTATCCTCCAGTGGATACAGCCTGCTGTGCTGTTAAGCCTCCACCTGAGGAGGCTGACCTCTGGAACAGCTTTCAGTGATAACTTAAACTGATTTGGCAATTAATGCCTTAATTGTTCTCCTCTCAGTTCACGGCATTTCCCAGGTCAGAATAAATGAAACTGGGTACAGAATGTGCAAACCCTTAGCAGGAGGTTGTAAACATTATAATTCACCTGAAAATCATGGGCCCTTCCCTGTGAACAGCAGAACAGATATTACAGCATATGATCCAGTCAGTGGGGACCTGAAAGACAGCTTCTGGGAATCTCTCAAGCCCCTCGGTTATTTAGTAATTTAGATTTCTTGCAACTCCATGCTTAATGCTCTTTATGTATTGATCACCTCAGTGTAAAATATCACTGATCCTTCTCTACAGTGGATGCCTTCTTTTGATGCTTTCGGTCATGTTAACATTTCAGTGGATTAAAGCTCTGAATATTTGGGCAACCTTTGTCTAACATTTATACTATGCTTTATTACATAACACTGATTGCACTGATGAAATGCAATAACTGGCCTGTGAACTGATGTGCCTGTCAAAGGCTTGTGGATGTGCAAACGTGTGTGATTCTGTCAGCAATGTGAGAGGCCATAAAGTACTGTGACCACTCACAGTGGGCAATGGAGTGTGAAGTGAGACACAAGGCTTTACGATGCAGATCTATGAAAATATTAAAAACTAGGCATGTGACTGTTTTAGTAAAGCATTGCAGCACTGCTAATTGTAGTTATTGCAGAGATAATCATCAAGTACTTATTTTTGTTTTATCCCACTTCAACTAATTTATGCCGAAATCAATAGTAGTTTATTACATTTCACTACAGATGTATGTGTGTGTATGTGTGTGTATACATGTGTATGCATATATGCCTGTGTACACATATGTAGGAAATCCAATTCTGCTTGTGAAATGTCAAAGAAAAAATTAATGTTCATGAAATGTGTCACATGAGAGAAAATTGCTGAAAGATAACAGTATATTCCAATTCTTTTTGAACAAGTGGTGCATTTTTGTTGTTGTTGGTTTTTTGTTTGGTTGGTTTTTTTTTCTGGAAGTGTGCAACATTTTTTTTTTCTCTCTCTCTAGGTAGCATCAAGACTTCTTGAGATAAGGAAGATTGTGACTACTCCCTTTCCAGTCTGAACTCCCTTTTTGAAAAATGCCTATAAGTACCTCACTTTATTTTTTCTCTTCCTCTTTCTGAGTGTCACTAGGACAGTTTATAAATTCAGATTTTTTTTTTCCCTAGCAAAATTTGCAACTATATGGAAAAAAACCCTCCAAAGTCTTCTACTGGGAATAAAGGATTTTGTTTTCCATGCTGACTTGTGCAGGTTGTAGTCAGAGGTGTAATACCCTATTTTTGCTCCAGTGCCTTTGCAGCCTGGCCTTCCATGATAACCTCTTATTAAATTGCTGCAAAGGACCATGGCTACTCCTAGCTGGGCTAAATAATGGGAAATATCTCTCTAAGAAATCTGGAACATGGAACAGAATGAAAGCAGGAGGTGCACAAACAGTGCAGTGGCTAATGAAACAGAGGGCCTGCAGTGGCCAGGTCTAACAGACATCACGGCACCTTCTCTCCAGCAACAGCTGAAGCTGCCAAAGACTGGCAGACCTGTAAAGTAAGCAGTCAGAACTGTCCATTGTTTTTTCTTTATTTCCTTTAAATTTTCATGTTCTTTTCATCATAGTTACTTTCCTATCAGATTTCTTGAATAAAGTTCATCATTCTTCTTCTTTGTAGAAATACATCTGCAGAGCATTGCAGCCAAGAGAATCATGTGGAAAGGAACAAAGATTACTTTCAGTAAGACAAATCCAGATTTCATATCTCTATGAGGAAGAAAGTAAGGGATCCTGGAGATTAGAGTCACTAATATTAGAAATTGCTGCAGCGTCCAGAACCCAGACAAGGTCTGTATTGTAAAGAGAAATTTATGAGAAATTGTGAAAGAGAAATTTAATATTTTTGCAAAAATTTTTTTACTTGTCAGTGCAAGTGAAGAAAATGCACTGTCAACAGCATAAAAACAATCCTTTAAAATTACAATAGCTTGTACAAATAGTAATGCTTTTGAAAAAAAATTTAAATATAATACTTACAATACTGTAATATAAACCCCAGGCCATTTAATGATTTTGAAAATGTTGTACATCAGGAGCTATAAAACACTTGTTTATGCATATTTAACTTGAAATGTAGGTGGTTGATGTGGGCAACCATGGGTTTAGTCTTTCCAACTGTCTTTTCTCTACTTCAAGTTGAAATACAGGTGGACATGTGCTACCAAAAGTTAATCAAATCTTTACTGGTTTTCTTTCAGAGTGAGTTTAATTGTTCTATAACCAGGCTGGGTGCACAATGCAATCCTACCCATGGCTACATTCATTTATTTAAATTGCTTCGGAACATGGCAGTGATAGATGATAACATG
This sequence comes from Dicaeum eximium, assembly GCA_013396995.1. Classification (NCBI taxonomy): domain Eukaryota; kingdom Metazoa; phylum Chordata; class Aves; order Passeriformes; family Dicaeidae; genus Dicaeum; species Dicaeum eximium. The sequence goes on from VWZP01010715.1 coordinate 833,401, forward strand.
AAGTTTGTGTTGATCAACAGCAAGCTCCCCACAAAACAGTTAAGTACAAGCAGTGCAATAATGTGAACAAATCATTCAGCTAAACAAGCTGGCAGGTGGAAGATCTGGTTTTAAGTACTGAGACTGCAATCAGTTGAAGTGCTGAACTATAGGCACTCTTGATTAGCATGTGATTCTAAGAGAAAATAGGAAGGGACGGGTTAGAGTGGAACATTTTCTCTGTCAGGGAAAGCCGACATTTATTTATCTTAATTATAGTGGCTTATAAGTAAAAACCCCTTTTGACAAGACTTCCTACAAGATGAAGTGCTACTTAGTTTGCAAAAAGAGTCAAGATGGAATGTGAATGTAATTGGCAAGTGAATATCCAGAATATGAAATATTGTTTAATAGCGCACTTGAAATAAAGATTTTGTAATTCACAGTGCTGAGGACATACAAGTCATTATATTAATGTCTCCTAGTTTTAGCTATCCAGCATTTTAGGTACCTTGCTGCACTGGTGCTGCAAATAATGGCACTGAATTTTGTGTATACTGAGACAGCACAATCTGTTCCAATGCTGGTTTTTTTTCTTTCCCTTTAAGAGCCGCTAGATCAAATGGCCATTTGAATTTTTTTCTAATATTCTCAACCGTATGCATATGTGCCCAGTGGTTTTCTTTGTAGGGCAATGGTTTGGCTTCTCAAAAATGATGGTCACTATACCAGGCAGTAATAATCTGAATTTTCTTAATGGTTGATCTATAAACCCTCCCTTTGTTTTTCTCTGGGGCTTTTTGTTTGCTTAGTTGGTTGGTTCAGTTATTGTTGTTGGTCTCTTTGTTCTTCTTTTCTTGAGATGCTAATTTCTTCCTAGGATTTAACATCTTCTGCTTGCATTCTACTGCAGGCAACCAGGTCACATATATGTGTTGACAATATCTCATGATCCAGAGTAACTGGATGTGTGTTGCTCCAACTTGTAAGTAGTGGGAACTCACCACGTTTTATTGAGACAAAAAAAAGTGAAAACATATCTGCACAACAATTTTTCTTTTTAAGTTTTTTAGATCTCTATTAAGGCATAAATCACAGCATAGTATCCATTGTGTGCAGTAAGAATATTTTGTGGCTATACTGGAGTAGTTTAGTCTTCAAAGTCCCAGATGTTTAAGAAGTCAGTTCATTAACTTATACCATCTCCTGGATGGTATCAATATCCTGGAAATAAGGATGAATTAATATTTCTTGTTTTTAAGGAAAAGTGTTACAGGCAGGACCCTGCTTCTTGATCTGTCTTCCATGTGACTTACTGGTAAGAGCCTGAACTTCACTGGGCTGGATCCAGTGCTTAGAAAATGAATGAAGGTAGAGGGGGAAAGGAAGATTTCTATGTAAATTAGGATCATTTCCAAAGTGACTCACCCTAAATCATAGCAAAGATTTTGATCCCTTGAAACTGCTCATTGTGCCAAAATTACAACTGCTGAGTACTCTCACCCTCTCTTTCACAATCTCACTCTACAGTAGTTTACCGAAAATAATCATGGTAGTGCTCCACCCTGAAAATAAAATACTGAAATCAACCTGAGGTTATATGAGGGAATTCTGCTAGTCCAAGCAATGAAAACAAATGGGGAAAAAATAAGGAATTACCTTGAATGTAGGTGGATTTCCCAGGTGCCCTTGTAAAGTGATATCAGTTTTTGACATTACCTTTCTCTTTATGAGAAACGTTACTAGATGGCCACAGGCTTGGCCCCATGTAAGCAACCTGAATGCCTTCCAGAGCATGTTATATACTTGTGAAAAGGTCAAGAATTGATGGCAGAAATATTTTCACCAAAAACTTAGGTCCTCTTTGGCAGAATTCTTGAAATACGTTTAAGTGTTAGTAATATTTTCACAAAGCAACAAGTCTGAAAAATACCTTCAAGATTAGCTTCAGCTGTTTAGAACAGGGTTGCCAAGATTGTGGGTTTGAGTCCTGTATGGGCTATTCACTTAAGAGTTGGACTTGATAATGCTTATAGGTCCAGTCCCTCCAAACTCAGAATATTCTGTAATTCTGTGAAGTAAACAGAATAAAATGGAGTACCTCAGCAGTGCAGAGAAACCAGAGAAGCTTCAGGCTGCACACTGCTTTTAGCAGTCTGTCATTGTACTGGAGTGTTAGGACTTGTGCTTTGTTTTGTTTTACCATGACCTTTATTTGGGAGAATGAAACTTGTGATCTTATGAGGAACAGGTATGGGAAGAGTCAGGTGTATGAGTCAACTGTTTTACAAGTGCTGATGAAGAGGCCAAGATTTGCGTCATACTGAGAGAAACCTTGCTTCACAAGGGGGTCAAGACTGTTGTTGAAATGCCTCATTTTGCCAAGGACTCAGCCTGTAGTGGTTAATAGAAGATAAATATTTGTTAAGTGAAATAAACCATGAAATTAATAAAAAAAAGGAAAGCTCAGAGACTGATAACTTGCAGATAGGAAGCTATCATTAAAACAAATAAAAAAGGTGTGTTTATTAGAAAACAGTTAAATTTTATTATGGAATAATAATTTTTCACATTTCCTTAAAGTAAAGAGAATAATATTAATTCCTGGTCCTATCCTATATGGCAAAAATACTGTCTTAGGATAAACGAATCCAGTATTGCCACATTATAATGCTAATATTGTTGCTTAGCATTATTTTAAGGAGGTCATCAATAGTAACAGCAGCTGTTAAGTGTTTCATGTTTAGGAAGAGAACACACCTGATATGATTTATGGGAATACAGACAGCTTTAGCTGCTCCACAAAAAGCTACATGGAGAAAGCTGAGTCCTGATTCAAGCCCAGACTTTCTTCACATCTTCACTATTTTGATGCAAGATTGTTCTGAGTCAACAGCATCCCAAGGAAAAAAATTCAGGCTCCTACATTCTTTTGCAGAGACTAAAACACATCCCACTGTGCAGGTTTCCAATGTCAGGCTCTGCAACTTTACTCTGATCTCATCCCGACTTTTGTTGAATTGTCCTGGGGCTGACACCATGCAGACAGCTCAGAGGAGAAAGTCTGTTCCAGAAGGCTCAAGGCTGAAATCCTTTGCCTCCTTTTCACACTGTTTATGTTGAAGCTGACACCAGTGCATCTGACATAACTCAGTTTTTAACAGCTAGCTATGTAACTCAATATTAGTCTATTTAATAATATTGACACTTCAGAGTAGAGACTTCTCAGTGGAGAATCTACATATATCATGGTTGCATATTTTAAGGTTAGTCATTCCACTGTGGAGGAGTTTATTTGTATCCTGTTGCTGCAAAAGGGAACTTCTGTGAGGAGCTCAGATGTTAAATGTTAGTATTTAGGTGGTTAGTGCTAGCTGAGTTTTGGTTAGTTTTCATTGAATGGGAGCAAGAACAGTATGCAATATTTTAAATGACTTGTTGGTACATGCCAATAATTTCCTTTCTAATTAAGCAGAAGAATAGTTGAACATCTTGCTTCTCCTTTCTCCACAAAATCCTTGAGTTCAGTGTCTCTGAAGTATGTGTCAAACATCAACTTAACCTTCATTGTAGATTACCCATCACAGAGAGGTACTTATGGAAGGAAGTTTCCTGCTTTAGGGGAATTCCCTTTGTAAGTATTTCTTTCCAATCCTTGCTTCCGCATTCCTACCTAGAGTATCAGTGAGCTAGGGATGGGTGGGGAGGAGGCACAGCAGGCCTGCAAGGATAAGGGAAGTCCTGGTGGTCTGTTGCACTTGCCACTGGTATAGAGAGCTGGCAAAATGCCTGGAGATGCCCCATTGTACCTTTAGGGCCATGTCTATAAATGAGTATTTGAGCCTGGTCTCCAATCAGGCTGGCCCTGGTTCAAAAGCCACATCCAACCAGCACCAGTCTGGAGCTCTGCCTCTCAGAAGGGTTCATTAAAGGTGTAGCACTGCACTGTCAGCAATTACATAGATATTAGTTTGCATGAACACTCACAATGTGAGTTCAAGTCTGCTCAGAGCATTGTGGGTATGCCTTGTCATGTCTGTAATATGCCAGGTAAATATTTTCCAAGCAGTCCCAGAAGCACTAGGCACTGTAAGGCAGAGTTAAGTTCTGCTGCCTTGTTAATATCTTGAAACTATAAGGGAATGTTAAAATTTCAATTTTTGTATGTGGAAGGTTTACCAAGAGGTACTTTCTCTTAGAAGCCATAGCTTACATTAGCTCAGTTCTAAAAACACTTATGCATGTGATTATCTTCATTCACCCAAGTGGTCCCTGTCTGGTTCCACAGGACCACTCCTGCACAAAGACCATTCACATGAGTATTTGTAAGATTGAAGTTCATATCAAGAGTTCAAAGTTCACATCTGAGAGCAGAATAAATTTTGAATCTCATTAAAAATATAGATCTGTTTCTTGCCAATCAGATGCATAAATTGATGAACACCACATTGAATGAAACATGGCTTTGACCAGGAAGGTTGGAGGAAAAGGAAGAGATTGTTAGTGATTGTATCTCACCCAAGGGCTTAACCTCAAGGCAAAGCCTGAGGGCATATGAAATTTTCAAGAAGCCAGTATCAACAACTTTCTGCTTTCCAGAGATCATTATTGTTGTTAGATCAGTTTGTGAGTCTGGAGATGAAGAATGTCACATCATTTGCAAAAAAATCCACATTTCCTTATTTCCTTGAAGTAGAAGGTTGTCAGTACAGCTTAGCTTTTAGATTGACCTATAAAATATAAATTAAAGTCTGGAAACATTGGATGTCGTTTCTAAAACCCAGACATGATGCTTTTTCTCTTCTTGCACCATAGAACTTTGGAAATATAAACTTTTAAAAAAAAATTTTTAAATTAAAAAAGCATACTGGGTCATTTGCCTCTTTATTTCATTTCTTAATTTAACAACTAAGAAATTCTCTTGTAATATTCCTGAGGAAGAATTGAAACTAGAGAAATGAAACCTGTGTTGGAGATAGTATTGCTCAGAATTTGAGGTTTACTTCCTTTAAAAATAATTTATTTCCATTTGCAACCTTTCAATTCCTGCCTATAAAAACACTGGCCTAATTGAATATTAGGACATGCTTTCTAGTCTGTGCTGTATGTAAAAATCAAAAGAGAAATATTTCAAAAGATATGTTAATGCAACATAGTCTTCATTTATAACGACAACAAGTTTTTTGTTGTTGTATTGATTCTCTCAAGCATATTTGTAAGAGATATTCTTTGAAGGGCAACTTGGCAGTCTACAGTTAAGAAAACTCTAGATCCATTTTCTCAACATTTACAGTCTGATGGTGCAAACATGCCAAGAATTAATATCTTGATGTATCACCTATTGTGTCACCAAGACTCATTTTTCAGGGGAGTACATTTACATAGTATTTTTAAGGGGAGTATATGTACAAAAGACCACTCTAGCAAAACAGGTTGTTCCCAACCACCATTCAGGCTAACACATTCTTCAGAAATTTCAGACAAGCCTCTGTGTTTTGTTCTAAGTACCTTTCTTGCTCATTTGCTCTCCCTTAGATATTTAACACCTGTCTCTCTAGCCAACCAGTAATTTGGCATAGCTTTTCCCATTTTCTTTGCCTGGCCCATTGCTTACACCGGCATAAGGGACACTTCTGCTGCTTGAACATTTGACAACAATGTTTAATATATCTTCCCTTTGTGTATGTCAGCCTCAAAATACGCAGATCTCCTTAATACCTTGTGTCCTGGACAAAAAGAGGGGTATGTCTATCATATGTGCTCTCCACAACTGCTTTACCACACAAGGAAAACTGGGAAAACTCTAAGGCTTTGACAAAGAAGGGGGTTCTAATCCAAACAGCTCTGCTAAGAACTGCCTGGCTGTTATTACAGGAGGCAAGATTTCTCTGGAGAATGTCATCTTGAGAGATTACATCTGTAAGCGTCCTCAGTAATGGGGCATCCATTTACCTTAGCACTATTTTCATTGATGCTTCATTCACTTCCTGTCTCTGTTCTTTGTTTGTTGCAATATAGTCATTTCACTTTGTCATTCCCTAATTCATTTCTCAATTGGATGCTGCCTTCTACTCTCTCATCCGGTCTTAATACATGCGGTTTAAAAGGAGTCGTGCATTTCATACGTATCATATAATTTCTTTTCCCCTGTTCCTGCTTCTCTTCCTTATCCACCAAAGACTTAACCTCCTTTAAGGGAATATATAGTATATATTTTCTGTTAATAAAGTTTTCTGATATGAGGTAATAATAAGCAGAAAAAAGATGCTTTTCATTTTGAAGTCACAGTGTTTTTCTACCTCTCCATTCTCCTGTAACATAACTTCTCAGTGGAAGGACAGGTGAAATTAGCAAATTGAAATCTAATTCTACAGATGTCTCCTCAAAGGCTGGAACATCAAACCCAAAATATATATTAGGGGGAGGTGTGTGTGTATGCAGAATATATTGCAATACATAAGAATATATGTAACTGTATAATATATGGTTTTAGGTATTTATATGTAAAAGTATATAAGATTTGCATTAATTATATTAGTACATATACTATATAAAATAAAGATAAGTAGAATAGAATGGAGTACAATAGACTAGACAGAACTAGAAAGAAGAGAACAGGAGTGTGATGAATAAAACAGTGCAGATTTTATGACAGTAGGTAACACCACATCAGATTTCTATTCTGTCTCCATATGTTCAGAGTAGAATTTATGGATCATGCAAGTGACTGAAGTGGCATGGGGGAATATTTACATTTGTATAACTTTATGCCTCTCGTTTAGATGCCTAAGTTAGCCTGCAGGTCACCTATGACCTTGTGGGAAGATAGACTTCTCCTAACATTAACAGGACCAGAAGGCTGACCAAAATGCTCTGAAATAACCTTTGGAGTAGCTATTTATGCTATACAAATCCTGTAAAAAATTATGCCCCACATACTCTTATCAAAAACTTGAGAATTTTTCATCTGACTTAATCCATTTTGCTTCCTGCACATCAATTGCAACAGGAGAGAAAAGTCAATGGTGTAAAGGGGTGACCATTTGTAGTATGGGGAGGAAGCCATTTATCACTGTATTGCCAGGAATGGAATGAGAGTCCATGGTTCCGAGGTGAGACAACAAGCTTTATTATAAGAAGAGCCCCCCAGGTAGAAAACCCAGCCTTACATCACCAGACTTGCTAGGTAGAGGAAAAACACCCTACACACAATTGGTGAACCACTTCGAAGGACAGCTATTGTAAATAACAGGTGCAAAGAGAGATAATAATATAGTTTATAATTCTTTCCTCTGAGTTTCCCAAGCCAAGCCTGAGAAAGTTATCTCTGTTCTTTCTACAGAAGAACTGAGAGGAACCACAAGTCAAGGCTCGGTATAAAAAGGACAAAGTAATCTTACTCAGATTTTGATAGTCAAGGTGGATATTACTCTTTTCATCATCTGTCTTTGGGCCAAGCAGCCAAGTTCAGATAAATCTACTCACGGTATTGGCTGTGATATGAAGAATTAGTTAATTACAGAATTATAGTTTTTCTTTTCTAGTTTTAGCGATTATGGGGGACTGTGCAGTGATTTACCCAGATGCAGTGAAATCTCTATCAATCAGCATTTTACTATGTTATACTAACACATACTCTTTTGGTTTGGAATGCTGATGCACTAACACCTAGGGTAAAAAAAAAAGAGGCCTTGTGTTATTTTTAAAATTCTTAGTGCAGAAATAAATTATGATCATTGGACATAGGGCATTTTCACTGCTGTATTTGCCTACTACTTTATTCAATGGCAGTTCTACAGATATGAAGAGGACAGCTCATGGAGCAGGATATTATTTTCCCTGAGAAAAGCTGATGATTTGTCCTTGAGATACTAAATGTGACAGAATTCAGTGGAGCATCTGTTAAAGGTGTTCACAAGTTCACAGTCTGGAGCACATTTTCACATACTATTATGTAGCAGAAGATTAGCACCCCCTGAAAAAATCACTTTCTGTCATCCAGTCTAAAATAAATATAAGATTGTATCAGATTTGCAGAGGTGAGTGCTGGCCTATTTTTTTTTTTTTGGTAAGAAAATTAAGTGATTGCTTTCACTTAGCAAGTTTGTGAAAATAGAAACATAATGGGTTGAAATATATATTCTATTTGCTTTATGTTGCATATTATTCTATAACTATGTAAAAAAGAAAGACTGTAGTGGAAAATGTTCAAATCTTAAATGAAGATGTCATTAGAAATGAATGGGCTGTGTTCAATGAAATCATTACCACAACATCCTGTAGGATACAAAAAGCAGACCAGCAGTAATTACAGTCCTGCAGTAAAAATCAATAAGTGCTTCTCATGCCTTTCTGATCGAGACTGTGGCATGATATTAGCAACCTGTGAAACAATGGGGTACCCATTTAATCTTACTTGAAAGTATAAAATGTTTATCAACTAATTAATATTATCTGTGCTTGCATAACTCCTCTGTCTCCTGCTGTGATAGTCTTTTTGATAGAATCCTGAGGGAAGAACATTTCTTTTATGCTTACATGAATTATGTGCTGAAGAAGAACAAGAATGAAGTGGTAATACATTTAAGCATTCAAAAGTAAAAAGAAAATATTAAATTTAAGATACCAAAGGTATGTGCTACTCCATAGGACTTAAATCTTTTCTCCTAGTGTAAATGAAATATAAATCCTCTGACTGCATTAGAGCAACACCTCATGAATCTGTTATAGTATGAGAATCGAGTCTAAAGGATAGAACTACCCCTTGTTTTGCATTATGGCTACTAATTAGAGAACAAATAAGAGTTTAATCATTGTTACTCAATCATAACCTTTCAGAGCTACTTTTCAGTTCCCAAAATGTTAATGCCAAAGGGACTTCATAGTTATAGATCAGATTGTAATATTATGCTTAAAATTATTTCCTTTAGGGGTGATACTTGTCCTCCCTACCTGGGTACCTACCTGGTAGGTATTTTTTCTACCTGGAAAATTAATAAACTTTTTAATGGGAAATTGAGTCGCTTTCCAAAATGGAGAGCCCAAGAAGCACATTATAAAATCCAGTCTCTTCAGGAACATTATAATGCTCTGTGACTTATTTATGGCTCTGTATTTTCATATTTGACACGGCAATATAGAATACCATTTACTTACAATTCAGCTAATCTCATTTAATAAGTGTATCTTGCAAAAATACATTCTTATGTCTATATGGTGTATTGACAAATTCAGCTCCAAGCCTTCAAAACACTGATTAGTTTCATCACACATGTAAAAGCTTATCTTGAATCATATACTTAAGCTAATATCTTCTGGGTAAGCCACTTAAAAAAGGAATTAACTTCAAGCCATTACTTAAATGTTCTGCTCAGTCAGAACCTTTTCCTTCTTACTCTCTGCCCCCACAGCCACATCAACTGTCTGAAAAGCATCAGACAAGTACAACCCTGTTCTACACCTGGAAAACTTCAATCCACAGATCAAATTGAAGAAACAAAGTGATATGAATAGGAAAGTGTGTTACTAACTGCAATATGTAATAAAAATTTCAGTTATGCAGTAAAAACCATTAGGATTATATGTTTCAGTACAGTAAAAACACTGTAAACTAGCATAAATAAATATTCTCATTGTTTCTTGAGCCATGTTTACTTCAGATAAGTTCTGAGGCAAACATTTTTAACACTGTTCAAACTGTAAAAAAAGTGAACTCATGCTTCAAAAAGCCTATTTCAAATATTAAAATGAAATTACAATGATGAATGAAAATGTCAATGATGACAATGAAAATTCTAACATCCTCTTCAAAAATTCCTTAAAGAAAGGGTGTTCCAATTTTAACACAGTTAAACGTGTGCTTTATTTAATTAAGCTGTTTAAATATTTCACAAGGATATCAGATGTTTTCTAAAAGGCCTGGGGAAGCAACATTACATTGGCCTAGACTACTCCCATGATTAGCCTTCAGTAGAGTTTACTTCAGTAATTAAGACCATACAGAGTATTTCTATCTGACAATAAGAAACTGTATATCTGACCAACTAATCTGTGAACAAACTGCAATGAAATAGGTTTGTCTTTTTAAACCACTGCACGAGGCCATTAGAATAATCTAGCAGCAAAAGCCTGCATGCTGTCTACTCTCTGTTTGCTTGGCCATAAATGCCTCAAAAATCATAAATTCTTTGTATAAGATACTAGCAGAACTAAATAAAATAGGTCCATTTCTTAATGTTCCATTAAATTTTATGTGCACCATAAACCAGACCTACACTGGATAGGATTCTTAATTTAATTATGAGATTGTCATTCAACTTTATCTCTGGGAATAGATACCGGCCGATTTTTATGAGCATGATTTTCATGTCTGCTAAGTATCTGCATCTCCTGATTTCATTAGAAGTTGTGGATGACCACCATATATTTAGGTTTAAATGATAAGAACCCGAATGCATTTCAAACATTTGCCTCACAGCTCAAAAATTGCTACTTGTTTTTGTGCCACAACAGAGTGATGTCCAGGCTCAGAAATCTGTGAAGGTAGCACACCATTATGGTCATCACCTATCTGCAGGCTCACACGTAGCCTGGCTTTGCACCACCATATACACCTAAAGCAAGTCATTAGGTTAATTACAATGCATTTGTCACGTTGCAGATTTTCAGGCCAGAAGGGACCATTCTAACTAAATAATATGACCACTTGTGTAATACACATGATACATGTGCCCAGAAATTTCTGCATCAGACTTTTTTTTTTGTTTAAGCTTAAAAGTAGCTTCTAGAAAAAAAGACTAATAAAACTTGTAAATGACTGTTAATAATAGCATCATGTTGAATGCCACCTCTAAATGCATCCTGACTTACGTTCATGTCTACACCAGTGTTGGGTCAGTCATTACAATGTTTCTGCTAACCTACTACATATTGCTTCATTTACTTACAGCCATCATTTAATCACCCCATTCATGATGCACAACTCAATGCTGATGTCATTTGAGGATACACCCATCTGATTACCTTCTCTATAGATGCAAGTCAGTTTCTTTTTGTGATTCAGTGCTGCTGCACTTGCAAAAAACCAACCAAACAAAAAAAATCCGAGCAGTCTTCACTTCCAGCTTTCCTGAAATTTGCTTTGTGTGTTTCAGGTGGATACAATATCATCATTAATAAACAACTTGACATCTTTGTTTATTGAATATATGTCCTACCAATTCTGTGAGCTAAGTGATACCCTGTGCAGAAGTTAGATATACTAAATTCCCTATGTAATCAAACTAATAAATAAATTTACTTTAAGCTTGTGTGCCCATGTTGCATACAAATCGCCTAGCATAGGTTAGTAAATTATCTTTCCCAATAAAAAGCAGCTAAACTAAGTGTTATAATGAGAAACATGCTTATACTGTAATGCATTTTGTCGACAAAGGAGTCACTTGCCTGATTTATACCTGTTGCCACTCTCTGCTGCACAAGGAGAAAGATAAGGAGAGGATAAAATTTCCTTTTCAAAGCCGAAAACATATGGCTGATAAGGAACTGTTCAAAATTCTGTGATATTACAACTAAGAACAAATTAATATACATTCAGAGAATACACTGGAAATTCAGTTATGGCCAGAATTAAAAAACTATGTTTAGGATATGGATAGGTATGCAATTTGATATAGCAACAGGACTCCCTAAATCGGTATGTACAGCTTTCAGGTCTCCCTTCTAATAATGAAAATTGTTCAAATAGCAGCTACTGTGCCACACTGCACCAAGACCATCAGCCAAATTTACAGATTTGTTTTCCATACCTTTCTATTTCCTATATGAGTGTGTGAACTTTTGGACTTGGGAGCACATTCTAGTTGCTGGGTTCAGAGGCTTGCATGGATACTTTGGGACACAGTATTCCACTTTATCTCAGCAAACCTTTATTTTCCATAGAAAAGAGACACAAATGTTTGATTTGTGGGGAAAAAGAAAACCAAAACAAACCAAACCAAACCAATAAAACCCCCACAATATGAAACGAAAACTAACCCACAAACAACAAAGAAACTATACACTCCAATTTCTCCCAAAGACCACAGAGTCTTTCCTTGGTGAGAGCCATTCCCAGTCATGTAAGCCCTGTTGGTTCAGGCTGTTCAGGTCGAAGGGAACTCAGGAGATGTCTTGTTCAGCCTCCTGCTGAGAGCAGAGTGAGCTGCAAGGGCACACAGATTACTCAGGGCTTAGTCAGTTTGGCCTTGGAAATCAGTAACCATGGAAGCTGTATATCCTCCTTGTACATGTCCTCATCATGAACAGTTTTTTTCTTATATCTTGGCCATATGTGTGTTATTTCAGACAGTGTCTGTTGCCTCTTGGCCTGCCCCTTTGCCCTCAACACCTTCTTGATGCCCTCACTGCAGGTGTTGAGGGTTGCTGCCTTCTGCTGAAGTCATGTCTACTCCAGAAGGAAGAATCTCAGCTTCCCTCAGCCTCTCCTGACAAGGGAAATGTTGCACTGCCAATAATATCTGCCAAACTCAGTCCAGTATATTTGTATCTTCCTTATTGGAAGGCCCAGACTGGGCAGGAACTCAGTACTTAAGACAGCCCAGCAAGTGCTGTGTACATAGAGATGTGTGGAGATAATCACTTGCCTGACTGACAGGCTGTGTCACAAAAGTCAGGGATGCTGCTGGCTGCCTTCACTGCCAGAGCAGACTCTCTTGTCTCATGCCAGGACCTCCAGGGGCTGCTCTACAAAACTGTCCCCCATCCTTGTCTGTACTGTTTCAAGGGCCTCTTCCTAGCAAAAAAGGTACAAGGATTTGTATTTGTCCTTGAATTCATTAGGTTGCTCTGAGCCCATTCCTCCAGAAGGCCCCTCTGGATGGCAGCCATGACCTCAAGAATATTGGCAGCCCCCCTCAACTTGCTGCCAGCTGCAAACCTGATAGGAATGCACTCCATCCAATTCATTACTCTGGTCAGGTGGTTTGGTGCTGAGTTGTCACAAATTGTACAATTTCATGTCTTTCCTAAAGCCATGTGTAAAATAAAAATTACCTTAATCACCTATTTCTTACGGCTGAGCATCACTACAAACAATGTATACTGCAGGAGCACGTGGAGGCTAAATCAAGTAGGTTTTGCATTGTGTAGGCCCCTTAAAGGAGAGGACAAGAGTTCCTGCTCCAAGGATTTACTGCCTGAGAGACAAGACATAACTGGCATGTGCAGGCAGCAGGCAGGAAAAGCAAACCTGAGTTTTTAGTACAGAGGAGGCATTTTAATGGCCTTCCCCCCACCCCCGCTCATATTTAGGACATTTAGGATAATCATGATATGATTTATAAGTGGCTTAAACTAAAAAAAACTCCAAAGACAGCTCAAACATTGAAACTCAGAAACAACAGTTATGTTTGTCTGTTTTTCATAATTTATCCTTAGTAAGAAAAGCATATTTAGACAATTAGTATTTTTCTTTATATCAAAAGGGAAATTCTATTTGCGGTATTTTAACACATAAATCTTAATATCTAAAAGTAAAAGTACTGGCAATTTTACCAGTAACATTGCTATATTTACATGCTGGCATGGCTAACATTACACTTAGGAAAGTGCAGTTACACTTTATTTGCAGCATTTTTCAAAACCTGCAAGTCAATTAAGCAATGAGGAAAGGATTGATCCAAATTATAATACTGATAAAATGTCCATTGATAACAATTATTTCAGTAACAGATATATAATTTAAGATCCATATAGATTAAAAATAATGGCAGATATCCTGCTGGTTGGAATACACATATTTCATATTCTAGAATACTATCGTGGGGTTTTTTTCCCTCCCTCCAATACACCCCGGCTCACATCTTCCCAGTACAGTGAATAATCTGAATGCTGATCTGAATTTATTCCTGAATTCTCAGTACTGATTTAAATGAAATCTTCCTAGAAAACTTTTTTATTTCTTTTAAATCAAGGATTGGAAATCCCTTTAGGAATGTATCACAGACAAATTAATCTTACAAACTCTGTGCTTCCAGTGATGTCCTGTCTTGAAAAGAATGCAGAGAGATAGAATGATGGAAGGACAAAGTAATAATACATTAAATGATACACACTTTTTTGTATTATTAAACTTTAATAAAGTTCTTGGATAGAACATGAAATGGATCTCTTTAAGTCCTTTTCCTCCATTCTCAGACTAAATAAAATACAGGGGGTTTGTGGCAGTATATGTTGATAGTAGTATAAAAGGTTTGGATTTTAGGATGTTCCCAAGCTCACTTTGTAAGAAGAATTAAATTGAAACCTGTCCATCTAAACCACTGCTTCTGTGCTGTAGATGTTATTTCTGTAAAAGGTCATTACTAAAATTAGGATGAAAAGCCAGTACCCTACTGTTTTATCTTTATTCAATGAAGCAGGTTTTACAGGATAGGAATTTCAGAGAGATAGAGGGCCTTAATAGCTACAGCTGTATCTATTCCTATGTAAAACAACAGGACAGCAACATTAAGAATATTATCTTAGAAAGTGTTTTGAATACATTAATTATAAAAATGAGTGGAAAAACAAATACTATTTAACTAGATTGTCATTTCTCAATTTTCTCTGGAAAAGATTAGCATGTTAGCAACTATACAGTTTCCCAGGGAAAAACATATCATACATTAAATCTTAGTATGTTCTAGGTCTCTTCAGCAGTGGAATGACCCATTTGTTATTTGAGCTAGTATAAAACTGAATTATATTGGCTCAAATATACCAGCAAGAAGGTACAGTCTTCTGCAGTCAGGAACACTGAGGACTGCTTCATCCCTTTCACTGTTATCTGTAATTAAATAAATGATCACTGTAGAAAGATGATGGGATGTTCTGGATTGAACTCATCCTGTCTAGTTTTACCTGTCTGTGATAAACGTAATTAAACATGAGTAATTAATTCTGCCTTAATTTCTAACAAGTGAAAAGAAACTAATATTTTCCAGATAGTCTTAGATGTCTGCTTATAAAACTTGGTCTTATTTACTAAATATAAAGGAAACTAGGAGTTCCCAGTAGCATACTTAGGGATAATAAATACTCTTACAGCAATAGGAATATCCTCACACTATGTCTGTGAACACTCATACTATCACTGTGAACCTCTAAGTTTCATGATGCAGAACAAGCCATTAAGTTTTTCTAACACGATTTTTTGGTTTATGTTTCCTGTATACTTTTTGCTCTTCAAACATCATCTGCCTCACTAAAACACGTATCTGATCAAAACAGAGAAGCTAAAGGAGACTATCTAACAAGAAACACTAAAAAAAAATTCTCTATTGTCATGCTAAATTCCTCTGTAGGAATTATAAATTAATATAAAGTTTAACACTAACTTCATTTAAGTTTGATTGTGCTATATTAGATGTGACCTTCATCCATCACAACTCTTAGATATATATTTGATGTTAAGTAAGCAAACAATATCCTTGACTTCAGGGACACAATTTACACCCAAGTTCATACACATTTGTAGATCTGAGATGACATATTCTGAGAACAGAATCTAGAGGATAAAACCAGGCAAAACTTTGTTACTTTTCCATAAACTTAACCTCTGCTCCATTAGGTGCTTAAGTAATGGAATGATCAATAGCTATTTAAAGTTTTACCCAGGTTAATCATTGCACAGAAACAAGCTGAAGATTAAGTGAAATGCCTGCCTGCACTTTTCACACAGGTAGAGATAAAAGCCTTCAACTGTGACATTTAAATTAGTGAACCAAAGTTGAGAATAAACAGTCCTGTAAGTGGAAACCTTTTCCTAACACTTTCCACCCCTCCACAAATACAACAACAGTAAAGCTTATCTTACAGGCTTATCATATAGGCACTTAATTTTTTTCCAGTCAGGAGATTTTCACACCATTAATGACAACTCCTCCTTATGTAAATGGTCACATTAAAATTTCTTCTAAAACTCTGTTAAAATAGTAGCTATTTTAAATACAGTGTCAGACAATTTTTTATTTTCTTTCATTCTCATGTTACCCTGACAACTTACATTTCATATATTCTGAATTTCTGTGTTCTGTTCCACTTAGACTTTTTATTATTCAGTAAAGTGATTTCCTAGCTATTGTTGTCTTACCTTGTTTTGATTATTTTAAATTCTTTGGAAAGAGAAAATAACATGCCAAATAACATCTGTGGCATCCTATCAGGAATGTCTAAACAATATGATATAACAGTTCTCTGTAGAATTCACAGCAAGTCAGACATAGAAATCTGACAAAAAATTTCTTTAAATTTAAAAGTAATTACATTAATTAATGGCAGGACATGAATCTCAACTGAAGAATATGGTTTATTTGAAACTAAACAGTTTAGTACTTACTATCAGTCTTCTTCAGGATATTGTAGCTGGGATTGCATTGAATTTGTTTCAACTTTGCCTGTTACAAAAGGGAGAATATTGACTAAAATAGAGAAGAACAGAAACAAAATCTACAGCTCAGACTCAGGACCCTTGAGGACAGTTTGTGAATTTATTTGGGCAACCCTGCATTCTTCAGGTACAGGGGTCTAAATCCTGAAAAGGATGAGGTAGTAATTGGAATGGAATTACTAATGGATGGAATGTAATTAGTACATTCTGGAATTATTCTGGAATGGATGGAATTAGTAATGGAATCAAGTACTTAACAATTTTTAGGGTTTCACCACTATTAAAATGTAAATTGCAAGTAGTCTCCTGTTCTTTCATTGGCATGACCCTGAAATGAACAAATCTCGGAATGGTTGTATCCTCTGTTTTTGGATATCCTACAGGACAGAAACCACAGGCAAAAAAGTGGACAGACCAGCTTTAAAAGAGTTGGGGTGAGCTGTAGCAGATTCAGGAAGAGAAGTGACAAATAAAAATTGACACTCTCAGGGACACTACAATTATTTTATTCATGGAACATCTGGGGCTGTCTAGTGCAGCTGCAAGAACAAGAAATGTTAATTGAGTGATCAGCCATGGTTCCCAGTGAGTCACGCTAACAAAGACGCTGTGGAACAGCAGCAAAGGCTTCTGCAGGTCAGTTCAGAAGTTTGAGGTAGACTTGTTTTCTTCCTTCTCAAGTGTTACCTAAGCTTGGTGGTGATTTTAGTGCCTTTATCTTAATAGATGAAAATGAAGTAAATAATTTTAAAACAATGAAGCAGTGAATCTCTGTTAAGAATACTCACAGAATTTGTTTTCTTCTGTGGCTTTTACCACAGTTCAGGATAACAGGTGTCACTATTTTTACTTTCAAATATAGATAAATCTAGAAAATATATATGAGTTAGGTAGGCAGTCAGTACTGTCAAAAAATTGTCCTTTATGTCAGTAGAGGTTTTAATGGTATTTGCAAAAGGAACAAACCTCTAGTGAATTTTGATATTTTCCCTATATGGTCTGTGGAATGCAAATACTTTTCCTTTATTCTGAAATAATTTTTGAATTCTGTGGAACTTGAGATTTTCTGATTCTAGCAGGAAAACTCAAACTGCCTTTCCTGTTTGAAACAAGCATGTTGAAGTCACTCTTCTCTGATCTTTTTAATAGTTTCTATATCATGCAAGGACACTACCCTTCTAAAAAGCATTTTTATTAAAGTTTGTATTCACCTAGCAGATGAGAGATTTTGATTCAGATATAAAGTCAGCTTGATCTGATCAGGCAGAAGTTCCTGCCTGAAATATATCATAACTAACTGTGTCAAAATCCTTCTGACATGAAGTTTCTTTAAACTCTTCCTATGGACACAGAAATTGCAGTGAGTAGAAGATTTTCCTGAAGACTTAGACTATCTGTGGAGAATGGAGAAACTTGAATAGAAGAAAATTGGCAAATCAGAATATCCTGTAATCTTTTCAAATGGCCGCTCACTTTTCAAAGCGAAATTTTAATTTCTCTCAAGCAAAGGGTCAAGGAAAGATGGGATTTGAGCTTTGCTCTCCAAAATATGACTTCCACAATATTTTGTATTCCAATATTTTCCTTTGAAAAGAATTGATAAAATCATGGGTTAGGAATCTTGAAATTGAATCTTTATCTGATGTTACAATGGCAGATGTAGCATAAGATGGTCAAACTGACTCATATTTTTGTTTAATTTTCCCAATTTGTAAAACTGAGATATTAATATCAGCATCCTTTGTAGAGTGTGTAGAAGTCACTGGATTAATACTCCACTTTTTGATCTTGCTGTTAACACACTGAATCTCTACCAATTTTAGATGTCCTGCACTCAAGTTGCTGTCATATTAACTGTCCAATGGTCAAATATATCCCCCACAAAATATCAAGTCTTTGAAGATGAGGAAAACAAAAGAAAAAACAGGTGAATAAACACCTATTTATACCCAGCTTTATAGTTTAAGCTTTTGCTTAACTTTGCATTCTATTTATTTATTTAGTGTTGTCCAGGAGGGACCCCCAGGCACAAAAGCAAGAGTGAAGCCCATTCAAGAGGCACTGATTACTCATGTTTTGTTCCACTGCTTCATTTCCCATCGTGTCACATACTCATCCACATGGTTATAAGCATTCTTCCAGAGTTTCCTTCTCCTTGGAGGCCTTGATGACTGACACAGTCAGGAATGCTCTGAACCCCACAAGAGTAGGGTGCCTGCATCACACTCAAAGGACTAAAGACCCTGCTTTGGTATCACTGCTTGTCTCCAGCAGCATGTATTTGTACTGACAGCCTGAAGTCCTATATCCCAACGGTGACTCAAAAATATGATAAAAATATATCATCTACACATGGAATTCACCGTTATTTATGCATACATTATACAGAACATGTATGCAATATTGCAGTTCTTCCTTGTCAAAATCATACTTGGCCTTGGTGAATGAAGTAGCAGATTTCAAGATTACAGTAGTTTGCATGTGATTTTCTTGTCATAGAGCCTAGGTGTGTTTGGTAGTACTAAAAATGACCATTTCATTTGTAATTACATTGGTGCAAGAGAAGAGATGCAATCTTATTTTACTACAGTAGTATAGATATAATCTCAGCCTTATTAATTTCAGTTGGAATCCACATAAATATAGGTGCTATCATTAGAGAGCAGTTTTTGCATGACCAGACCAAAATTGCTTAAATATCTGCAAAAAGGATCCTTAGCAAATTGTCTGGTTAGTGTTTGTTACTACTCTTACTTAATTAACAATATTTGATTAGGCACATTTGTATTTAAAGCAAGTTATTTTAAATAATTTATTCAATACAGAGAAGATGACTTTCACTAAACAATGTGTCTACTGCAAAAATGTCCACCCAGCTTGTAGGATGACCATTTCTTGTGCTTCAGTTCTTTATCCATGTGCCAAAACTGCTGCGAACTGGAAGAGCTCCCATCACAGGTAATCAGCTGGCCATGGGTTCAGCTGAGTTCCCTTATCGGACTTCGTTTGTTTTCTGCAGCAATTTGTCTCTCTCACAGCTCTAATAAGGCAATGGTTTGTATTCAGCACGTACAGAGTTTAAGAACAAGTTATCAGCAAATTAGCTGAACTTAGCAGAGGGTCAACAGCTAACTTTTCCAAGTTTGTATTTGCTCTTCCCCCGGCATAGCTGTACCAAGTGTGCTACAGCCTTGTGATGGCTTTGAGTAGAGCAGAGCAAACATTCTTCACAGTAGCTAGTATGGGACTGTGCTTTGGATTTGTGCTGGAAAAAGGGTTGGCAACACAGGGGTGTTGTCACTGTTGGTGAGCAGTACTTGCAGAGTGCCAAGGCCTTTTCTGTTTCTCACCCCACCCAGCCATCAAATGCAAGACTGGAGGTGCACAAGGAGCTGGGAGGGGACACAGCTAGGATGGCTGACCCCAAATGACCAAGGGATGTTCCAGACCATACAGCATCACGCTCAGAATATAGAGCTGGGGGAAGAAGAGGAAGAAGGCGGGTAATATTCAGAGGGATGGTGTTTATCTTCCCAAGTAACCATTACATGTGATGGTACACCTGAACACCTGCCTGCCCATGGCAAATTAATTAATGCCTTGTTTTGCTTTTCTTGCACACATGGCTTTTGCTTTATCTATCAAAATGTCTTTATCTCAACCCATGAGTTTTCTTATTTTCCCCCTTCTGATTCTCTTTCCCATCCCACCAGCAAGGAAGTGAATGAATCACTGCATGGTCCTGAGTTGATGGCTGGGGTTAAACAATGACAACCTTCAATGGCCAGAACTGTACAATGCAATGCCAAAGTGATAAAGTGATATTTGTCATAAATGTTTTATAATCCTTTGTGTATCTGGCCTGACATGCCCTGACCAAAAAAAAAAAAAAAAAAAAAAAGAAAAAAACTGATTTAAAAAATTAATTGTACACTATACACCAGCTCTGTATTAGTGAAAATTAATACATAGAATCAGTTATAATCCTGTTACTAAACTCAATTCATTTTTTATTGTTATATAAGGTAATATCTCATTTTTATTATTGTTATTTATCACACATTAGAATAGCATAAAGATGCTTATCAGAACCAGGAACATACTTTATGAAATTAAATAGAGGCACTTCTTCAAGAACATTTTCTTTGATTTTGCCTCAAACTGCTTCAACTTTTCACAGAACTTGGCATTCTGCATGGTATTTTAAAATTTCTTCAGTGGCTGGGTATCAATATTTGCCTGAAATCTAGATATTATTGGAAAGAAGAGCAAAACGTATGTCATAGGACTCCTCAGTGAACTGGAGTCTCAAGTTACTTCTCTGTCTATTTACTCTTCATGTGAGAACATCAAAAAATCTTTATAACAGGCTTTGTCTTTCTCTACTGTAAATCAATGTAATTTTATCGGTCTTTCTCAAATATGGACATGTACTGTTCTCTTTCTGAGGAAGGAGTAGCCCATTAATGTCTGGATTCAGCTTCAAGTTGTCTGGACTACAAATCTAAACTGAGGTTGGTAGCAAAGTGTTGGGAACATCCCTGACCCATTTATACTATGGGCTTAGCAGAAATTTCATGCATTTCCAAGAGAAGTCTGTATGTTTGGTACAGACTGTACCCCCATCATCCTGTTCTTAGCTTTACATCTTCGAGTCATCTTGTATCTTTTGTGTTACCAAGCTTCTCTTTATTGCTTATCAAAATCTATTTATAGGTCATTGATAGTGTTTCTCCTTATGCAGCAATGTGGTTTCAGTGTCTCAGTATCACAAGGGCAAAGAGATTGTTCTCAGGGTGACAGCTGCAGCTTCCTTCATGACAAGTCACTGAACTTGTGCACTGAGACCTAAGGCAGATGCTTTTCCTCACCTCCTTAGCTCTGGAAAAACATATCCACAGGGTTTTGTTTATTAAAATATGGCTTCATAAAACTGCTGAAGCATCTGTGGCCAAGCTAGGAAATGGTTGCTTCAGAGAAGTGTTATTTCAGTCTACACCAACAGATGTGAAAGATTGATGTGCTGATGGGAGTTCTGCTGACTCCTACCAACACGAGTGAAGCTTTAAGCACCCCGAGCTTCCTGCTCCCACAGCAGAATCAATAAAACATGTCCACACCTCAGCAGGGCCAGAGTGCAGCCAGCAGCTACAGCTGAAGCTCTTATTGAAGGTGAGTTTGAACCTATATGCTGGGTTATAAACTGTGGTGGCTGAAGTGCTGACATTAATTTCTGTCCTCTGAGGATGTTACTGATGCAGAAGGCCCTGAGAGACCACTAGGAAACGCTTAGGGTATGAAAATCACAACTCTGTTCCTAAATGTAGCAATGTTTGTGTGTCAGGGTCTTTAGATGTACAGCTCAGCCTTTAGAAATAAAGCAGAATATTTTTGTCTATAACTGGTCCTTTTCCAGAATGAATGCATACAATCTAAGAAATTATATGATATAGTCTTCCTTTACACCACTCAAAAAAACAGTTATTCCACTATGATTACAATAGGAAACTAATTTAACTATTTATTATGTTCTACCTAGAACAGGATAATTTCAGGAACCAATTCTTTAGTTTACTGCATACTTTTGTGGACAAAAATATTACTTTTGATGTAACTCAAAATTATTACCTTGGCTAAGCATTTAGTGGTTTTTAGCAGTTATCTTTCACTTCTTATACTAAAACTAATGTTTCTTCTGCCATGAATGCATTTATTCTACTGTTTGTGATGCTTTCAACATTACTGTTGAGATTATTAAAAACAACAGCAACAACCCAGCCAAACAACCAAAAAAAAAAAAAAACAAACAAACCAACCAAAAAAACCCAAAAAAAAAAACCCCAAACAAACAAACAAACCAACCAACCAACCAAAACCACTTCCTGGAGTTGTATGTAATAATTAAAGCTTATTCTGGAAGATGCACCCTTTCTCAACACATTCACTGTCTTGCAAATCATGCAATTATCTCTTTCTAACAAAAATTTTCACTAAGTTGTTATACTTTGTTCATAACATCAGACTTAGAAAAGACAATATTGCAGTTCTTAGGATTTAATTTGCTGCAGAGCGTTCCACTTCTCACAAGAACTGATGTCACAACAAGCAATATTCCATCAAAATTTTTGCATCCTCTGCAAAACAGTATAAAACATCATGTTTTGATCATTTTACAGTGTTCACTGCTCCTTCCTTCCTTCCTTCCTTCCTTCCTTCCTTCCTTCCTTCCTTCCACGCTTCCTTCCTTCCGCGCTTCCTTCCTTCCCCACTTTGCTTCTCTTTGCTTCATTTATTTAACTTCAGTCAGATTTGAATGCATAGACAAGAAAACTCCAGCTGAATTTTTTTTTGCATGTGTCTGTACATCGTTTTGCCCAAGGAACAGTAAATCACAGCTCTAATCCTGAATCTACATCTTGGAAGGTGAAGTCTGTTCATGAGTGTGTCTCATTATACTCAGCTGAGGCCATTGATGTCTCAGTTACAATAAAGCTTGCAATAAGACCAGATTACTCCTGAAATGGAAGATATTCTATTAGGAAAATGTTTAAAAGAGAATAGATAGAGGCATAAATTTAGAACATTTTTATCGCAGTGTAATAAGAAAGATAAAGTATTTCCACACTCCAATTGGTTTAGAGTTTTATTTCTGTAATCCAATCATAATTTCATTTTCTGGCTCAAAATCCAATGGGCCAGACTTCTTTGTGGTGCAAGCTGATGTAGCAACTGTAAAGATATTATATTTTGTTCAATTAGAAGAATAAGAAATAGTTGAAGAAAAACAAGCAATTAAGCAAAAGAATAAACCAATATTTCAGGGGCACTTGCTCATCCAGTCATATTTAATCTCTGCCAGTGTATATTACAAGGCATACAACAACAAAGTAGCTTAACATATTGCATTTATAACCATATACTGAATGTATTTCCCAATCTGTTGAGTACATTTAAAAATACTTGGAAGCTATCCAAGCTCTTAAAAAAATTGATATATCTCTCATTAGCATTTTGAAGATGTCAGCCATTTTTATATTGGATAATAGAAAGTAATATGCCAGGGGAAATAATGTACTGCTGTGTGTCAGAACAAATATGATTAACATTGTGCCAGATGCATGTCCTCATGAGCTCCCAGGAGGGACTGCAGAAGTAGACCTTGCAGTCAATTATTGAAATTTGAAGTGCTCTGTACCTCCGATTTGTGTGCACCAACAGTGACTTTCACACAGGGCTACCAGAAATGCTGCTTGTGCATGCCTCCGTGCAGAGCATTAATAAGCAGATACATGCACATCATTAACCATGTTTTCTTCTTCTTCTTCTTTGCTGATTGTCATTTTGTTCAAGAGAAATTAACATGCTCTGCTGCTTCTACATAATAAACATACTTTTAGCTAAAAGTCATATAAAGCAGAAAATATATTGCTGATGTAGATTCTTACTCCTTTTTGCTTATTAATGGTCTAGGAGAGAGATAATTAACTTGAAAAGTGGTGTAGAAAAAAAAGTGTAGTAGTATGTAGATATAAAAGAATGTATTTTTTACTGGTATGTTTTAATTTTGCCCCTCCATCTGAGGTTAGTGCACACAGATATTTTTAAACTATTAACTATTTTTAACTATTATTATTATTGTTGCTATTACTATTACTATTATTAGCTATTAACTATTTTTATTTAACTATTTCAAGAGCAGAATGATACAAGATCAACATATTTATTATATTTTTACACTTATCTTTCTTTGTAAATATCAACTGCATAAATTTTGTCTGTTGAGTGATGACACAGTATGAATTGGTGAAGTTCAAAGTTGGTTCATAATTCGTGTGGGAGAAAGTGATTTTGTAAAGTCAACTGAATTTTTCAGAAAGTCCTTGCTTCAGACTCCTTTCCCTGAGGACCTTTTACTTTGAGATTCATATGAAAACTGTTCATTGATTCATAGGCATGAGGACAATAGAGGCTGTATCACAGGCTAATAGCTCACTCAGGGTACTTCCAAACATTACAACTGGAGCAGACAGGAGTCTGTCTGCTCATGACAGTCCCAAGATAGCAGGATGTAAGTTGTGTGATGGCATTACAACAGTGTTGAGTCTGAATGAATAAGTGCTGGTGGAAAGAAAGACTAGTGGTTCAAAAGCCTTGACTTGATAACTGAAGTTCTCTGGGTTTAGCCACTTCAGAATAGCCCAGGAAATGAGGTCACTATTTTTTTATATATTGTGCTTCTCTAAAACCACATGAGATAAGGATATTTCTTATGTCTCCATTGCTTACACTGTGTAAAATCTTCCACTGGGAAATTCATACTGAACAATGTGAAAGGAGGAACACACATTTTCTGCTGACTAGCATGCTGTCCATCTATCACCTCAACTCTGGAGATGTGATGGGACATGGGTGTAGCACCTCCCATGGTTTCCAAACCAAGCACTTGCTTGTCTGCTGTGTGGACATTGCTCTTGGGATACATTTAAAATGAACTGCTGCCCTAACACCTGCACTAAAGAGTTATCTCTCAGGATGTGCAGACACATCCCAAATATGTACAGATTTGAATCAGCATGCCACGTGCTGAAGCATTTGTGAAAACAACCTGCACTTGTTTGCTGTTTGGGTTTTCTTCTATCTTGCAAAAATCTGTGCTTTATAAAGAGTAATTTTGGCCATAGATGGAAGAAGTGCTCAACACCCAAGTACCAGAAGAACTAATTACAGTGAGTTATATGGCAGGGCTCTATACTATGAACTTATTTGAGAAAGATGAGCTATAGTTATGATTATAGGAGAAAACACAATTCCTGACATTCCTTTTTGCTGCCCACCTCCTCCCCCTCCTGTCCCCATCAATTATCTCTCTTTTATCTGAACTGAGTGCCAAGTTTCAATTGCACCCAGGCACTGTGAAGGCAAAGACATTGTGCCATCTGGGTCTGCTGTTTTGCTGAGAAAGGAACATTGATCTGTGTCAGTGCTGTACAGATTTTCATCCTAATTACCCACCCAGCCTCATGTGCACACTGAACAAGGCAGGAGACAGCAGAGATATCTGCATAACTTCACATAGGATGGACATCCTCACTTTGGGCTTTTATTGAGAAGCTGTCTGGGACTAACTAGTCTGATCATGTAGGATTAAAGAATAGGACTTCTGAACTGCCTCATTCAGAATAGAGTAAATAGAAAGCATTCAATAAACACTGTGTAGGGGTCTTATGCTGGGAGAAGAGTGCCAAAAATATGCATAAAAATAATAATGTATTTTTGTAGCAGGTTAAAAGTGCAGGTAAATTGTATTCTGACAGAAAAAAAAGTCAAAGAAAAACAAAACAAATGTCCAGTGGCATTTTTTTCCTATTTTTAAAAATGTATTTCCATGACTGTTTTGATATATTTGAGAGCAATGTAAAGAGAAATGTTCTACATGCTTTACAAATAATTTAAGAGAGGGAGGATCTTTTTTAACTTCACCATCTTCCTTTATCCATTTGTTTCATCTGTCACATGAAAGACCATCTGTTAGCAAAAGAGTATTTAATTTCCAGGCTGGTCCCTCTCTGGGGGCATTTAGGTCCCAGTCTCTAAGAATGCTGTGGTTCTTGTCAGCTCTCTGTGCTTCACTTGCCCTCTGGTGAAAAAGCAAAGCAAAAAGCTTGAAGTCTGAGTAAAGAGCTTTCAGACAAAAAGAGTTTTGAAAATGTTCTCAGATGCAGCAGATTTGACCAGAGTCCCTTATGACAGAGCAGAAGGATGCCCACAGGCACCTGTTAATAGTACAAAACTCACCTCTCAAGAACTTAGCAGACCTATGAGCGCCTCGAGTTTTTAAAAAGGTAACAATGGACAACATCTATGACCTCTTATGTAAGGTGATTGAAACCTTTGGACATTACAGGAAATAATATATATTTCAGGCATACAGATGGGAAGATATTTTTAAACTCACTATCATCCTCATTTCCTTTTTATTCCTGTTTTTGCTATGGCTGTTTGCCCTTTTCAGCAATAGCAAGGTTTAATTTTTTTTTCTGGTGTTCTCAGCATCAATAAAATACAATTTGAAGTGTAATTGGTATGGACTCACACAATTCAATCCAGTCTTAAAATTATGAACTTTCACTTAAGAGAAACAGCCAAATTTGGAAGGAACTTGAGAATCTGGGGATACAGCTGGGAAAAAAAAATCTGTCTTCAAAAGAACAAAAGGATTTTTAAAAAGATTTGTATACTTTTCAGAGGGTTTTGCAAATATGTCTACTTATTTATTATTATTTAAATATTTTGTAAAGGAAGCCTTAGGAATCACTTTGAATCATAGTATTTTAAATTCTGGAATATTCATTTTTAAGTTATACCTACTCATATTTAAGCTAAAAGAGACATTTCATTGGGCCTTTATTTTAATATCAAAAGCCAGGAACTGTTTGAAGTGCTTGTTCATCCTATATCAGTTCCTACTGTATTGGAGGCATTCTCGTGATCGCTTCGACTGTGGCTCTCTGTTCTTTAGTTCTCCAGCCAGCAGGAGTTCTCCAGCCACACTTCCCACATTTAAGGAGTATTTTGAGAAGAACTAAATTAAATATTGTGAGGTTTGATATCACATGCAAATAGATACAATGGAGAGAAAAAAAATTCAAACACTTTTCACTGGAAATAATTGACTATGCTATCAGTGTGCAAATGAGGGTTTACATAAACAAAATAGTACATGCATACATGTATATAAATATATATATATGTTCATGTGTATACACACACATATATTTTGAGAGGAAAAGCAGGTATTTAAATTAGGCAGACAAAAAGTCTAGCATTTAAATGTGTCCTAATCTTCCAAATGTGATTGGTTTATTTTCCATCTCATTTTGACTTAATTTTTCCAAAACAATGTATTTAATCCCTGAGCAAAACTGATAAAAGAGGTTTTAGACAGGCAGAGAGCAAGGAACCTTCCAAGGTTATCAGCCTGTGAGAGCTCTGCCACCTGCATCTTCCCAGAGTTCTTCAGATCTTTCCTACTGTTTGATTTTCCACTCTCTGCTGAGCTGTTTTACATCCAGCTGCCAGAGCCTGACCAGGTCCCATAACCCAGGCCGTGTCAAGGTTTGAACAGGAGCATGACAATGGAAACAGCATGCTGGCAAGACAGTCTTTTGAAAAGTTTTGCAGGAGATTTACAACTGTGGTTTTGCTGAAACACAAGCAGTGCTGGGGTGAGGAACCATGGGGGAAATTTTTGGTGAGTTAGGGAAAGGCTAGAGCTATGCCAACCTCTGTAGACAAGACCTTCGAAAGCAGATTATTGAAAGACATTTCAGAAGCATTTAGAATTATTTTGAAATATTTTAAAAGAGAAAAAAAGAAATGGAAACATTTTCTACCCCCTCTATTCCCCGAAATTTTCTATATGGAAAAAAAACATGCGTGAATTTGCTGATATATCAGATTCTTGCTACTGCTGAATTTCTGTGTGGTTTGATTCACTAAAAGAGAGTCCCAAGACCGGTCTGTTCTGTAAAGGGTAATCCCTTCTATAGCCATGCAGATGGGAAACTGTTTCTATTTAATATTTTTACAGCCCAGCTTTCAGTAATTATGGGCCTGTTTGCAACTGTAGTCTGAATGTAAACAGTGAGTTGTTTCTGTTTGTTGTTTATTGTTTTTTTCTTCAACTGTGATAAAAGCTAGAAAACCAACCAAAGGTAGAAACAATTGCAAAATAGGTAAAACACCCTCTAGGAAAATAACACTAAATTAGTTTCAGTGTTAGGGGTGGAAGTGGTAACACTGCCTTTTATTAAGATTCCCATTATAAATTGTTGCACTCTGCAACCTATAATTTTGTTGTGTTTTAAATAATTGAGCTGGCATTTCAAAAGCTGATTGCCTTTCTTAGGCCAAATTACATTATTTTTGTATATATTTTAATTTAAGTCATAATGATTTGGATATTTCTGAAAACTAAGCTTGAGAAAATAGATTTCTTTGTTCATATTAAAATGTTCATATTAAATTGTTCATAGTTTGTTTTGTTCTCATTCTTCAATAAAGTAAAAGTTATTTGAAGGAAAAGGAAAAGGTCTTTCTATCAGGGATGTTGCTTTTGCCACCCTCAGGAAAGGCTGCACAGATTTGTCTCGGTTTTAAATCTGTCTGGATTCAACACATCAAATGAGAAAACTCAGACAAACCAAAAATAGTTGCTTTTATCTGACCTTGGACCTGTTTGTTTAGCATTTGCTAGTTTGGTTCTTTGTGTCACTGTTGTAATCTCAGGAACCTTGGTGCTGGCAGATTTGTTCAGGAACAAAATCTCAGGAACTCCAGCACAATTTCTATTCAGAGGATGACCATGGACTAAGCCCAGAGTGCAGGTAGAGCCCTTACACTTACTGGCACTCAGGCAGACAGGTGCTAATTCTTGTGTGCTCTTGCCATGTATTGGCACACCTCTAAGCATTTCTGAGACCTGCTAGCTTTTTTACCCCCATTTTTTTATAGAGGTCAAGATGCTTATATGTTACATTGTACTTGCATCCTCATCTGGATTTCTACATACTCAATCTGTCATACAGCATAGGAAGAGCTAATGAGTCATAAATTTGTTGTCTTTTTATCTTTTCTTTTTAAACATCTTTTTTTTACCATTTTCTTTTGCAAGACCGTTCACCTTGTACAAGAATCTTCACCACATAAATACATTTACATGTGGACAGTACTCCTGCCCCCTGCATCTGTGTTCAGTGGGGCCTGCTTTGACTTATTCTCCAGAATACCTGTGTATGATTATGCCTACATGAATGTCTTAGCAGGAGTACTGAGCCTACCACCACAACCACAGACACAGAACCTGCCCATCCTGTGTAGTCTGATTTATCTGCCCCTGGCCCTCTCTCAGGCTCTTCTCCAAGGAGTATAAAGGAAAACGCAAGGCAGAAGAGTGAGGGAGGAATAAGACTGAATTAATGAATAAGTCCAAGCAACAATAGGATTGGGAAGGAGGAGAATTGGGATCAACAGTCAGAAAACAGAAAATTCGACTAATCAAGCATGAGACTGGATGCCTGAGGGAAACAAAACTACATGAGGTTTGCAGTGAAGAATGAGACTGGAGTTTGGTGAGTGGGCGATTGCATCCAAAAGCTGGTGAAGAGACAAAGTATAGGTTGGTCTGACAAGAGAAATAACATGAATCAAGGAAGCAGTGGAGAAAATGGTATCTGGCTTGCTGAAAAACAATGTCAAGGAAAGAATGATTAGACAGCTTTCTGAGGCAAAGAATAAAACTGCCACATGATACAGCAGGCTTGCTTAGAAAAATTAGGTAGAATGTAAAAGATCACGTATTGTGGGAGCCGAGCGTAAAACCAGTCTGTGAAAAGGAGGTTGTAGGAACAGTAAAACAGAAGAGATTTTATTGTTTTTGCTTTAGTAGTTTCAAAAGACTCAAGGAAACAGCGAATGAGCCACGTTGGGTCTAAGGGTAAAGAGGAAAACAGGAAGAAACAAGAAACCAGGATGGTGAAATGGCAATAGCATGCTCGGAGGGGGCCAAAAATATGACTCATGGCTGGAGTGAACAGAAGCTCCCGCTAGAGTCCAGGATGGACCCTTGATTTTAATTCCAAATTTCTTCTGTTAGCAAATTTATTCTTCTATCTGCTAGTAGAAGCACTTATGTGGGTGATATTTACTCTTATTTCTTGTTCACAGAGGCTAAAAACCTGCAACTGCTATGTTTTGGTTCCTCCTTTAGCTCCAGACCACAATCCATGCTCAGGACACATGGGGAGGCACTATGATGCCCAGAAAGGGAGTGTCTCTGTTTTCAGGTTGCAGCTGAAAGGAAGTCACAAAGTCACATATACACACACAAAACATATACATGGATATGTATCTACATAAAAGAAAGGAAAGAAACCCAAAACTTAAGATACTCAGAAGTTACAAAATTCCAAGATAAAATTGTTAGGGTAATATTAATTCGGCCTGCTTATACATAAGCATTATGAAACAGCCTTTAGTGATGTGATCATTTCCCCAATTCAAAGAGTGAATCAGGTCTTATTACTAAGAATTTGCTTGTAGCTAAAATGGAACATCAAATAGAAAAGGAGGATTTCTTGATTCAGACCTTTGAATATGGTTCTGAGGAATTTCATTTCTTCTCTCATTCTTCCCATCTCTGTGATGTTAAGCAAGTCATGCAACCCAAACTTTTCTGGGGTCATCACTAATTGCATGTCCTTGTATTCTACATGTTCAGCATGAGACATAAGGACCTATGAGAAATTCTCTACAATCACAAGTACAACTAAACTTATTGGAACCTGAACTTGAAAAACATGAAGAGTTGTATAACATCAGGTTCTTCGGAAAATTGAGTAAGTGTCGCAAGCTGGCACCTTAAACTACTGTGGATGTTCTGACCTATGAACCCTTTTCCTCTCTCCTGTCTTGCATTTGCAAATTGGAGATTAAAATGGCCTTGGTTAATAGGGGTGTTGTAGAAGCAAATTTAGGAGTGTTTGTGATATAATCAAGTACTAATCTCTGGTATTGAACAGCATAAATATTCACTCTAAAATTATTCTACCTACATGTAGGATAAGGATTCTTCAAAGTATATAAAACCTGAGCCATTGGTCTTTTGCACTGATAACTACACTTGGTTAACCCAAATCACAGTTCTAGACATTTTCCCAAATGAGAAACCATCTTCTATCATTTGCATTAAGCAATAAAATGCCCTTAAAAATAAGAGCACATAGTCATATAATTAAAATTAATGTCTTAATATAAATATACAAAAAAGTTGAATTAGAGTTGAGTAGCTAATCTCAAAGGTGTTTTTTCTAAACTCTGAGCAATAGATGCTTCAGTCTTAATAAAGTTCTAGCAGCATTTTATGTGCTGAAGTATTAATAAGATACAAGTGTGTCTGTCTCATATAACCATAATACCCGTTTTTTTCACTAGTATTTTGTCATGCTTTCTCACTGCTTCTCTTTCCATCATTTTGCCAATGAATTAGGGGAATTCAGTAATGATTTAGCTGAGCTTTGAAAATTTAACCCAATTCTCTCTTAATATAAGATAGAGTGTCTGAACCAGCAGGTCTGAGTACATGTGAAATGAGGTAAAGAAAGCTTATGAATCCACAACTGAAATACAGTTTTCGAACATGTATTCAGTGTGTGGGACTTAGTGCAGTACACTTCTGAATTGTTTGTTTTTCCAGCCTCTAGTCCTCAAAGAGGGTACATTATATGTGGCGGTAACCACAGAGGAAGGTCTGCTGCCAAGAAAACATATTACTACAGTTCAGTAATGTAGCCTAATTGTTTTCCCTCTGGTCAAGTTACCCAGAAATACTTGCTTTTCTACAGCTCTGCAGCAACAGTTTGTTAGATTAAATGATCTGCCTTCAAGAGAATTAGAGACATTTTCCGAGGTTCTATTACTGAAAAAGGCTTCCTTCTTTCACAAGTTATGTATCCTCCCTGAATAGGGTATTTTTACAAATGGAGATTTCTATCAAGAACAATCATTTTATGGTGAAAAATGTTCCTTCCTTGTGGATGCATTACATACCATAGTGTGTGGGATAGCTGTAGGACATGAAATGATTTGCAAGTCACTAAGGCGATAAAACTACAATGGGCAAAATGCAAAATTAACTACACTGTGTAGGACTAGCATCTTCTCATTCCTTACCCAGATTTGCAGGACCAGAAATGAATGGACAAAGATTGGCTTGTGTTCCTGGATAATCAGCTTCTTTCCTTATCAGGAGACAATGGATCTAAAGCCATGATGGGTCGAAGATCAGAGGAACTACTCTCTATTCCCCCTTTACAGTGTGTTTTCTGTGCTCCCTTAGGACTCAGTGCTGGAGTTTCACCCAGCATAGGACTTTGCTTTTATGGCACAATCCAGAGCCTTAGAAAGTGTAAAGATATTCTCAGCAGTCTCAGAGCTAAGTGAGACAAATTAGCTTATCAGTCTCTGGTGGAAAGCTGAAGATTGTTTCTTTACTTATCTCTAAATAACCTACTATTAAGCTAAATTTGATAGAGGAAAATTCTGCCATCTGAGAAAAAAAATTATAAAGCTCGTGAATCAAATAAAATTTTCTGTAATTGGTCTAATGAGCTGAAAAGGGCTGTTCTTCAGTCAGTAGTGTAATTTAGAAGGCCCTGCTTTGGTGATTCTATATATGGAAACCAATCTATTGATCTGATCTGTTACACTAATTGAAAAAGCTAACAAAATAGACTGAAGAGAAATGATTCTGTGAAGTGGAGATAATAGAAATAATTTAAATATTTTATTTTGATTTAAAAGAACTGCAATTAAGTCTTTCTGGTAATTCGTAATTTCTTTTTTCTACCAGGGAAAATACTTTGTGCCTCAACATAGTTACTCACACAGCAGAGGACAAAGCAAAGTTGGCTAACAGTCTACTACTGGCCTTTCCTAAGAGATAAAATGAAACATAATTTAAAAACAATTTGGGGTTCCACGGAGATTCTTTTGAGAGGAGTGTGCAACTTGACTGGTCCTATGAGCAGCACAGGAAATTCCTTGTGTGTCTCAGTCAAAAGGGGTGTATCCACACCAAGAGGAATGGGACCTCCAGAAATAGTTCACACCTAAGAGATTACAGCAGCTCTGCAAGGCCCTGCTTGCTCTGTTTCCAGGGGTTACAGAGTTGTCTCTGCTGCCTCTTTCCAACCTCTCACAGCTTCCTGCACCCACTTCTGTTATATTATGGGGTGTAGACATGAGAGGAGCACCTTGTCTTCGAGTTATAGGCAGACTTGGGAGTTACTACTTCTCTAAAGGATATGAATGAGCTACCAGAAGAGAGCTACAATACAGTGAAGTCATACTGAACTTGCACTTACAAAATGTGCATCATGGCTCATCTTCAACCCTTTGTAGTTTCTCTTCATTCGGTAATTTTCCATTCAAGGAACCTTGTGAAAACTCCTGAGCAAACTAAAATAGTAATGTATTTTCAAGGAAAAAAAAATTATTTACAATAGGTATATGATTATTTACTCCCTTCGTGAGTATATGCACATACGACTTTTTCAGCAGCTTTTGTAACTTGGTTATGCTCATTTTCAATACACTGCATAAAAAACCCCATGGACTTACCTTGATTTTCCTAATTATATATGTAAACTAGATCAGTCAAAACAAAGTTTCTAGAACCACTACAATCCAGAGGTTTTTCAGATACATTCAATAGAAAAACAAAAGCCTGAATTCATCAGGAATTTGGGACAGAATACAGTTTGGCTTTTTTTGCTATTGAAAAACAGCAGCCATTGGAAAGTCTTTAAGAAGATTTTTTTATGACCTTTTCACCACTCTGAAATTTGTATTTTATTTTAGATGTAGCCAGAAATAATTTCACCAGTAGGTTTATGTCAGCCTTTTAGTTTTCTCTGTTTGGAACACAAGGACTTTGGGATGGTGTTAGTTTCTGTTCGTAATCAAAGTGTTTCTGCTGGTAAATTTATTTGCTGTAATTAAGTTTTCTAAAAATTTAAAAATCTCTGTGGTGGGGTTCTTGAAGTATTAGGTCAGCTGAGGCCCTTTAATTAGGAAAAAAATAGCTAATGGAGTACTGTTGAGAAGAGCATGGAATTTCTCTTTTTAGTTGGCCTGACAGTCATAGTCCTAATTTGCTCCTCGATGCTTCAGACATAAGAAAAATTCTAGGCAAATGTTTTGAAGGTTGAAGTTATTACATTTTACTTTTGCAATGGAACACAGAAGGAAAAGTAGAAACATTGTGAAAGGGTGTTGCAATTTCAGAATTAACTGTCTGAAATGTAAGAGCAATCTTGGAAGGTAAGTAATTTGAGCAAAATTAGCTCTGAATTTTAACCCTGTCTTGAAGGCTGCCACGTTTTTCCTTTTAATCTCTTTATTTAATCATTTAAGATTTTAAATGAACAAGGTAATATGAGCCACGAATGACAAAGAATATTCAGGGACTCTCTAAGAAAAACTCTAAAGTAATGTCAAAGAAAAAAATATTCAATTATAATTAGTATTTCTAATAATTGCTGTTTATTCATTAGAAGATAACACTGGACAGGATTCTCCATCAATATCTGTTCCCTTACTTCTGTCAAAGAAAAGCTTCTCACTTACCATTATCCTAAATTCAAAATCATTGTTCTCCACTGTGCATGCAGGGCCTAGACTCCCCATTGTCTTGAACAGTGTTATTGTTTACACAGTTTTATACAATTTCAAGGTGTATGTGAAAAGCAGAATGCTTCTACATCTAGCACATGTATTCAAAGGAGTAAATTAAGTGCATATTTATGCATTGTTTATGAATAATAATCCAAGGATCATGGGTATCCTTGTGTAAAACCAGATTATTTTGCACTATTATAAAGAATTCTTTTCATTTCTTTTCTTTTATTTAGGAAATCTATTAAACCCACTATCACAGCAATTAGAAATGAAATTACTTCATGTACTATGAAAATGTCTTTATTTTGCAGGGTCTAATCTTGTTTTTCTAATAACTTACATAGTTACTACTTTTGCATGAAAAAGAACATAACTGTCCCAATCTGTAGAGTGTTATTCTGCACACTTTGTAAGCCAAAGCCAGCAGACATTGAACTGTAACAGGCTTTACTGCTTTTAAGGACATGTATATATGTACATGTTTGTGCTAGTGATCTACTTGCAAGCAAATAAAGTGGATAAAACATTAGAAAAGGGCCCAAATGTCCAGTCTTCTCTACAAATCTGCCAATTATTAAAACAAAAAACAATAACCCCCCGCCCGCCCAGAAACCAGCCTTCTGGAAAAAAAAAAGAAACTTGTTGAACATTTTAATAGAGACTGCTCCTAGTGCAACCTTCCTTTCAGCATTCAGATGTTAATGTTGAAACATTGAAGAATTTTGTGCTTCACAGTCCTTTACCAGTGTCTGATGACTTAAATCTTACACATGTGTTTTAATTATGGCAGCGTAATACAGTTTTTTGCTCCAAGTAGTGCAAGTCTGTACTGGCATTTCTTCAAGCTGTGTTAAGAATTAATTCCCCTGAGTTGTATAGCTACTTAAATGGAATTCTTTAAAGGCTTTTCAAGAATTTTTCAGCTTCGTTTCTCCTTTGTGTGAAACAGGACCTACTCTAGGACACTCTATAAACTGTCATTTGGGTAATGAGTCTTTTCTATTTACTAGAGCCAAATATAATATTCTGTTCTGTATTTAATAGCTGTAAATATTACAAGAGGTTAATTTCACCATTAACTTCTCTTGGAAATTTCCTTTTGAGTGTGATCCAATTGTTCCAGGTCTTTTTTTTTTGTTTGTTTTGTTCTCATTCTTCATAAAACATCCTATTTCTGTCTTTCCTTTTAATCCATGCTGTAGAGAGGTGCTTTCCCATGGTTATGTAGCAGATGATGCATCCACAACAATAGCAGGGAGACAGGCATTTTGTCCCACAGGGAACGACCTGGAGGTACAAAATGCTAATTCAAAGGTCAGGAAGATGGGGATCAATGAGAAGGAGCATGACACCAGTCCTGCCCTGTGACTGTGCTGGCTGTCACCAGAGAGAGGACTGCTGATGAGCAGGTTGTCAGCTGGGGAACGTTCTCACCAAAGACTCTGAGGTGAGCATAGGAGGGTGCTTTAGGCACTAGATGGAGCAGATTAAGTAGATGGAGCAGATTAAGTAGATGGAGCAGATGGATAGGAATACCACTGGTAGCAGGGTCTGGTACTTCCAAGCCATGGATTTGGTCCATTGCCTCTTCCTAAATGAGAGGGTGTGGCAGATTTCTGCCCTTACGAAACTTTATCTGTGACATTTTTTCTTCAGGGCTCTCTCTATTGAGTCTGAGCCAGCACAGAAACCTCTGTGAAGGACACACACTATTTCTGTGGCATGAACTTTGTTTAATTACTTGAATAGTTCAGGAAAGAAAGGGAGACAAAGACCAGCTTCTTTCAAACTCCCTCCCTTTTTGCTGGAACTCAGTTTCTTACATTCCTGTAGTCTGTATTAAGCTCTGGGAGTGCTTGGAACTCCTTCTATGAGCTGTCCCAGAACCAAACCAGAGGGGTGTTGCTACTGCAAGGATGTTTTTTTAAATAACTGAAATGCGCAGCATTTGTGAAGCTTGATTTTCAGAAGCCCCTTTTAGCAGTAAGACAGTGAAGTAGCAAGTTCTTCAAGTTGCATGTACCACAACTGTAAAAGAATACCCTAATTTTAGGTTATTAATTCTTTCTAAGAGTAAACCAGAATCAAACAGTTCCCCTTAATCTATAAGCGCTTTTCCTTTTAAATTGTTACTTAAATTTTTCAAGGCTTCAGTTCACACAGGAATAGGAATTATCTCTGCAGACATAACAAATTAGTCATATTGATCCTGCCAAAGCTGCTAAATTATTAATAATCACCCTACACAGTCAGTTTTAAACTCACAAAAAGCCCTCATGAAATCTTTGGTGCACATCTGGGCACATCTGGGCACCTTTTTATTCTTTCCCAGAT
Source organism: Dicaeum eximium (assembly GCA_013396995.1). Taxonomy (NCBI): domain Eukaryota; kingdom Metazoa; phylum Chordata; class Aves; order Passeriformes; family Dicaeidae; genus Dicaeum; species Dicaeum eximium. Next base: position 870,380 of record VWZP01010715.1, read on the forward strand.
ATTTTCCATGGTTTAATCTTCTTCACTAATTTATGTTACTTGCGATATACATGAAGGAACGCATAAAAATAGATTTTACCTGTTTTGCTTTCATATTTTGGGAGGCAACTAGCATTCTTAAATGCACTAAAGTTCCACTAAAGGGAAACAGATAAAAAAGAAGAGAAAGAGTCAATATTCTTTAATGACATTCCAGTTGTCTTAGTTCTCAGAGCCTTGTTTGCAGACAGCCATGTCAGCACTCCAAGCGAAATAAACTTTATTGGCCTGAAGTGCCAATAGTGAATGACTGCATTACAATTGCTGATATGCATACTCTGGTGCCAGAGACTGCTTAGACAGAATGAATATTGTTGTTATAAATTACTCCTCAGAGTAGAGAAAAGAAAGTAAACACTTCTGCTCCGTTCTCAGACAAGTGTCTGTACCGACGGATATGTCTGTTAGATTTGCATTCTGAACGAGCTGTGCTCTCTGGAGAGATTCTGGCGCCCTGTTTAGAGAAGGTCTTTTGACACAGAGTGCTGTATTTCCCCCACATGAGTGCAATCTCTGTGCATTCCCTCCCCTGTCATCATCACTGTACCCTGTGATCACAAGATCACAAGAAGGATGAAAGAGGTTATTCCTATAATGGGAGTCATATTCTATTATCTTAATTCAAAGTGACTTGCCTTTTTCCTCTGGAAGTGTCTCATCATTTTAAAAAGCGTATTCCAAAAGGGCAAAACTTTGATATCTTTGTACTGGACAACAATATATATATGGACAATGAACACAAGATAAAAGTGGTGCTGTGAAGCATGCTGGTAGTTTCATTACCATATGGTATGAAACCATTAAAGACCAGAATAGCCCTAGTGACTCCAGCTCCTATTAATGTAATAAGATGCTGTTAAGGAGATAAAAACCCATGTGAACAAGTTCTGGACCTTAACCTCTTATTTATACATACTATATATCCATGACCATCTCATGAAACCGTCTAACTTGTGCATCTGAAGTAAAATTCTGCAACTTTCAATTTCATGCTTTTTAAAGCCATTTCCTATTATATGTCCAGAAACCTCTTAGCAGTTGCACTTTACCTATTCACAAAATTGCACATATATGGAAGAAGTATATGCTCATGTGTTAATAGTTAGAGCAAGATGGGTGTACATTATGGATAACAGTTATATTTAACTTAGTTAATAGAACAGAACATTTCAGCTGGAAGGGGCCTACATTGACCAACTAATCCAACTGCCATTACTTTATGCTCACCAGGAATTTAGCAGGACATTTAAAATATTTATTATTTTTTGTAATTAATTTTTTCCCCCTCTCACACCTGCTAAAAAATGCATGGAGTTCTCTCAGGGCATAGCTACTGCCCAGCCTGCTGAGCTGTCAATGTCCTATTGCTTAGATACCTCCCTGCCTCAAGACAAAGGGCTCCTCCTGACCCACTGAACACTTTTTTTCACAGGGTTTCATGTCATAGAGAACCATGAAAATTTAAGTTTCTAATTAGCCCTGCGGCCAGTCCTGTACTTTTTCAGTTCAAGATGAACTCAAAGAAATATCACAGGAAACAGGCAAACCTGATACTCAAATGTTCAGCCTTTTCATACAGACACAATGGAAGAGTCACCAAAACCAAACAGAATCAATCAGTAGTGAATAGAGAGATTACCCTGAACATCACATTGTTATAAACCAGGGCACCTCCTGACTGACCACCAACGTAATTCCTAAGTGAAGTTTTAAAAGTTCTCACAAGAGACAGATCTTCACTACAAATACACCATCATTCTTCCACTGAAATTAGGACCACACCTTGTTGTTTATTAATAATGGCATATGGTTACACTTCCTTTTTTTTTTGTCTTTTTTTTTTTTTTATCTCCTGGAAATATAACAACAGGAAAAATCTGTTAAGATTATCCTTAGAGCTTACTGGACTTTTACTTACTTTCTCTAGTGCTATTTACAGACACAAACTTATGCAATGGTTTTAAAATACCATAAAATTGATAGCTTCAGAACTCAGACATGGAAATGTCAACAAAGTTTGGGTTTAGTTCAAATCTAAAAGATCTTTGAAGTTTATATGTGCTTAGATTTTGTTCCTAACTTTTGGCCAAGACCTGGACTACAATGATAAAAATAGCTTGGCAGCATCATGTAAACCCAAGCCATCTGCACCCAAATTAAGCAAATTTTCTGCCTTTGCTGATTAGTATTTTTGGACCATTGCCACTCTGTATGGTTAAACTAGTCTAGTCTTGCAAATAGGATATTTCAAACAGTGCAAAAAGTATCTGCATCATTTAAAAAGTACATCTCCTTTTTGAGTCACATAACCTACACTTATTTTTGTGGCAGCTGAAGTAGTAAACTGAAGGCTTGGAATTTCTCTCTGAAGTGCCGTCTGGGAACTTGAAGGAAGAGCTAGAGTCGTGAAACAACAAATTGTATCCAACCTCACATGATTAATATAAAGACACAATGTTCTCTTTTTATTTAATTATGGGATGAACAAATTAAATGGGTAAATAGTTTGGGGTTTTTTTCTAATTAAAAACATTCCAGTAAACAGCCTTAGGTCTACAAGAAGGAAGCAAAGAATGCTGCAGGCGATGTGGATTCTCCATTGATGACATTTTTATCATACTGATTATAGTTCTACTGTAACAATGTCTATGAGGCTCAGTCAAAATCATAAGCCATTTTGCTAGAATCTGCAGATGAAAATATTGTGAAGGAGTTCCAAGACCCATATCCTCACAATTCTTCCAAATCTAGTATCAACTTATTTGCTTGTTTTTGTATGTGATAAACGTAGAGGAGTCTGCCTGCTACCACTGGGAAGGCAATTTCAGGTTTCACTGGTGAAAATTAGCGATATGATTACCTTAAAGTCTATATAGGTCTTTACAATGTATGCAGCAGAAATTAAGTCAACTTTACCCCATTTACCTCCTCATTATATTTCCAAGGACACCCCATTTGTTATGGGCTCTAAAGAACCTGAAGTGCAATAAAATAATTACAGCTGCAAATCTGCAGAAAAATTGAATGACACAGTGCATTTCTTTCCAATCTGACTTGTGGCCAAAAAAATTTAAAAAAAAAAATACAGGGCACACTTTTAAAAAGGACAGTTCAATTACAGCTACACAAAAGTGCTAAAGGGAGATCGTCAAAGTAAGTCTGTGTCTTGACCTACTTTTCTCTTTATACTTCCAGGAATAATTCTTTGTCCCTGTTATGAAATAAATTTAGAGCTTGGGAAAAGAATTAGCGTGAGAGCAATGGAGACTGAGCACTTAGGTGAGTTACAGGCTTAGCCAGAGAAGTCAGAGAGTTCTGTGTGCTCCCTGCAGACCAGCTGAGCTGTGACACAGAGGAAATATTTGTGAGTGAAAGGTGGAGCTCCATCTTCATGGACTTTCTGTCCTTGGCCTTTTTACTAAGATATCTGAAATAAGGACCAAAATTAATGCTAGATTTTGTCATACTGACAATTGCCAAACTCCAACTGGACTGAATATCTATATTTCTGTTCTGCACCCTACATACCAACAAGAAAACCCAACAAACTTTTACACATTAATGCCTTACATTGGGCACCTTTTTAAACCATCTGTGTAAATCTATATCATATATTTTTTTTTTCCTTAGAGGAAAAGAGCCACATGTTCAGTTGCTGGAAGTGAGCTCATATTTTTTCTGGTGGGTTCCAACTCTCTCAGCTAGTTCTGTTTTCAGATCATGTAAGTGAATAGATATAAAATCAGGATGAAAAATCACTGAAAGAGAACCCATTCTTATCCCTCCTTTATAGATCTTAGTCACTTTCTGAGTATAGATATATATGGGCATTGTATGATCTGCCAGTAAATTACAGAGGTGCAGCATAGCTGAGAGAGATGTTCTGGGCATGGGGCTGGGCTTGGAGAATGCAGGGCTGTTTCTCTGCCCATTGGTAAATTCAAAGCACTTGCTAATACTCACCCTTATTTACAGACCCTGTACAGCATGTAACAGCAACAGTTCACAGCAAAATGCTTAGATATGCTGAATGTTAATGAAAATATACTTCAGCATAGAGATGCTGAATATATTGAATATGTTCATATGAATATATATGAATATATATTAATGAAAATATACTAAAATTTTTCAATGTAAAGAAACAGTGATTTCCCAGTTTACTACACAGATCACTTTTTGGGGATATATATGGGACACATATTTTTGGGGATATATCTGTGGGATAGATATCTTCTCCTTCTCCACATCCTGCCTTTTTGCCTCTGTCATGTTCCTCCCATTTTGTCTCAGGCATAAGCAGATACCAAACTAATAGCCTCATCTTTATTCCCAGAAAGCAAAAAAGAAGACAACAGACATGAATGAAGGTGTGTCATCCACATACCCAGTCTCCACTCTGGAAATGCCAGCTTCCTGGTGCTACATGCTATAGTAAGGTGCATTTAGCAGGTGGAATTCAGATGTTAAGTATTAACTATTTCCTGTCCTTTAAGAACAAGAGAAAGGCCACACAGGTTCCATCCAGCCCAGTATTTTGTCACGGAAATAAAGGTACTGTCAGATGATTACAAGAACAAATACTTACAACACCTTTTATTCCACCAGTTACTAAGTGTAGTAAGCCACACTAAGCCAGATGTAGTTCCTATACATTTAATAATCTTTTGCATTTTTCTCTTGTAAAGACCAAAATATTGAGACTCATTCGAGATAGTGCTTTTATTTGCTTGATCTATTTATGCAATGAAGTTCAAAAGTTAAGAAAAATATATACACTTCAAAGCATAATCACACAGGAAAACGACAAGAGTTATTAATTATTGTTGCTGCTGTAGCAAGGAGGATGGCTCATAGTTATTACCAACATGAATTATAATAAAGACATTTTAAAACCTGCAGAAAGTATCTCCACTGCATGCTGTAACAGGCATAACAAACCTGTCCAATTTTGGCTTCATATTGCTGTGGGTGAGGTGTTAATGACCTATTGGAATTGAAGCTGATTACAGGTCTCATTAAACAAATGGGTGGAGTAAGCATTCAAATACCCTGAGTAGTAAAAGCAGCTGTGTATGCAGGAGCCAGAACACCCTGCCACCTGACAGGACCACGTTGTCCCATGAAAAGCAGAAACCGAGCAATGGGTGCTGCTGTTGTGTAAGGGGTGGCGTGGGCAGCCGCCGGGAGCCCGTGCAGAGGAGCTGCCGCTCCAGCCGGCACTGAGAAACCCAGGGTCCTTCAAATGCAAAGCAGTGCCCTGATAATCCTATACACGGGGATGTTCCCTCAAAAGTTTATCCAAGGGGAAAAAACCAACAACAGCAATTTTCTTTCATGGCAAAGGAAATCCCTTTTGAAAGTCTCAGATTTTAAATGTGAGTCAATGAAAGGGTGAACAATATTTGTAGTGTGGCTTGATTCTTTTGGTGTTTTTTTAAATTTTTTTATCTGCTTCTGCAGGATATTTAAGATACACAGTATTTACTTATCCTCCTACATTTAGTCCTCAAAAATATTTTAGTTCATATGTAAAATGGAGACAACAGAAAATTTGGCAAAATTTTGGAAAAAATCAGAATAACTGTTGATGAAAAGTGCTTTATAAGTATAAACTATTAATTATCATCAGTCAACCCACCTACTTTCATAACGACCACTGCCTGACAGGAAAAAAAAATCCAACACCTTTCTGGATTAACAGTGTTAATCCAGAACAAGTTAAAAAAAAATATTAAACAACAAAAAATTTCTTAAGGTAGGTTGCAATATATAATCAAGAATCATAAAGGATAATAAAAAGAAGCATTTATTTGTTGTATATGCATTTAATGCAGGAATGGAAACTGAAACAGTCTTATTTTCAGTAAAATGTAGTAACACAAAATAATGGAATTCTACATTTCATATGTTTCTCCAGGTTTGGCAGGTGAAGTTGATAATGCTTTGGAACACAGCAGCATCTTCTGATAGAATTTTTGCAGCTGCTATCTCCATGGGGTTTCTGGACACTGTATCATCCAGGGTACAGTAGTACATGTTTACTAGAACTGGTTTGTTGGCAAGTGGATGTACATGCTCAGTAATGATCCTGTGTGGCACCACAAAAAATGCATTTAAAATTATGCCCAGTTGTTTCATAATGTTAATTATTCAGTGCACTGTGATATCAGAAATGATCCATTTCTAACAATAGCTCTGTGAGGAATACAGAAACCTTTACCAGTATTCCTGTCTTACAGAGAAGGGAAAGTGGCACAAGGTGTCTTTGAAATGAGTGTGAATTGGTATCACAGCCACCATGATGGTCTCTCTGCATGGCTCCAGTTAGCTCACCCTGCTGCCCCTGCAGGTTTAATTCCTCGCAGGCATGCCCTGTGTCTTCTGACACTTTCACATCAAAGGCTGCCTGAGAGACATCTGGCCTGCAGCTGGAGATCTGTGTTGTCTGTGCACTTCACACCCTGGTGAGCTAAAGCCAAGACAAAGGTGACCCACAGAGGCAGTAGGAAGTCTCTCCCCCCCATGCAGCAGGTTTAGCCACTTCTATACAGATGCTGAAATGTGATTACAGAACCTGCTTAGAGGGTTTTGCTGCTGACTCCAGCCTGATGACTAAGCTTGCCATTATAGAGGCTATGCTCAGGCTTGCTACCCTTCAGCCAGAGCCCCAGAAAGAATGCAGGCAGGGTTCTTCCTCAATGCCTTCTGAAAAAGCTTTAGAAAATAAATAGCATATTCAAAAGGCCATATTTTGCATCAGGCACTATTTTTAGAGACCAGGCGGTGTCCTCTGCACCACGTTCCTTGCATCAGGATGCCAAAAGGAGAAGTTTGTGTCTCTGTCGCAACTAATTCGTTGAGCATCCTTCCAGGGTATAGTTTTCCAATCCACAAATAAGACTCTACTTCTACATTTCTTAGCAATCCAATACCTCACAGTGATTCTGTAAGGAATGGCAGCAGTGAAGTGTGGTTTCCTACAGAACTCTGACTTGTTGACCACCAACTTTAACAGCTGGCATAGACACCTCAATTAGAACGTTTATGAAGATTTTGCTGTATTTAATGCTATCCTTGCACTTGAGCCTTTCCCTCAAACATGCCTATTTATTGGCAGTTCTGATCCTTTTAGCCTCCCCTACCCATTTATCTTCATAGTTGAAAGAAATTAATTTGCCCTCAGACCTTTACCCTCCAAACTGTATCGCTAACTTTATCTTCTGCCTAGGTACGGGGAGACACACCCTGAACACGACTGCATACACTATGTTTGTCTAGGCAAAGAGGCAAATGTACTAATAAATATCTTTTTCTCTAGTCTGACTAGAGAAGGTTGCATTACTCACTGAGCCTTCCAAAAAAATTTTCAGTTGTTCTGAGAAAGGAAAAGTGAGGTGGAAGGGTCACATTGGTGAGAAAGGTATGTACTTCCCTTTGGAGGAGTGCCACTGAAGGGTCAATGCACACTGTCATAGAGGCAGAAAGTTCAGCTCATACGCAGCCAGATTTGGTTATCCAATTTAAAGCAAACAGGCAAAAGTAGTGAATCAAATCCAACAAGTCAAAATAAATTAGAGTACATGTTGTCTATTGATAGCAAACAATTGAATGAATGAATGAGTCTTCTTCCTGTGATAATCTCTTATGGGAACATCTTTCTCTGACTGCGTGCACGTCAGAGCTGTGAGAATTCTACTAAAAGGCAGTGACCTGCTATGCAAACACTACGTTGACTTTGCAGAGATCATTTGTTTAGTAGTTGTTCCATGAGGTGCTTTAAGACATATTAGACTTTTGCGTAGATAGGAACCACTTACAAATCTTTTCCTGTTTCTCAATGTATTGACTCAGTAATACACCTGGCAGAGATACTTGGGAGAGTATAAACATGCAGACACTTGGGAGATGTATTTTCCAGAGCAAGATTCTGTATAAAACCTTAATGGATTTATGAACAACCAGTGATGTTGTGACTCCGCCTTTCTAACAATGAATCAGATTTCACCTCTTTTGGCCATTTTTTAGAGAATAAAAACCACTTGGCCACATTGTACATGATGACTTTCTAAAATTTACAGAGGACAAAATTAAAGGCGTGAGTGCAGACATGCTAAAAATTTGTCTATTATACTGTGGTTAGCTTTTTTTCCTAATATTTTGTGCTTTTCATGCACTGCTGGGGACTGAGAATCCAGGGTGTGTGACACAATCTGATGAGAGCTGTGTTTGTAGCAGTGAATATCCAGCCACATCTGCAGCATCTCTAACAGCTCTTCAGGGTCTCTGACGGTATAAAAGACCTTCAGATAATTTGGCATAACTCTAGCAAAAAAAATCCAAACAGACAAACAAGGTCAGAGAAGATCCAACTCATTTTTTTTCCAGAAGGAAATAGAAGTGGCACCCTCTATGATGTTTTGATTATATAATTTTTTTTTTCTCAAGAGCTTCTTATATTTTTTTGATTTCGCTATTTGTTCTTAAAAGGTCATTACTCATGTACTTGTTGGAGGTTGAGGATGAGAATTTTTGTTTTCCTTTTCTGACTTTCAAGAGTGATTAGAAATCTTTAAGTTCTTCAGATCACTGATTAAGATCTGAGAAATCAAATCTTTGTAGATCTATTTTAAAATAGGATCTGAAGTAGCTTTCCTATTTTTCTGTCATTCTGGACTGCTCTATTTGCCTTATCAATCTCATTCAGTATTCAGGGTCACTTCCCCATTCCTTAGTTAACTCAATGGGCAAATTCTGGCTTTTAAATATACACACATTTCTTGAAATGCCCAGAGCTGTTTTGAGCTATTTCGCTGCATGACTTCCATCAAACTTGTAGACCTTCCATGAAATTTGTAGATCTACATTCCTCAGCTGGCTTTGCAAATCTTAATTATTGTCTACAATAGGATTCCTGCATGTGTTTGCAGTAGCAAAACTTCAGCACTATAAAATGAAGGTTAATAAGGGATTATTTTTTTTCATGCATCTCAATTGAAAACTAAGCATGGATAATCACTGCTCTAGAAATATTTCCACTTCAGCCTTCTTGAAACAAAATATTTTGTTTCTTTCTTTTAAGGAAAGTCTATGTTTTGATTAAAAAGCAAAACATTGCACCACAGCAACTGTACACTTTAAAATTTTCATAACAAAAAGAAAAATTAAAATTAAAATGAAATATTTTGAGTTTGAAAACAATTGCTGAAATTCATAAGTCTAACACAAAACAAAATTTTCAGTCTTCACTACTCTCATTCAAACCTTTTGATTACTGCTTATCCAACATCTTGTGCACATCACACAGCCCAGAGGGGATGGTTCTCGAAGGGCTGTCTGTCCAATCTCAGTGTAGCAGGTCAGCACAGAAGGTGGGGTGTTACTTTTGGTCCTGAATCTGGCTAGAAAAATATCCTGGGCAGAGCTGAGCATAATCTTTAGTCCAGCAATACAAAAGTAACATCTTTGAACAAGTACTTTTTGAACTATTGAGTATGAAGAGTAATAAAAGATAATATAATGTTGTTATTATTATCCTTGGGTGTACACAGTACCTCAGTTTTCAAATGTCACTGAAGTGAAGTGGCTTTGTTAAGCAAAACATCAATCTCATATGATTCATGTTGGATGGAAATGTAAAACCCCCTTTGGCAAGGGAATGAAGGGAAACTGATTTCCTACATACTGTACTCTGTTCTGCTAAACTGAAGAGAATTTGCCAGCAGCAGCCCTACCACCTTCCCCACAGCTTAGCCTGGGAAATTTGCCCCATGGATACCCCTAACACGGAGTTTTGCAGGTAGGACTGGCAAAGAAGTGCCTGCATTTGTATCCTGAAACACCTCAACTCTTGACAGATCACAGACAGAATTAGCAATTAGTGTCAGTTTTGCAACAGTCTAATAGTACATTTATATTCTAATAAATGTAATAATCATCATCACATAATAGATATAATAATATATAATAAATATTCTCTGCTTTAGAAGAACAGTTTGAAGATCATTGAGTCACTTGTTTTGTACCCATTTTCCCCACTATTATTATGTACCTCATGCCATTCTTTATGTGTAATTAAATAATAAATGCTGTCCTAAGGAACATGATGGGAATTTGAAAGTTTTACATCAAATATAGAATAAACTGCAGTTAATTTTCTTATTGCTTTCATTTATTTATGGTGGAGTTAAATTAAGATTTTTTTTAGCTCCTCAACAGAATCCACTTCAATTTAAAGGAGGTGAGAAATAGTTAAGCAATTAGAAAGGATGCCATTCTATAAGCTATTTTTGAATTTGATTATTTTATATTCTTTCCAATGTATATCTAATTTTTTCTTTATGTGTAATATTTTTTCTTCTCTCTTCCCTGATTTTTTTTCCTTGCAATTCAGGAAAACAGTCTCAGCAGAGGAATCAATGGCTTATGTGCTCTGTTGGATACAAATCAGCAGAATTAGGGAGCAGTCAGGCATCTCAGTGGGGTGTGAAGGACTCTGTGTGTTCCCTGGTTGAAATGCTGCCTTGGCTTCTGTGATGAAGTTCTCTGTTTTTACTGAACTGAATAAAGAGCAAAAAAAATCAAATCAGAGCAGAATATTTGAGTTATTTAATGTGATTTCCCAGTAAAAAGGCAAACATATTTTTTGATAGTGTGTTCAGTCTAGAGAGTGCTGGACTGTTGACTGTCTCCAAACAGAAATGCACATCTTGTCTGATGTAAGTCCTAGTCCAATTAGTGAAAGAACAAGTTTTTCAAAACAAGGACAGCAGTCTAATGTACCTTTTCTAGCTTTGTAGATGGATTCATAAGCTCTATGCACACCTGGGAGCATCAGTGCACATTGAGCAAACAGGAGCAAAACTCTGTTATCTGTGCCATTATGACTTGATAAAAGCTTTGAAATTAGCCATTGCAAAAGATGCTTTCTAGCTTGTCAGCAAACAAAGAATTAAAAATAGTTAAGAATTGTAAAATAAGCACCTTTTTTTCCTTTTCTTTTCTTTATTCTAGAACAATTAGTGAAGCAATTAGCAGTAGAAGCATTTAAATCACTGCAACAAAGCTCCAAAGTTAATTCTATGAGTAAAGGTCCCCATAACTTTCATTTTAGTCTGCTTGCAGGCTCAGGAAGACAGTGGTCTGATGAAATTTGTTTCCTTCAGTCATGATTTTACTTTTTTAAAAAAAAACAACAATATTTTTACTGGCTTTTTTAAAAAAATCCTCGATTATGTTCCCAAATATGAGAAACATCTGCAAAAGGAGTGATAGGTGATAAAATACTTTCCAATAGACTAAGGACATATTCATTTGTCAAAAAGAAAAAAAAAAAAGAAAAGTGAGAGTAAAAGTAGATAAGTGGAGTATTTTCTATTCTGGTTTGGGAGATACAGGGTTTTTCTGTTATACATAGTCTGACAAGGAACACTGAACAGATTGTCTTACAAATTCACAGGATTGTCTTGTAAAGTTTAACATATTTTTATTTATCAAGAAAGTGATATGCTCTGGGTAGGAGGATAAGTTTTATTGTGTTACTATAAACCATTGAAGATATGTTTGGTATGTTTTACCCATACCTCTAGTTCATTTTTGATGGTGAATGGAAGTATAAACTAAATATTTGCTTTTTATTCATTACTATTTAAAGTTAATTACATAGTAAGTTTAACAGCAATCAGATGCATAAATACATGGGAAAGCAAACCCCTCATTAGTCTTAAAAACATCAGTGTTTTAAATTTTCAGTCAACAGTTAAAATAGTCCACTGCAAGATAAAAAGTTTGCTTTCCTGTTTAATTAATTCTCCAGCAAAATAAGTCATTTTAAGTATCTCATTGCTCATTCAGCTCTCCAGAGCCAGATGAACAGATGTCTGTCTGAAGATGATACTTTAGAAAGTAGACCATACAGTCTACAAATGGAAAGATCTTCCTTGTTTCCAGAAAGACTTCTTAAATTTAAATCAAAATTTTTAAATGTTTGCTATACAGGAAAGTCACAGAATGGAATCACAGAATGGCCTGAATTGGAAATTATCTTAAAGGTTACCTACTTCCCACTCGCACAGTCACAAAATGTGGAATGTTTCATGAATTTGCATGTCACGTTAGATCAGTTTCAAAAGTCCATTTGAATTTTTGAATCAAAGGTCCATTCTTGCTTCATGATGCAAGTTATAGTGCTGGTCTATATTCCCAGAAATCATCAGTGATTGAGGAAACCAAGGCAGAGGGATAATTTTGGAAAGTAGATACACAACATTTTCTGAAATTAAAAAAAGTCACTCAGTATATTCAAGGCTGAACCAATAAAGCAAGCTGTTTATCTATCAGCAATCACATTAGATGTTGAGACTTTGACATCACAGCCCATAAAATTCTATTTTACAAATGCTTTATCTGAAGTAGTAAATGGTATGCTAGATGCCTGCACATATGTGTGCATGTGTACTTCAGACACAAATTGAATTATACAGCTTTTTGGCCCATAAAAATCAGTGAAAAAGTTTGGGCTCTATAGCTAACAGGATTTGTTACTAACTTTATTGCTTCTGTTTTACCATTCAAATGCCAGGCTGATGTCCCAGTGCAATTCCTCAGAGATATCTGGTGGTATGTAGAAAGAACTGTACATCATGGTATACTACTTGATCTCTCAGAGCACAGTAATTTAGGAAAGAGGGGGTTTTGTACAAGAAACATAACAGCATGTTCTTAAAAAGTTAGATAAAGAAAACATCATGAATATAAATCTTAGGCTTATAAAGGGAAACACTGAATTAGGACTGAAATCAAGCTCTGTTTTTCACTTTATAAAATCAGAATACATATGATACAAACTTGGCAGTGGTACGAGCCCAATATCTAACTTACAAAATCTGAAACTCCTTTTCTTCTCAGCCTCTGATCTCTTTGATTTTAGTCTTTATGCTTTGCAAAATGCCTTAAGAGCAGGATTCTACAACATGGATGATGCTGCCCACTGAGAAGTCTCCTTTGAGTTCAGGAACAGAAGACAAAACTGTAGGAAGAAAGGGCCATATTCAACAGAGCTGCTGATTTGGAGAGCTAAGCAATACAGTGAATATACAAGGAACGTGCTGTAACTTACAATATTGCTAAAGAAAATGAGAAAATTTATGCAAATCTGATCTCATGTTACATGATACTTGTTGAAGTAATGGAAGTGACATCAGGTGTGCATCTCCTGTTGAAGCTTAGTAGCTAGAGATATTCCCTTGAGTGGGCAAGGTGGGCTTTAGTGTTTGATGAGAAATGCTTTGAACGGGAGCAGCGCAACTGAGAAAACTCATTGAACAAAACACACAGAAAAGGCAAACCAAAGGATAACACCTCTACCCCAGAATACTTTCAGATTTCCCTTGCACTATGGTATAGAAGATCTTAATATTGTCCTCTTCTGTCTGACAAGCATGTGCCAGAGGTGGTGACTTTGCATATTATATTTTACTGTATTTATGCAGGCAAGAGAGAGATGTGGATATGTGTATGCAACCTGATTTTGGTTTGGAAGACTAGTATAAGTGAAAGCTTTACAATTAGGTGTTTTTCAATATCACCAAAGTGGACAGAAAACAGTTCATGAATGAGGTTGTGGGAGCAATGAAAGCAAAGGGAAAAAGCAAAATAAAAATGAATAAAAACATATAATACTGACCTACATTCTCTTTCTGGTTTTGAGTTGGTGCTTTCTTTAAAGCAGTGGTGTGCTGGGCACTGTTAATGTTTCAGAAGGCATACTAGAAATGAATAACACTGTGTGGAACCACAATGCCCAGCAGATATGTGAACTGTACTGTGAAAACTGGCAGGCACTTGACAACCTTTGCTTGTCTGCATAATGGTTAGAGGCGATGATTTTGATCTGACTTTGCAAAACAGACATATATGAAATAAGCATCAGCAGAGATAGTGAATAGCTCCTAAAACAAGCCTTTGCATTCTCCTGGAATAGCTGCATTCTTCAGTGTTAGTGATAACAACTGTCTAGTGTTTGCTGTGAGAACTCATGCCAGTAAGATCAGAGGAGTCTTCTAATTGACTTCAAATAGAATAATCCAAGTGAGGGCCTTCTGTAAATACCACAGCAGTATTTTTTAGCTCTACACTAATAGCATATCTCTAACCTCACATGAGATTTTCAGAGGGGCCAAGCTGATTCATTATTTGCCAAAAATGACAGAGATCAGTGCAATCCAGCAGTGCTGCCAAAATGGCACCACCCTGTTCTTTTGTCGTTAGTGCAAAGAGAAATGTGAGGGGTTTGTTAGCTTTGTATTTGAATGTTATAAAGTCCAAAAGGCCATGATTGCAGTGGAAAAAGTTATTGTTACTGGCTCCAAAATATTACAGACAGTTAACTTTATTAAAGCAAAACTATGCTGCATGCCTGGGTTTTGAGATAATATGTACTTCTGTGACTACTTATACATAGCTGCAGTGAATTTTATTTTCCGAGAGTTCAGCATGGCTAGAAATATGAAATTATCTGTCTTCACTATGGAAGTTTGTTGTTGAGAATTTTTGCCCTAATTTGCCTCTCCTGCAAAAATGCAGACATGTAAATAGCAAGTATTCATGCCCTAAGGAGAGAACGAAAGCATTTCAGAGATCAAGGTAAGACTGAACGTGGGAAAGAATTAGATATGGAACCTTTTACTAAGCTCCTTTGATTCCAGTTCTAGTATCAAATTAGTCATGATCATGTATGGCACAAAGAAAGGCAAATAATCTTTCCTTCTCAATTTCTTCATTTTTCACATAGCACTAAGAAATCATAGATCAAGGACAAGGACATAGTAGAAGGAATACACAAAGCAAACACTTTAAACAGCTTTTTTGCAGAGTTCATCAACTTAGAAATGTACACAGCAAAGTTCATTCTGTGCCAAAAGAAGTCTGTGTGTTTGTAACAGTTTCAATAAACAGTTTTTGCCCAAGGTATAATATTATTAATCTGCTGTCTAATGGTACACAGCAAGCTGTGGTGTTCTCTCCTGACTTCAAACACCTCAAGAAAACCAAGTACATTATGATTAGCCTCTTGCAATGACTTCAGCATGAGCAGAGAAAGTTCAGTAGAAACACACAGTTCTATGACAGAGTCCAATTAATGCAACTGAACATAGTTACATGTATGAAAAGTTTTTTAGATTTTAGAATTATTAGTTGCTCCTTATATGTTTTACATGTTTACATGTCATACTCTATTTCTTGACAGTGTAATGGCTTAAAAGGTGTGATTCTTGGGATGGTCCTGTGCAGGGTCAGGAGCTGAATTTTGATGATCCCTCTGGGTCCCTCCCAACTCAGGATATTTTATGATTCTATGACTCGCTTTATCAATACTGGAAAAACATGTGCTTATTTGAATTCTAGGAAAGGAATACAAACCCTTTTTGGCACCCTGGTCCAGCAAAATCCAAAAAACTATTTTGCCCTCAGAAGAATTTCTAATTTTCAGCCATAAGTTCTAGCATCCCAAAATGCTTCTCTGAAATTGACTCTTTGGAAATGGAAAAGAATAGATTCTTCCTTCACTGGGAATCCTTAACACAGTCTCTTATTCTCTTAAGGAATTAATATAATTGAGCAGACTATACATTGTATAGAGTATGACAAGTCATTAATTTTAGCCTACTGAAGCCAAGTTCCATAAGTCTCATACAGCCTGTGGAGAAAGATAGATCCTTCCAGAAACAGTTGCCAAAATCCCACTCTGAATAACTTCAGTGAAGGAGCTTCTTACCTTCTAAAGACTAGAAGAAACCCATAGAGATTAGGTTCACTGGGCTCACATTTTCTTTTAGAAACATACCACTGAATTTCCTTCTCCTCCAGGTGTCTTAGTTTTTCTACTATCTTGATATCTTCTTTGTCAATATTTGTTAGTGAGCTTTATAAGGAAGTGAGTATATTCACCCTTGTGTCTTCAGCAGCTGACAATGGATGGCAGTGGAGAAATTCTGAATGTGGTCCTTGCTTGTTATTCTGGAAAGCACCTCTGTTCAGGCAAGTCATTGAAAAATAGGACATATATTTCCTTAGCTTCCTTTTTTTTGTATGTAAACCACTGGTTTTTTTAACATATTTTTCACAGACAAATTAAAATACATTTCCTCACCATCACAGCAAATACCAGTTTTAAATGGGAAAAAATTGTCTTCAGAGAGGAAACACATTTGTACTAATTTTTACTTAAAAAGTCCATCACTATTTTATCTTCCTTCTTGTTGTGATTTTAGAAAATCACCTGTGACCTCTGCTGTGATGAAGTGGCTGTCACATTACACTACTTCCAAAACAAGACATATTGGTTAACATCCATTCTGTTTTATTCACACAATAGTTGCTAGTCTAAATATGTTTGGAAACTATGGTTTATCTGCTATTTTATTTAGTTAAAGCAAAATACTTCTTTTAAACATCTGTTTTATTCTCTGTCCAGTCAGGATATTCAGATTCCTTGAGATGCACATTCTTTAACTAATCTCCAGAACTCTAAATCAATAATCAGATTAGTAGTTTCTTACAGAAAGCAAGGGATTTGCTCTTGCTGACTGATAGCAGTCATGTTGCTCACAATCAGGATTAGTCCTTTCAGGAGACTGAAGATTACAATGATACGTACACTACGGTATTTTTTTTCTCCTTCAGTGTCTCTTCCAGCTCTTTATTCCAAGTTGGACAGTACTACATGACTTATGTCTCTGCTCCCAAGATCACCCGACAAACCAAAGAGAGCATGATGTTTGCTTTCTAAATGGATAAAATTTGGCGTTATGAAAGAAACTCCCAGCAGGATGGCCTCCCCTGCTGAAATATGTCAGTAGCCATCTCTCCTCATTATCCAAATGGCCTTTTTGATGATTGGCAGCAGCAGTCTTTCCTTGTTACAGCTAGTTAGCTGAATGCTCATCGCTATTGTTTTAGCATAATTATCTTCAGGGTTAGGTGGAGGCCAGACTGTTCCCCATTAATGTTACAATGCTGGAGTTGATTTTTGTTCACAACTGTTAGCACCAAGGCATGAAAATAGATTGTGAATACCGAAAAAAACAATCCATCATTTAGCCATACAGAATGTGCACAAACTATTTTTATTTAGAAGGTATTACTTTAAAAATTCTTTGAAGTGTGTAAACTTATAGCCATGTCAAATCAAATGCTACTTCAAATGTTGAGCAGGAAGGAATTAATATATTTTCAGGAATGTTTGTATCTCCCTGACTTGTTTGAACTAAACATAATCTCCTGATGTCATTGCATTTCTGAGAAGGGGCAGAGAAAAGGAAGGAGAGGGGTAGGGGTACGGTTCTTTAGTTAAGAAATGTAAAGTGATTGTGTTGCTTGAAGTTGTAACAATGGAAAGGTTTTGATAGTTTGAGACGTTATTGCAAATAAAGGAGCAGGGGAAATTTCAGTGCTAATCTCTTGATAAGATAACATGTTACATGTCCCCTTACTGTAAGACCTCAGTCCACCACCTCAGAGTGCATGGCTGTTATATAAGCTGTTATTTGGATTATGAAACAGAGATCTGATTGCAATTCACTCATGGGGAAATAAACCTCATGGGGTCTATTCAAATTTTCAGAGAAGACACGTCTTTGGTGCTCTTGTATCCTCCTCCCTTTGCTAGGGAATCCTGCCAGGTCAGCCACAGAGGGGACAGGTTCCAGGCCCTGTACTCCCATGGGGAGCAGGAAGAAAGGGGAGGAAAAGGGCGGGGAAAGGGGACGTCCAAGGGGTTGGACCTAGTCATGTATGGTATGTAGGGAGCTTGTTTTTTTGTTCAGTTGCATTTTTTTTTCTATTACAACAATTTGAGATTTCTTTTCTAAATTCATTATTTGAAACTACGAGCTGTGGGATTTCTCTAAGCTGTCCTAACAAGTGCTGCAGTTTCCTCCACGTGAGCAAGGGGAAAGACTCTCAGAACCCAAAGATTTAACCTGAACAGATGAAATATTTGTATATTTTTTTTCCTCTTCTCCTTCCCACAGCCTGGCCTGCCTAAGGTTTTGGAATTACTACATCCAAGTGGGGTGTGTTGTTATACACCTTTGTTATTTGTTTCAGTGAAGGAGAGAGGCACACAGAATGCACATGAGTTTAAGTAGTTTTGTGAAGTCCTGTCTGGCTTGTGTAGAAGTGAACTGGAGAATGAATTCAAAACAGAATCTGCCTGATCAAAGCAGGTGCTCCCATTGTGGGAAAACTGTAGGAAGTAGGGGCATGGGAAGGCTGAGATGTCTGTACAGTGCTAAACATGGAAAGTATTGGCCAAAGAGCTGGAAACATATATGTCAGGATACGAAATTAGTTCCAGCATTTTTTTTTTTTCCCCATGATTTAAATAAGTATTTTTAGTTTCAGTAGGAAGCTATGCATTATTCAAATGACAGTTCTGGTACAATTTATTCAGGTTCAGAAAGGACTTTAAATTGATTTTGGAACTAATTGCAGAAGAGAGGGAAAAGTTGGGTAGGAGCACAAGCTATCTTACCCAATATACAAATAATTGTAGATTTTATATCTTGATAGAATTATATTTTCTGGTTTCATAGTGCTAGAGAATATTAGTTATTAGTTATAATAACTAATACCTAATATATATAACTATTAGAATATTAGTTATATTTAAAAATAGGAAGGGAAGGGAAGGGAAGGGAAGGGAAGGGGAGGTGCTGTTCAGTAATTTTGTGGGTTATGAGTGTTTAAAATTGAATGTAATGTGGAATACAGTGGGGGTATTGCCCACCTTATATTACTGATAAATTTGTGTTGCAGTTATTGTTACTGAGGAAGAACTTTGTTTAGTTCTCTCATATTGTATGTATTTTTCCCAGCCATTTATATTAGGAACAGCTTTTGTATGTCAAATAANAGGATGTGCTGTTCAGTAATTTTGTGGGTTATGAGTGTTTAAAATTGAATGTAATGTGGAATACAGTGGGGGTATTGCCCACCTTATATTACTGATAAATTTGTGTTGCAGTTATTGTTACTGAGGAAGAACTTTGTTTAGTTCTCTCATATTGTATGTATTTTTCCCAGCCATTTATATTAGGAACAGCTTTTGTATGTCAAATAAGTGAACCTGGCTCTAATCTGCAACTGATTTACTGCTCTTGCCTTCAGGGCCATCATCTTAGTGGAACTAGAGGACATATCAGCTTTGACATACTTTACAGGAAGTTTTTTTTTAAAAATCAGGCTTGCCAAACCCTAAGGTCATCAGTCAAACAGAGTCACTGACTGAGTAAAAGCTGAGTAGTCCTTGAGGTCTGGGCCACTGTTTAACATCAGATTACAAGCTTCTCTTATTTAATAGAAATTTAAAGGATGGCCTCAAGCTCAGAAAGCCATTGTGCACATGCCTGTGTTTAAGCATGTGTGAAGTCCTGCTGATTTGAATATGAGTATTTCCTGCAGCAGAAGGCCATGGGAAGTTGGAGAAAAGTATGTGCAAGATCAAATGTCATCTTCTTTGGTCTTGATCTCCTTGTGAGGTCTGAGTACAGTAGCATCTTTTTTTTGCCCTAAGATCTTGAGACCATTTTCCTACCACATAAAAATATACTTAACAGGAAACAGTCCTGATTCAAGGGCTAGTGTTGCTTGTCGCAGTTATTTGGATAGACAGATATTTTGCTGGATGGACTCCTGACATGCATTTGTGTATAAATGCTGTGAGCTCTCACCAGGAGCTTCAGGCTCTGTGTGTAACAGCCCAGACACTGGGTTTAGATCTCTTGAAAAATTGATTTTTTGCTATCATAAAACAGATGTGTAAGAGACTTAAAATTAGCATTCTGGGAAGAAAAGTGACACTGGGAAAAAAAAAAATAATAAGAAAGCTATTTAGGCAAAAACGTATTGAGGTAAAGATAATTTTAATGTTTTTTGAAAAGGATATGCAATAAAAAATTCCCACTAGTGTTCTATGCCTCTTATGCCTTGCTCTGCTTTTAATGACATGAATTTGCCACAAGGAACACAAATAGGAAACTGAGGGAGAAAATAAACAATGATCTACTTACTTTGAGGTTTGTGTTATTGCTGTCACTATGGTGTCAGAAAGCCTCCTATGTAAAACAGGCTTGTTTTGCAATCACACTTTTTCTAGGGTACTTCATAACTACCAAAAGGAAATTTGAAAAGAATTTACATCAAGGTTGGAGGCTTAGAATATGTTTTCATTTAGAAATAAAGAAAAGTGATGTTCATATTGCTGAGGGATTAAAATTGAGTGTTGCAAGAGTTTGTTGATTTTTCTTTTTCCTCTAATTTTTTAATCTTACAGCATATGGGAGAAGAAATGGTTTTGTCACGACACCATAAAGGTCATGTTATAGTCATCTTATTCTGGGTGCATTATTACAGCCATTTAGATATATTAAAATAACTGAATGTTAAATAACTGCACTATAAAAAATCTATTTTCTTGGTATATATACTATTTCTAAAGTTTTCTAGTATAATGCATATTATAATTTTTTTAAATAAAATTCATATTTTCTTCCAACGTGGCTATGATTTTGCTCTCAAACTGTTCATTCCAACACCCTGCATGTCTATGTAGGTAGTTGCAGTTGTATGCTTTGCCTTTGAAAGAAAAGGAAGATGAGATCAAATTTTTGTTGTGCAGCATTTGGCTGTGTATCTTTACATAAAATGACATTGTACCATTTTTAATGCAGTATCTCAGACACTGAGTGGTTTGGTCTCTTTCTTTCCTCTAGAACAGAATTTGATACTTGGCTTTCTCCCAAAACTAAGAGCATTGTAATGTGGGAACTCAACCTGCTAAACTTGGGAGGGAGTGGATAATTGTTGTTGTAGGTGTTCACATACCAGAGCATTTATATTTACTCCTGTTTGTTTCTAGCAACCCTTACCTCAGCAAATTTGGCAAGTCTCTCCATTTAGCCCACATCTCTATTGTTTACAGACTAATTGTGGAATTCAGCATTTGCACATAGAGCATTGCTCTGGTGTCTCAGGAATGTCTCCTTCAGTGAGAACAGAGATTGTTGTTCTTTGCCTGGAATATAATTTACTGAAAAAATCCCAATTGTTTGACTTCATCTGGAATCATTACAGAGCTGTGAAGAAAGTGTAACAACACACAGAAAGTAAAACTCCTGTCAGTGCCAGTCTGTGAAGAAGTGCTTGACAAAAAATTATTCTGTCTTAAGGTCACTAGCACTTAAACAGTATCAGGAACTTCTATAACTTTGAAAAATAATTTTTGTCTGGAATTCTTGATTAGTGTGAATCAAGCTTAATTGTGCACATGATGTTACTGATAAAGAGATCTTACAGTTAAATAAAATAACTTTTACATTAGTGTTTTTGATCAGTGTTTTACTGAACACAATGGGCATTTGGGAATATTTTCATCAAGCTGTCAGTGATAATTTCCCAGGCATTTTTTATAGAAGATCTCATATATTAAATGTGTGCTTAAACTTCGTGTTTGCATCCGGCACCTAGAAAATAAAATTCAGCCTATACTTTTAGCCATTCAGAACTTTTTGAAGGCTTTCTTTATTTATTTTAAAGTCCCATTTTCCTGAATTCTTCCCTCCAATGTAGTTCAAATGGAACCTCAGAAAAGAGCACAAAATGTGACCCCAGTATCCTGTGCAGACCCCTTATACAACCAAATGTACACCGGTTGTATTCACAGCTTAAATCCACAGAAAAGAGAGAACCACACTCATTAGCTTATTTGCATGACCATGGACCAAATTTCAGTGTAATTGGCTTATTCAAATCACATTAGCAGGAAATGCAGACCAAAAAATGCAAAGAATTAAGGCGGTTGCAGTCTTATCTAAAATCTCTTACACGTAGGTAGTCTATTCACATTCTGAAAATCCTGGGAATCAGAACAAAAGTTAAAGGAAGTAGCTTTAAAATAGGGCTGCAAATTTAGAAATTATAAATAGCTTTGGGCCCTCTTAAATCTTCCAGTGTGTGAAGGATCCCTGCTCCTTAACACCACTTTTGTATAGCCTATATTCAGTAAAAGGCAGAAGAATGTCTCCAGGTAGATTTCCTTATATAGCATATGGATTTTTAAATAATTTTTACAGTTTCTCTTTGCAGGATGAGGTTACGTGTATTTGCTTAAGAGTTGTGTATGAAAACTGGTTCTCAAATGTCTACAGTTTGAAAGAATGTTGCATAACATAACAAAAAATTATCCAGTACTCTGTAGTTTTGGTGAGACTAGTACATTCACATTTAAAAGAGGACCTCCTACACAACTATTTCTACTTAAAGCTTGTCATCTTGTACATGTGATATCATGTAATTTCTTTTGAAGCCTGTTACTAATTTAAAAATATCATGAGAGAGTAAAATTTCACCATAAAATAACTCTCAATATTCAACAAATTTCAACAGTTGTGTCTAAGTCTCTAATAAACATTATAAACAGTGTAGGTTTACATAAAGGTTTAAACATACCCATGTTAAAGAGTCTTAGCCAATTTGAACCATCTGAAGTCTCATTATAAGCAGTGAGTACAAGGAGCTGCTCAGAGGAGGGAGTGGATATAGTAGAAAGAAAACAAAAGAATAAGTTATACTATTTGCTTTCCCAAAAAATATACTAACATGCCATGGTAAATAAATGCAAAACCCCAGGAGACTAAATTAGGCAAAAATCTTGCAGAAAATATGAGATGGTTTTTGAAGCTTGAGTCATAACAAATATGTTCATATAACCAAGTAAAATTCTTGGTGATCTTCGTTTTCTTGCCCTCCAGTTCCACAAATGATTCTCCAGCATACTTCCAGGTCTTTGCTGGGTACCCCCTCCCCACTCTGTTAGCTAGGTGACTTGCTGGAGGAGGATATCAAACTCCTACAGATGCTATAGAGAACAACTTCCTTATTCCATGGGGTTTCCAGTCCCCTCTGCTCCTGACCTTTTCTTTTTTGTTTTGGCTCTGACTTCATGTTCTGCACATGGCCCCATTTGCCTTCTGATATCTTCTTCTGAACATTCCTTATATTTTTCCTGTTCTGTTCCTATCACTCAACTTTCTGCACAAATGATTTAACTGCGTCACCCTTTCTCCATCAGTCTCCAACACCCTCCCTGTAGCTGAATATCCTTCCTTTTCTTTTGATCATATCTGGTCTTTCTTATTTTGAGTCTAACACTTTTTACAGTGATTCTCTAGATCAGGAGGGCAACACACCAAAGGGAGGGAGGAAATGAAATCCCAGGAGAAGCACCAACAGTTTCCTACAGATTGGTTGCTGTCATTCTTCTCCATATTAATTTTAGTCCTTCATGTTCATGCAGGTAGACTGTTCTGAGAGTTAGTGGAAGGAAGCTACTGATGTTGTATGAAATGAGACTTTAAAAAGATGCAAAGTTGAGCATTTTTCAGTATCTCTTGAAGAGATGTCAAAAGCGTAAAGTGACTGTCTCCCACATGTGAGGTCATTGCTTCTTTCTCTCAAAATAAAGAGGTATTGATAGGTCTTTAGCAATCAATCAATTGGGTAGCAACAAAAAAATTATCTTACACTGTCTTCCTTTTACCTGAATTCCACAGCTTGCTCTCCTGAAATAAGCCTCAGATATTTCTTTACTGCCTAGAAGAAACTGGCACCACTTTCTTTCTTGAACAATGTGAGAAATAACTGAAATAGTTTTGTTAAAATTTCCCATCACTGAAATGTTCAACATAAACAGTTAAAATTGGGCAAGGGTATAAACAACTGAAAATGTGGCTTCATAAAAGGAAGGCTCAAGCTCATGATTTATACAATAGGACAGTTCGACACATGGTATTGTTCTGTAGCATGATTTATAAGCTAAATGTTAAGAGCTGTTTGAATGAGAAGATGGAGGAGAATGTGAAGGAAGTCCCCCTAATAAACCTGCACAGACTGTAGTCAGAGTATCAGTGTCCTTACCTTGAGAACCTCAGGTGTAGTGGAGCCTGTGGGGCAGCCAGTGACTTTCTTTCTGTGCTGTTTGGCAGTCAAGGTTTACAAGAGCATAAATTAGAATCAGTTCTGTGTTTTTTCTCACCTGAGCCTTAGGAGAGAGGGTTTAACAGCCTACCTGCCCAATTCTTTAGGGTTGATACACATCCAAACTATTTCTATCTATATCCAACTATTTCTATTCATTCCCATATCCGATAATTTTGAAAATTAGAGGATTTTTGATGTAATAGGAAAGAGATATATTAGTACCACTAGTTTCTTTTTTACTTGTCTGACGTCTTTAAGCTATCTGTTTAGAACTACTATGCATATCCTGGATTCTCATCTAATTCTCTCTTTTTGAATGGCTAGTTGCACGTTTGCATATTTTTAAGCATTTTAAAACTACTAATTTCCTTTGTTTAAACCACCTGCTTCAAAATTCTCCTTTTAAGATTTTGTTTTCTCTTTGTGGTCATTAGTGGCATGCACATAAATTTGAATGTGAGAGTGTTGTCAGTATATACAGGACACAGAGGGCTTGAGGCTGTTCCTTTAATGGTCTCAGCAAAAATCCATAGTGTCAAGTGATTCATAAGATGTGTGTGATCAATCATTTGTCATCAGAAAATGAATGGCCATTTTCTCCATTGCAGTATTTCCCAGAAAACACAGCAGAGACAGCTGTGCTTAATGCAATTTTATACGAGGGACATCTAGCAAAGGCTTATTGAGGCCTAAATTTTAAAAAATGTAAGTAATTTGTGTGCACCAAAAATGAAGGTAAGATGAAGAACAGTTTTTGGATGTTGCTGTTATTTAATTACCTTTAATAGAAATCAGTAGCTGAATTCAATAGCTGAATTCTAGAGTATCTTGAAGCCTGTTCTTGAAGCTGTGGATAAAATACTGGGGCAGTGTCCTTGATTTTCAGATGCTTTATGGAATTTAGGAGCACTGCATTTTTATTGCAAAGTTCGTAATGGGGCTTTGATGATATTGTAAGCCTTCTGAGTGGTCACTAATATTTGAAGTCACATCACTAGGGTTAATATTAGACATAGTTTTATAATTTTCCATAAAATATTAACTGTTTATTATGAAAACAATATTCTGTATTCTTCTGCATCTAAACCTTGTCTACACATTTTAAAGGTTTACCAATAACCTATACAATTTTACCATTGAAATGGTCAGGCTCAGTTTAAGTTATGATTAAAAGTATTATTAAATCTAGTAGAGAATTAGACTTTTGAAGGTTTGTCCTTCCTGAACTTTCATCATGGCAATTAACCTCATTAATCTGCAATAAAAATAATCTACTCTTTTGACATATCTTTAATAATAGAATGTCTTGGGTTGAAAGAGACTTTAAAGATCATCTAGTCCAACCCTCCTGCCAGGGTATTGATACCTTCACCTAGACCAGGAGGCTCAAAGTCCCATCTGACGTGGCCTTGAACATCCAAATTTGCTGAGATCAGGTATGAAAGTTCCTCAGAGTGGCATTCTTTTTTTAACTAATGGAGTACAGCCCTCAGTATAACTCGAGAGGCACAGAGAGTTTATCTTCATGGGATGTGAAGTCCAGAGTGGGGTGGGGAGTGAGGAAAGACATGTATAGGAGGAGTCTCTTTGTGCTTGTAAGAGACTGAAAACATGAGATGTCTGTGAAAGTAGTTCCAAGGGTTTGGCAACAGGAAGAAGAGCCACTGGCTTAGAATGGCTTACTTAGCAGAGTGAAGAAAGATTTTGGAACGACCCATATGATAAACTATCTCATTTACCTTTGATCTTGAAAGCTACATTTGTCTTTTTTCATTTCTCCATCTATTGTTTTCAGCTCCCACTGGTTTTGTCAGGTCTGCTATTAGACATGTAAGCTCCTAAGGGCCTGGAATATGTTTGCTTGTGTGTTTCTCAAAAGCCATTCTGAGCACTGCTCATAAATAATACATTTGTGCAGTCTGCACACTGTCTGACCCAACGTAAGTTCTCTCTTTTTCAGAAGAGAATCATTAAAGACATGTGCACATACACGCTAAATTATCTTCTCTAAGAAATATGAGAAGACCCCTTTTATGTGGGGTGGACTCCCAGTCACCTCAGCTGTCAGTAAATAGTTAGAATTCTGGTTGAAGCACCAAGCAACCACACCAGCATTCCAGTGCTCAGCCTGCGTGCCTCTGCTTTGAAATTAGGCCTTTGCAGCACTGGGCAGCTGCTGCTTGTCAAAAGTATGAACAAAATGTAGTCAATTCGGAACAGAAACTATACAAACAATTTAAGAAATTAGTTTGAAAATCAAGTGTGCATTATGACTCATATGCTTTAGCCTGTCCAAGACTGATGCAGAAACTCATAAGAGACAGTAAAAGACATAATAATAATAATAATAATAATAATAATAATAATAATAATAATAATGAAGAACAGCCAGAAAGCAGATTTCTTTCCCTTCATTTTCTTAAAACATTTTGCTGCAACATGTTATTGGCAAGAATAAGAATGCTAGAAACTACTCCACGTGTCTGAAAAATTGCAAAGGAAGAAATTAATTATACCTTTAGTTTCTATTTCTCCTGATGACCGGATAATTCCTCTTTCTTTCCCCCATAAAGGAACTTTTGAGCAAAGAATACTCTTGTGCATTTTGTAAAATTTTAATAGAGATTGTAAGACAGGATGAGGCTTACTTTTCCATAGGCACAGAGAGAACATATTTGGACCCCTGTATGTAAAGGGACTCCAAAAAAACTGTGTGAAATAAAAGTGCACGCTTGATCCTTTCATAGCCTAATTATCTTACTTTGCAATTTATTACATAAAGACAGGAGCAAAGAGTCAAAACCTTGTTATACCACATGGATACTCGGTGTGTCGTGGGTGGTGTTCTAGAGACATGATCCTCCTCCCAGGATCAAGGTTGAAGAGCTACTTCTACTTGACCTGGCCTTTGAACCACCTCCCACAGGAATTTCATTGAGTGGAAAAGCACAACGTTAGACCTGCTCTTTCCAGGTTCCTTAAGTGCCAGAAGGCAGCTTTGTCTGGAGATACATCAGAAAGATGACCTTCAAGGCAATTATGCATGCTGTGATCCAGGCTGGGATTGCTATGACAGGGTAAGTTCCGTATACCACGTAGGTCAGTTGACATGAACATACATCTCCTTTTTTATATCATTCTAGTGAACAATATATACTAAAAAAAGGATTATTTAATTAAAGTAAATAAGTTTATATGTCAAATTGTACCATCTGGTTTAGATCGATTGAACTTCCATGCCTAAATAGGAAGTATTCAGACATTTTAAAAGCCAGCAATTTGATTCATAAAGCAGTTATGACTTCAAAATATCAAGGGGAATTAGTGAAGCTGTAAAAGAGCAGCAGTAGTAAACTTGGTTCTTTAGGTTGGTCGTTTACCCAAGTAAACAAGATAAATATAATGTAGAATCATAGTGCACAGACTATGTGTTTGAAAAACAAAAATCAGTTACTAGGAGAAAATACTTAAAATTTTTGTAAGAACAGTAGTAATCCTAGATTTTATTTTAAGCAGTGCAGTTCTAGATGTAGCTGTTAAAGAACCATTTCCTCATAGTGAGTGTAAAGTGTAAAATTCATCATCTTGGTTGGATGAAAGGAGACATGTAAAAATGCACACTGCATTGTCTACCTTCAAGTAAAGCAATGAGATTAAAATGAGAATGCCAATTACAAAGGCATTCTAAGTAGCAGCTGAAACTTAGACTGCTTACAATTAGCACATCAGTCTTCAGTGCTCATACAGACCCCTGACTGAAAAAAACCCCACACCATTTTCACCAAAATGCAAAGAAATAAGTACAAAGATTGGTGGAGTTTATTGGCACTCTAACAGGTGATACCAAAAAGAAGAATACTGTTTAGCAATTGTAAATTGTGTCAGTACTTAAAAAGTAATGAATGAAGAAGAAACAAGTTAAATGCAAACTCTTAGGAAGTCAAGCTGAAATTATTTTGACAAGCAATTTGCTTAACTAAAAATAACCAACCTCTTTTTGAAATGAGATGATGAGAAGCTTTTCTGTGAATGGAAGTCAAACTGGAGCTTTTCTACTTAGTAAAAAGATGACTGAGACTATAAAATTAAAGAATGCATATGAAACAAGTATCGACCATTTCCCATTCAGTATTACTTGCATCAAAAATACCATGATGCTTAAAATTTTAATACAATTTAAATAATTCTTTCCATCAAGTTGATAATGAAATTATGAATTTTCTTGCTACAGAATGAGGTGAAAAATAGGGTGATAAGGTGAAAAATACAGGAGGATTCAGAAAAAAATTAAACAAATTCATGGTAATAGGTTCATTGGTGTCAGCTAAAGATGATGGCCTGCAGGCAATCACCAGCTTAAGAAGGTCTTAAACCATTGCTTTCTGGAGTATAAAAGGAATAGGATCATTCTGTGTACTTGAGCTGTTTTGTATGTTTTTCTTCAGTATCCATTATTAGACTTTCTTATAGATACAAGACCCTATACTAAACAGCCCTCCAGGTTTGGGTTGGCACTACTGTTCTTGAGGTCTTAAGTTGAAAAGATACAGCATGGAGTAAAATACAAATATCTTTCTGAATTGCTGTGATAAAATTTTTTCTTTTTGTTAAACAGAAAAAGACCAAAACTGCAAAAGGCAGCTGATATTTATATAGCTGAAAAAGAGCACTGCAAATTGTTACTTCCACAGAATAGAGCCACATTATAATGAGCTATGATATTTAATCTAAAACATAAATGCTGTGTTCTAACTTTCCTGGCGTTTTGCATGTGGTGAGACATTGGTCTCCTAGTTGATAATTAACTGTTTTGAAAACTGAGTAAAGAGAATTTGTTTTGTAAATTTAATTCCTAGGAAGGCTCTTAGATGCTGAAATATATGCAGAGGTTTTCATTAAAATCCTTCTCATTTGTTTTTACAGGCATTATTCTTACTGCTTATATTGGTCTCATGTATTTTAGAAGTTGTTTAGGACCGAGAATGTCTTTGGCACTTTGTGAACCAGAAATGTCAGTTCTCTGAAAGGAAATTAAAGGTGACATCATTGGCATAGTAGGAGGATTGGTCTAAGTATGAAGTATTTGAATATCCTCTACCTAAATCTTAAAGTGCTGTGTTGAAATAATTTTTCTTATTGTGCAGAAGCCATCCAGGTAAGACAGCAAAGTGGTAGGTACATATGATACATGCTTTTTCTTAAGGATTTGCTAAAGGCCAGTGTTTAAAGTAAGAACAGCTGTTAAAGCCGACCCAGCAGAAACCTTGCTAGTGTTTACCTATACTGCATGTTCAACTAGTACATTATTAGTTGTTAGTAGGGCCAGGAAATTTGGTTTCCTGGATGTCCCCCACCAAACAGATCAATAAGTCAGGATGATAACTTGATAAAAAATAATAGTGATAGGTGGTCCTATCTATTTTATATCATAGAGACTAAGATATCACAGAGAATCATCATCATCATCATCTATCATCATCTAGAAAGAGTTATCTTAATTATCTACATTTTGCAAGAAATATCAGACAATTATGGCTGTTCTCATAAATGAGTATATACTCATATTTTCCACAAACTCTCAAGACTTCCAGTGTTTTTGAAGCAAATATATCACATCATACACAGATAATATTTCAATCATGTCTTTTTAATCTGTGTTTCAGAATGAAGAAGGTTGAAGGAATCAAAACCCAACAGAAATGCCTCCTACAGTAACGTAGGATTTTGCTGCTTTTAACCAAATAACACAAGTATAATGTCTTTAGTAGCAGTCAGAACAGATTAGAGTAGTTCTCTACTTTTTTGCATCACAGCTATACAGAACTGCTTCATCTTCCTATCTGAGTTCCAGGTAAGTGCAAAAAAAGCAGAAGATATTAGATCCAGGTGGTATTAGAAGGGCCATGGACAATTTAATTTTCTTTCTTCTACTCTGGCAGAGGACCTACCTTTAAAAAAAAAAAACTTTATTAGCAAACACTGTGCTGATTTACAACATCCTGTATCTTCCCTAGTTTTAAAGTACATAAACTGTCTGACATGAAAAATTGTCTTTCAGCCTAAGCCTTTCACTTTGGGTTCTTAACAATAATAATAACATATATATATAATAGGCATAATAAATGTAACTATTTGTTGAGCTGTTTTATAAAAACAAGTACATATGTTTATGTCTTTGAGTATTTATATTCGTATGATGGCTATTACAATACATATGAAAGGAAAAGAGGAAGAACGGGTTAATGCAATGTTTTTTTAATTTTTGTTTTTAACAGAAGCTACTGGTTATTACATTATTTTTATACATTGTATTAGTACAATTTGCTGAAGTGAAAAATATATAAAAACAAGCACTTGTTGAAAAACAGATATTAGAAGCAAATTTATTTTCCTCATAAAGTGGATCTTAAATAATGAAGAGAATATGTGCAGTGCAATCCAAATAAATAATTCTTCAGGACATTTACTCATGTCAAAAGTTGTGGTTAAAGGGAAGGAAAACACTCATTTACAAAAACGTGTGCTTAAAGCATGAGAATGAATCTGCTGCACCACTTTTTCTGTCTTGGTTCTGAAGGATTCTTTAGAAAATGCGTTTAACCATCACACTGTGCTCTCATCTGCCAGAGAAGCTTCCTTCAGTATGACATTTAAAAGGCAAACATTGTATTGTATGATTTTTAACTTCAGACAGGATTTGCTAAACTATGTTTTTTCTCTAAATATTAGTAAATCCAAGCTGTAAATAGGCTTAAATCTTTTGATACTTGAAGGTGAACTGGAATTTACTTTAGGTGACTGAGTTTGATGCATGGATGGCTTACACATGCACTATTATATTTTTTCTGTTAAAATAAATTAGAACAGTTTTAGAGATAACTTTAAAAGTCACCTGCTAATTATCTATGCTGAACATCCTCAAATGATGTGACATATTGCAGAGTGAAGCACAACCAAAAGTGGTGTTGGAATCAGTGAACTTTATAATCAAAGGGATGGCAAATGGTAAAGGTTTACCTTGAAAAAATGAGCAATATTGGCTACTCAGGTCAACAGTTGTCTTCTATTCTGCAAAGATGAGTGCTTTTTTTATGTACCATATTATTCTTTAACCTTATTCATTCTTTTTTTATTAATTTTTAAAATTTTTTTTCTGGGTAGACATATGAATAGCATGAACAACAGCATCACTCACAGTTCTGAGTCAAATTAATGTGTGTTGGGAGAGTCACTCAGCAATGACAGTATATTCTAGATTTGACATGCCTGTACACCTAAAATCACTTTCCTTCCTCTGAGACTCTGAATTCAAAACTCTCAGCTTCTCTTTGTTTCCTGATGTTTTTTCTGAGAATGTTTAGAAGACAAAATAAACCCAACTTTTGTTTTTAGTTCTATTTTGAACTCCTGGACAAGATTTAAATTAAGCTATCTGCAGAAATACGTGTAGAACTCTAGAAATCCCATAATGACATCCTGCAGCCAAAATATATGAGTGATGTGGGCAGTTTGTCTATCTGTGGAGCCGTGATGTTTAGGGACAACTGGGGGTATTACAGAACTAAAGAAATACTGTAAATATTTTTTTGCATAAGTTTTGAAACAATAAACATTTTCCAGAGCTCAATTTAAGATTTGGTAGCTGAGCACCAAAAAGAAAGCACCCAAAATTTCTAAAAATCTAGGCTTATGAACCTTATCTTGTCCAGTTAAATATGCATTTCATTACAAGGCCTATTTTGCATTTTCTTTCTTTCAGCATAATACTAAAATTTCTCATTCAATGGCTGTACTCCTTTTATGTCATATCACTTTACCTTTTCCCTCTCATGTCCTGACTGAAGTAAAATGACATTTATTTCCTCCTAAAAGCAAGCTTTTTATTCAGTCATCTGCATAATTGTGTAGAAACTTATGGCGTTGTATGGGTGAATCATAGGAAAAAAATCTGTATGCATAACTTCCTGTGAAAAAGAATGGCAGATGTAAATTGCACTAATGAGACCCAACCCTATTCTGAAGAGAGCTCAGAGCTTAAGTTTGAGGAGGAAGGGAGCAAGGCAGGAGGCAGACACGGACACCACAGTGTCTCATGGGGTGGGGGCCGTGTCCCTGCAGAGTGGAGACCACTCTGTGCTCTGGAGTGAAGCTCCACATCTGCACCCACATTTACAGCACCAAACCCTGGATTCAGCACAGTAGATGTGTTACATCCCTGTCCTGCACTCATGCTGTGCAAAACAGGAGGCTAAAATTTGTAGGCCCACCAGTTCTACATATACAAAGGATAAACAGAAGTACTCAACTTTTCCTATGCAAGCAGCCTTAAGAACTTGCACATTTTAGAGGCTATAAGATTTCAAGAATTAGCTTCATGATCTGGTTCTTAAAAGACTTACAGGAGTAGAAATTGGAAGTGCAGTGTGAAGCTGTAAGGCATCTCAAGTGAGCCATGATGTGTATGGATTAGTTGTATGTGTCTTAGTCTGGAATGTGAACCCCATCTTAAATTTAAGCAGTTCTCATGTCACAAAATATATTTTTTTCTATGACTAAAATCTGTAGGCCTGATATTATTTTCTTGGAATCATTTATGGGAATGTCATTTGTTTACCTGAATGTTAGCAAAAGGGAGAGATAAAAGTTGTCCAAAAGGATTTTAACTTAAAAATTGGATATATGTTTCAAGGGGTCAAGTCCTTCTTTTCATGCTGATGATATTTATATGTAATTAATCCTGTTATGTTGACATTTCTTCCTAAAGCCATATTTCAAAATTTACTTTTATTTGTGTGGTTTCAGAAGTTCTATTCATTATCTGATAGACTCCAAGAGAAATTATGTAGAAATTCAGATTATTGGACACATTTCTTAGCACTTTAGGGCAAGTCTGACATAGTTTTCTTTGATTCTCTTTGGTCACTGAGGATTTCAAAACTTAAAGTTTATCTACATGACATTTTTATATAAACCAGAAATGTGCTACTTTGTGGAAAAAGTACCACACTACTATTACTACCATGTGCATGTGTCATCTTGCTAAACACATGCTGTTTGATGAGTGGTATTTATACTCCATTTGCACAGGGTAATATGTAAGAAGCTCCCTAAATCCCTTGGATTATGTGTGTAGTATCAAAACTATCTACCTAAATCTATCTGCTTATTCAGATTGAAAAACATAATTCTGAAATCTAGAGACAAAATCATTCATATCTTCCTGGCAGCTAATAGGCACTAAGCTCCTTATACACACTCATTTGCTCCCCAGTTCTCAGAAACAATAGCTGAAGGAAAACCTGAAAGAATATGTTATTTATTGGCATTATTGTACATTTAGATTCCTGACAGAATGATTTAAAATATCTTTGTATATTCAAAAAAATTATTGATGAATGTCTTTAGGAGAAAAGGTTACACTACAATGTCAGAGGTCACTAAGACATCAGACTTGGCAAAATTCAATATCATCATTTCTTGAAACAGGAAAATAAATCAAAATAAATTATTTATTGTGAATTCCAAAAATGGCATTCTACTCCTGTCTAATTAGGGAGCATTTCACAGCTATTTTTTTCTGATTTTGCAGCCTCAATAGTGTGATTGCAAATTAAAGTTGCATCCTAGATTTGTTTCGGTTGTTCCTGTTCTGTCAGTTTTTGTAGCCTAGTTCTCTATTAAAAACATGTATAAATGCATGAAGGCAGCTTCAAGTCCTCCCCCCCCTTTTTTTTTTCTGTTAAATTAGTCTGAAGGAGCTTCAATGCAACCACGAGCCACCCCCATACAACACATGGCATAATTAAAGAACCTTCTCTACTGCATTACACAGCTACTTCAATGGAGTTGGAGACCACCTCCTGCCCTGCTAAATCTCCATCCATATAATAAATTGTGCTTGTGCAGACACAGCAGAGCTATGAGTATTTGGCTGTCCAAATAAAATTTAGGGAGCTGATACTGCTTTCTTCAGAGCACGTGCATATGTGGAAAGTGTTTTCCTACATGAACCCAGAATCACCAATATGGCTTGTGCTTGTAATTTAACCCAGTGTTTGTGCTTAGTGTCCATACACACACGAAGCATGGAGATTCAGACAGCACTCAAGACTGTGAAGCATCTACTGCATCCTGAACTAAGGCCACGTGCTGACTTTCTGGATGACAGTCAGTAAAGAGCTGAACTCCAAAGAGCCATATGTCCTAGGTCCAATCTCCCTAGCAAAGCTCTGCATCAATAATCAACCCATTGCTTATCAAGGTGAAGATTTCTTTCCAGTAAGTTTTCTGAGGAGAGGCACAAAGTGCTTTCCCATTGGGTAAGTGATAGTTCTTTTTAATGGTCATTGGTATGAGTCCCAATAATGGGATTGTCCCAGCAACAGATCAAAGATATGCTACTATTTCACTTTCTTTATCCCCACACCAGAATGAAATGTAATTTTATTTATGCTAATAATCAAATTAAAAGGAAAACCACGCCTACAGTTCCTCTATCCCTAATTTTTTGGTACATTTCTGCAGATTAGTTTGTAAACAGTGTCGTATTTAGAAAACCTGAACAAAACTTGCAACACACTTGTCTGGGACAGATTACTGAGTACAGATAGTCACTGGTGCAATAGAAGCTGAAAAAGCTTGTATGAGTGGGAGTGGTAGCACTGTACCTTATCTGCTGCTCATGAATAATACCTGCAGCCATCCACTTTTAAAGAAATGATATAGCAAAAAATTCTAATAAAACCTGCTAAGTGCTTTATGAGTCAGTGGGATATTTTTAGTTTAGTTTAGTTATTTATGTGACCGAGCATATGCTGAAATAACCTAGTGTGGCATCCAATGAGTTAATACCATTATACCCCAGGGTAGAGATGACTTTACAAATCTTTAAAATCACAGACGTTATTCAATCAATTCTGGGCTGTTTACTGAATATGCTGAGTGCCAAATCAGGATGACCAGTAAGGAGCTAATAACCTAATGCTTAGATTATTTTGTAGGTGAGAAAACAGGCTGTTTTTATTGAAAAGATCGACTGAGTAGGGGCACATAATCTCAGATATAATATTTCTCTTTCTTCACACGAGTCTTACCACTGCTACTACTCATGTGGAAACTGAAGGAGTTGAAACAAGGCTCACTTTCCTTCTCATGCAGATTTTTACTCCTGAGTCAAATAGGAGACTTTATTTAAAATTATCATGAGGGGAAATCTCCTGGACAGTGGCCAAATCTTTGCAGTCTTCACATTGCTCCAAGTCCTTGCCAGCCGGTTTGGAATTTAAATGCTGATTTCCACTCGATGGCACAATGAACTGCCACTGGACCTGCTGAATGGCTGTAACTAAAATCTGTAACCTTTTTTTTTGCATTATTTAAAGACTGAAAATCTTCTATAGCCCTTTGCAACTGTTTTATTCCCACCCCCAACAATCTCCAGGCATTTTCTTGTCAAACAACCCAACACCGAACGTGCTAGTTTTGTTTGACCTATATTACAATGCAAAGCTACTTGGTTCTTTAATTCACTGCCAAATAAAGCTGTTATCTCTGGATAAAGGGAACTAGGCCAAATGGTGATAAAGTCTCAGGGATGAAATGAGATTAAACCAGTTCTACCTCACCTTGTTATTTGCTAATTATATATCTGCTGGTCAGCAGAGCTCACTGTCTGTCTAATCATATGTCCAAAGGTCAATTAAAAGGGGTTAATGCCCACAAATTAATATCCAGTGAAAAATATTGATTGTCATAGGGGTTATACCTGTCCTTTTCTTTCTTTTTTGTCTTTTCAATACATTTTTGGGCCGTGATACATAATATATAAAATTACAATGTCTTTTTAAACACAAGAGGATTATACACTTTTTTTTTTCCTTTTAAAACTCAAGATCACTTGGCAAATTCAATTCTAATGCAGAACTACAATCAGGTCAAAGAACTATCTCTCATTTCTTTTTTAATTAACACTTGGTAATATTGTTAAGGAAAACATTACTCAGAGAGCTGTAGTCATGTTAGCACCAGAAAACTCTCCAGGGCATCAAACAATACTGAGAAGCTTTCATGGAAGCCTTTTTAGAACAGTGTCTCACTTTACATCTTTGTTGTCACTGCATAAAAAACCACAGATCCCTCTGTAAAATTGTTGACTTATAACTAAACTCAGTAGGCAAGTTTGTTTGGCTGTTGAGGGGCAGTGAGCAGGGGCTTATCAACTCTGCTTGAAAATCCAGCCAACAGAGAAAGCTGCAGAAAGGGCAGAGGTGTAACCAGGAGAGACACTGCTGTTTTCACATGGCCCCAGGGCATCCAGTCAAACTGAGGGCTGCCCCTCCTGGATCCTTTTCCCTTTTAGCCCCAGATGTTCATTCATAGCCATCAAGGCATCTGGGCAAAACAAGTGCAAGTGGCAGGAGGATCAGGTCCTCTTGCTGTCCTGTCCAAGCAGCTCCTCCTGAGGCACCATCTGGTGCTAAGCAGGTGAGAGGAGGATTTGCAACCTCGCAGCTGCTCTGCTCTGAAACACACACCTTGCAGCCTCCTGTCCCCCATTTCAAAAGAGGGAGCAAGCCAAAAAATGATGGGGAAAGGCCTAGTAAACAGAGGCCATAAATAAAGTAAAGAGAGCCGAGAAGGCAGGGAATAAACCAGGATTGAAGAAGGGCAAGAGAGAAAAGCAATGTAGACAGAAGGGAAGGGCTGTCAGAGAGATACCTCTGTCTGCCATGTCCTATAGCTGAAACAGGTGCAAGAGGAAAAATGCAGGGGAAAATGGTATCAAAGCATTAAAACTGACAAGTTAGAGCACATCTGTTCTTTTGAATTTCAAACAGTTAACAGGTTAGAAGGAAGGAGTGGGGTATTTAGGTTCAAAATAAGAGCGCACACAATATTTGAAACATAGAAAGCTGAAGAAATGCCAGTTTCAGGCAGTGAAATTTCTTTGAGACAGGACACATATGGAATAAGTTGTCATCAAAGCAATGAGCATTAACAGATGTCTACACATCTGTATGAAAAGAGAGACACTGTTGGTACAGCATGGATGTGAGATCTACAGTAGGGATGTGAGATTACATCTAGAAGTAGACTGTCTTTTTAATAAAGAATAGTTCCCTGCATTTTTTTAGGAGCAGATTGACATTCTTCTGAAACTCTACCTACTGAACATTCATAAATTGCTCTTTCAAACATCTCTGATATTGTTTAGCCTAAAGTGCTAATTCAGTAATTTGAGTTCTTCTAGCAGACATTTTCCCTTGTTCTCAAATCTTCAGGAGAAGGGACCAGGGCATCTTGTTTCAACCAAAATATCTGTCTTCAGTGTCACTCATTTACTTCTGGATACCACATATTTTGTAGACAGGCATCCACTGCCCTCAGGTACTGACACACTGGAGAGTGGACCTTGCATTCTTGGTAGTCTGTTGCAGTAACTGATCACGACCACTGTTTACACACATGCTTTAATTTAAATTTGCTTGGCTTCAGCTTTGATCTTCCAGCCAATACTAGATGAAGGGGCTGGTTTTGCTTTTACCCACTGGGCTCACAAAGGAGAAGTACTTCTTCAATATGATAAACTTCTTTGATGTACTGACTTGATAGATAAGGGCGGAGAAGTGAAAAGCTCTAAGACTTCAGAAAGGTTTTTGAAACTATCTTCCATATCATCCTCATAGAGAGAACAAGAGAATTGAAGTTGGATGAGCAGTCAGTGAGGTATATTGGAAAATGGCTCAGTGACTGGGCTCAAGGGGTGGTGATCAGTGGTGCAAAGTCTACTTGGAGGCCAGCAACTAGTGCTGTACCCCAGAGGGCAATGCTGGTACTAACACTGTTCAATAACATTATTAATTATATGGACCTGGGAGTAGAATGCACCCGTGTAATGATTTAGGAGTGGTATTCTCCAATTTAGTATTCCCCCTGAAAACACTCTGAACCATGAACCCTATCCCCCTGCCACCTCTTCTCCCTGTTCGGCAGGCTGGAGAGGAGAACTGGAAGCACAAAAAGTTAAGATCACAGGCTGAGATAAGAACAATTTATTGGAATAATTGAATGAATTATGAAAACAAGTAACAATGAAATAAGAAAACAAGTAACAGCAGTAATACTAATAGCAAAAGTGTGCAAATGAGAGGGGCAAGTGATTCACATGCCAAAGCTCACTGCAAAGCCTGACAATACCCAACCACTCCCTCCAACATGCTACCCTGAACCAGAAGAGACCCCTTCCCTGTACCCAGCAATGATAAGAGGTGGGAGAAAATAACCTCCTTATTCTAGCCATGCCCCCTCTGGCTACTGCAAAAATTGACGCAGTCCTAGCTGGAATGAGGAAAATTCTCAGGAAGTTTGCTGTGAGGAGCAGCCAACCTAACCAGAAGGATATATTGCCATCCAGAGGGGCCTCACCAGGCTGGAGAAATAATCCTATGCAC
Organism: Dicaeum eximium; assembly: GCA_013396995.1. Classification (NCBI taxonomy): domain Eukaryota; kingdom Metazoa; phylum Chordata; class Aves; order Passeriformes; family Dicaeidae; genus Dicaeum; species Dicaeum eximium. Next base: position 908,908 of record VWZP01010715.1, read on the forward strand.
AAGTACAAGATGAGGCTGCCAGTATGGGAGGGAGCTTAGCAGAGAAGGACCTGGGAGTCCTTGCTGTTGAGCAAGTTGAGCATGAGCTAGCAATGTGTCCTGGCAAAGAAGATTAACAGTATCCTCAGCTACAATAGGAGGAGCATTGCCAGCAAGTGGAGTGGAGTTATCCTTCCCCTTCATTCAGTACTGGTGAGACTGCAGCTGGAGTACTGTGTTCAGTTTGGGAGTACCAGTGCAAGAAAGATATGGCCATTTGAGAGTCCAGTGAATGGTCGTTCAGATGATGAAGAGACTGGAGCATCTCTCTTATGAGGAAAAGCTGAGAGAGCTGGGACTCTTCAGCCTACATTAGAGAATGCTCAGGAGGGATTTTGTCAGTGTATCTAAATATCTAAGGTGAGGTATAAATGGAGCCAGGTTCTTTTCAGTGGTGGCCAGTGATGGCACAAGAGGCAATGGGCACAAATTGAAACATGGGAGATTTTGCCTGAACATAGGGAAAAAAATTTTACTGTGCATTGACTTTGTGCTGGCAGAGATTGCCCAGAGAAATTGTGGATACTCCATCCTTGAGGATACTAAGAAGCTATCTGTACATGTTCTTGGACAACCTGCCCTAGGTGGCCTTTGTTGAGCAGGGAGTTGGACACGAAGACCTCCAGAGGTCTCTTCCAATATCAACCATTCTGTGATTCTGTAATCTGATACAGTTATTTTTTGCACAATTGACCCTAATTAAGGGGGACAAATATTGTAAAATAGAGCAAACACAATATGTGAAAGGCTTTGATATTTGGCAAATTTCAGTACTGCATAAGAAAGAACCAAACAAGTAAAATATTCTTATTCTAAATTGAATTCTAAACAGCACATGTAAAATATGGATTAAAGAAGTGTTTTGAAGGTCTGTCACTGAATATTTGTACTAAATGGCATTGTATTGAATTGGAAGAAGCAAATAATAGTATGGAAAGGAATCAATGTTAAGTATTGCAGTAGTTAATGTCTTTGTTAATGAACTGGAAAAGGGGATTAATGTCATGTTAATGAAACTCACAAATGAGTATCTGTTGATCTGTTTCAGATATATATATTAAAATAATGGGATGGGATCCCATGGAAATATAAGCTAGAAAAAAAAAAAACAGTTCAGGAAAATATGTTTCAGCACAGAGGAAAATAAGTGAGTTTGCATCTCTACACATGTATAGATTGTGTGTATACATAAAATGAGAGAGTAACATGAAGGAATAATTTTGAAGACCAATAAATGTGTGAAAAGTTAATTAAAAGTGGAAAGTTAATTAACTCTGGTTTGAAAGAGAATGGCACATAAAACCATGGAGTTTTAGGCTTCCTACTATTTCTTGAAGGGTCTTAATTATCCCTCATTCCGTAATACAAGGGTATCTCAAAATCTCAAGAACATTCACCCACATTTTAGCTCTGCAAGGAAAATGTTTTTAAGGCAATTATTTGAATATACTCTTATTTTTTATCTTAGGCAACCTATGGATACAGGAAGATTAATAACTAAACCAATAAAGGAATTTTCTTTAATTCCTAATTTACTGTGTTAAAAAACATATGCATTGACAGGAAATTATTATAATTAATTATAGCAAGGCACCAGTTCTGCTTCCTACCCTGTCTCTCTTCAAGTCCCCACTAATTTAATGATGGAAACATTTTCACTGCCAAAAAAACTGAACTTCAATCACCTCTGTGTAGACAGTACTTCCTAGCTGAGTGCTTTAACCAGTACTAAAAACAAATATTTCCCACAGCTGCAGGAGAGAGTTGAAACTTTCCAGCCAAAAACAAAGGACAGAGGAAAAAGAGAACAAAGCAGGATTTTGGGTTTGAATATAGGTAATACAATATGTAAAATGTATTTTACTCCAGAAAAAAAGTCTTAATTACCTAAGTATTGAAATAAAATATAGTTTGAAATAAACTTATTAGCCAGCAATATTTACAGCTGCTTAACCTCTTTGATCTAGAATGTTTAGGAAAAGAGCCATGTCCCAAAACTGTAAATGCAGCACTGACCTGAACCTGTGTAACTCTCATGGTTCAAGTTCCTGAAATCTTGATGACCTCCCTCTTTTTTTCTGCACAAAGTACAGTAAAAGTCTGCCTTAAGGACCTCATTGGCATTTGGCCCTAAAGGATGTGCCACTAGAGGATATCTGTTTTTTCAGAGAAAAAGTCCAAATCTTTTGATGCCCATTTAAATAATTGTCTCAATCCTTCTTTTATGAAGGCAGCATATTTACAGTAAGATTTCCTTCCCTAGAGGAATCAGAAAATCTATGCAGTCTTTCCCACATCAACAGCATGCAAGAACACAAAATCTGCTGAGAAAAAGCAGACAATTAAAAATTGCTAAGGACCAATTCCTGAAGTGTGTGGGCTCTCATTAGAATAACAGAATCATAGATTATCCTGATTTGGAAGGACACAAGAAGATCAAGTCCAAATCCTGACTCCACACAAAAAACCTAGAGGTAAAAACATACATCAAAGAATATGGTATGCACATATCTTGAACACCAAAAGACTTTGGGGCATGGGCTCTTTCTTGGGCAGACTGTGCTAATGATTGATCCACCTACTCAGGAAATTTCATATTCCTAATATCCAATGTGAATAGATGTATTCTCATGATACAGCATTTTAAGCCATTCCCTTGCATGCCTCAATAGACACCAGAGATAAAAAAATCAGAACTTTGTCCTCTACTCACCTTCATCCTGAAGTTGTAGACAGCAATGAGGTCACATCTCAGTCTCTTCTTTTCTAAGGTGAACAAACTAAATATCCTCAGCCACTCCTCCTGAGTCTTGTCCTTTAGTACTTTAATGATCTTTGTTGCTCTCCTCTGGACATATTCTAATATTTCTATATAATATTTCTATATAATTCTTATATTGTGGGGCTCAAAACTGCAATCAGGACGTGAGGTGAGGCTGCACCAATGCTATATTGTGGGAAAATCACTCCTTTCTGCTTAGCTATACTGTACCTCATGCACTCCAGGGTATAATTGGACTTTTTGTCTGCCAAGGTACATTGTTGACTCATACTGAGTTTTCTGCCAACCAAAACCCCCATATTCCTTTCTGCACTCCAGTCCTTGTCCCCCCCATTCTGTGCATATATCCAGGATCACATTGTTCCATGTACAGAATCTGGCATGTGTCCTTGTTAAATTTCATATTGTTGATGCCTGCCCTAGGCTCTAGTCCACCAAGATCCCTCCTGAAGGTAATCAACAGCTTATCCAAATTTTGTACTGTTGGCAAACTTAGTGTGCACTCAATGCCTTTGTTCATGTCATTGATAAAAACATGGAAGAGAATAAAAGGGCCCCTAAAATTGAGTCACATGGAATTGCTCTAATATCTGGCTACTAGCCAGATATTATTCCATTTACTACAAACTCTTTTAGCCCAACCCTCCAGCCAGTTGTTCACTCATTGCAGTGTGTGCTGGACATTTTTTCTTAGAGGATACTGTGAGAGGCAGTGTCAAAAGCTTTGTTAAAATGAAAAAAACCCAACATTCAACAGCACATCCACTATCTTGCCTGCATCCAGGAGGAGGGTAACTTTGTCATAATAGCATACAATAGGGCTAGCTATCTAAACAGCTTTTCTGAATTTACTTACTTTTACTAGACATTAAAATATTTCTTAAATAAATTTGTTGCTTTTAAAACTACTTTATGATGTGTAGTTTTAGGATAATGTTTTAGACTTTCTGGGATATAAAAAATCTAAGAGCTTCATCACTAATCAGACTGAGATATTCAAAGCCTTTATAATACAGCTTTGGTTTTATTTCAAGGTTATACACTGGAGTCAAATGTGCCAACCCAAGCATATAAAAACATCAGATTGATTATACAGACAAGTTTCTTACTGTGCTTCTGTTGTTGTTGTCTTGGTAATGACAGTGACAAAATTAAACTTCTTCATCACCACATAAAAGAGGTAAATGCCCTGGGAAAATAAGCTGTAGCTTATTACTGATCATTATTAATAATTGAAATGCTTCCTTAGTTCCATTCATTGCCTATAGTGAGAAAGTAAGAATGTTTGTGATGAGTTTTACTGTAGAATGAAGCAAAAGTATCATGATGTAAGCAGTCACAGAAACTGGTTTCATACGAAAGTGCTAAATTGCCCTTTGTGGGTACGGAATTCCCTAATTGTTTTCAGGAATCACAGATACATGACTTGATAATTCAGGTGGTTGCTATTTGTTTTGCAATTGTTTTCAGAGTTCTTGCTTATGTCAAGTTACTGTGGTCCTGGGTTATAGTCAATACAACGTATGATTCTGTTTTGCTATGGTCCTCTTATAATTGAACTCATTCTACCATCTTCAGTGAGCTCTTTAAAAAAATATACAGTTTAATAACAAAAAATTTAAAATAATTAATTTTATTTAGTGATCACTCCCATGCCTTAGACTACAGAGGTGACACGGAGATAATGAAGCAGATCTTTGGCAACCGCCTTTGCCTCCCTGCCTTGGGAACACTGCTATACTTGAAGACATTCAGTTCTTTGTCATGACACAGCTTACACTTTGCAGCATTTTTTTCTTTGTGGTTTTATATAGTATAAGAAATAATAAATCTATCTGTCTATCTATCTATCTATCTATCTATCTATCTATCTATCTATCTATCTATCTATCATCTAATCTATCTATCCCCTTTGCCTCCTCCCTTATCACCCATAAACACATCAGAGTGGCTAAAAGGAAAGTAAAAACTGCAATAACTGATAGTAGGTTCTGGTACAAGCTGAAGTGACTGATGGTAAGGACCTTTTCTGTATGGTGATTAGTCCTGTATATCTTACATGTGTCATTAAGCTTCACTGCTAGGTTGAGGTTGGTCGATCTGCAAAACCTCTCCAGACCAGTCTGCCAGGAAGATCCATGAAATCTCCCTTTTTTCTAACCTTTAAAAGTTCTTTATCAGCCTTATCTTTTTAATCTACATTTTAATCTTTATGGAAGGCTCCTGACCAGTTATTTTAAGGAAATGAGAGCCTATGTTTCCATAGGAGACTATTAATTTAATTTCCATATCTTTTAAACTAAGCACTCAATTTTCAGATTTTATTATATGTTTATACCAAAAGATTTCTTGGGGCAGGGTTTGGTCTTGTAATTAAGATATATTAACTTAATAAAGAGAATATACAAATAGCATTTAATTGTCAGATTCAGGTGAAATAAATTATTTTGCAGTAACATTTTAGTTTTTTGGTTTGCCAAAAGGTGCAAAAAAAAATTCTGTTTTGTTCCATGTGAATAATTTCATCATCTATTTTTAACCTAACAGAAAACAATATTATTTTTCCATTATTATGTCTGCCTTGCCTGCAGTGTTTAAAAATTTTATAAATATCTGAAGAGAAACTCCACTGTAGCAAGAGAAATTCTATCCTAGTATAAGTAAAACCCATCAGTGTGCATTAATAAATGTAAGCAGGCAACAAAGTTGGTGAGTTTCCCTTATTTTCAGTGGGATAAAGTTCTAAAAGATCTGCAAGACAAATAAACATATTTAAGTCTTGTGTCTCAGAGTTCAGCAATGCCAACCTGAGCCTCCATGAGACTCTGAAGAGTCCTTGAACATGCTCCTAAATCTAAGATTAGGGTTTCTAGATACTCAGAAAAGTAAACACAGCCTTTGGAAACTTCATGATAGTGCTTTGTTTGCTTAAAAAATCTCAGGTACCTTTTAGGATACTGTCATAGGATACTAAGCCCAGATTCCTGACTGAAGATTTTCTCTAAATCTTTTTTCTGCTTTTTATCTTGGGGTACAAGCAAAAATAATAATAAAAAAAAGATGAGGCTTCATTAAGATGACTGAATGTCACAGACATTTTTTATTCTTTATGTATTTCGTACCAAAAAGTAGAGCTTCCAAGAGTTATCAAAGTATTTAATTTGTGTTGCATTAACAAAATGTCTGCTACATTAAGTTAGAACTGAATTTAACTCAAAGGTTATCCAATTTTTTGCTTGCTTCAGTTCTGATTAGTTTTCTGACTGGCAATACATTTCTGGTTTTCCTTGTTTCTGGTGTGAATGCCAATCTGTAACATTTTTTCTCTGGTGTTACAGGTCGAATATCTTTGAACAGCTCAGCATGAGCTATATTATCATGTCTATTTATGCTTATTTGCCTATACTGATACACTTGAACTTATTATCATAATAATTAGGTATTTCAGATATGCCTTAATGTTTAGATGTGAGTTGCTGACTGCTCAGTTGCTTGTATGTACTGATGTCATGCTCACTGTCTTAAAGCTGTCATGAACTTTCAGGGCACAGACACACTTCTTTTTAGAAAACAAAGCTATGTCCTAAGTACTGAGAAGATGCAGCTTATGCAAATATATCCTTAAATAAATGTCTGTCTCACTCCTCCTCACTACTAAAAAAACCTCCAAATTTCAAGCAAAACAAATCCTTTTAAATGACAATTAACTTAAATAAATTTTACAAAGTAGTAGGAATCTTGAAGACAACGTCATGCTTCCAAGTATTTAACAAAATAGACAGCTGAGAAAAGGAAAGACAGAGTCTGTAGATTTCTTCCTACAGAGGAAAAGGGTGAGTTCTCCATTTGTTACATATGGCAGAATATGAGGGTGGAAGAGAGGCTCAGGTTCTGTCCACACACAGGAAAACATCTCCAATCAGATCACTGCCAACTGTAAGACACAAATCAGTAGCAAACTAGGCTGTATTTATTTTTGTGTACTCCAAATTATTTATTCCTCTTATAGGTTTACCTTATGCAGCTGGACAAATCTCATTTATTTTTCTTTTCTTTTGAAGGATTTATGGTTGGATGAGGACTTCTAGGCTGAAAGAAACTGAAGTCCCTGCTCAGCTACAGCTTCAAATTTTTAAATCTCTACTGTTTTTGGACCTACCCTGTGCCAAAACCCATGATGGGTCATCTGGAATTGCCTCAAATATCACTGCATGATGTTACACTGTGTGGGCATTCAGAGGTTGTCTCTTCCCAGTATGTTTTACTTAGAAACCTTCCATCTGGATAGTTACATGTCAAGGCAAGGCAAACCCTTAGCACAGGCCTGGAAGGAAAGGGTGAATCAAGACAACAAAACACTCAGCTTGTCCACCAATCTTATCCTGAAATGGCTGCACTGGAAGCAGAGACAAGCTTTTCTTTTTCTCTCTGGCCTAGTAGTAAGTATTTGGGAATTCAGTGCAGAATTTGAAATAAGTTCCTGTCATGCTGGAAGTTTGAATTAGCAAATTAAATATAGTTCATGAATGGTATTTGCAGCCCATGTTGTACTAATTAAGAAAAACTTTTTTTTTTTTATTATTTGCATGCTGTTGCTCTGCAGCTATGCACTTGGAGGGATAATACTGCCTTGAAATGTCAGTTTTTTGGCATGACTCTATGCTAATGAACAGAGATGTACTGGAGCTATTCTTAAGCTGTACTAGAGCTTCTTGTTCTTTTTTGAATATGTCACAACTACATAACTATGGAATAACAACTTCTCTAGTTAGACTGTGTTTGTTTCTATAATGACAAACTAAATCTACTCTGTAAACTCATTTTCATATTAAAAAATAAAGTCTCTGTACTCCTTCCAGATCACAAATTATTTGGGGCTGAGAGAAAAAACACTGAGGCACACTTAGAAGGGAAAAAAAAATGCGGTAGAAAGTCTGGGGCCATAGTGGCCCAGGAAGTGCTTTTAAGTTGTTTTAAGATTGGTTTGAGTTTCGACTGTATGCTATGGCCAAAATAAAGGAAGTTGGAAATCCCAGAAGTGACCGTACTTATACAAGCACGTAGGATTTGGAGTGTCCCCATTGATCTGAGTGCCTCAAGATTTAAGCCACTGCCAGATCAAAATGTTCAGAGATGAGAAAATTTCAGACAAATGAATTATCAACAGAACGGACTCACGAGTGCAGCTCTAGAGTCTGACCCTGTTGGTTTTTCAAGTCACAACAGCAGTGAAGCACTTAGATATCTAACTCTAAATATTTAGCCAGACTTAAAACCTCTTCATAGTCTAAGACAGACAGAAGAAAGCTGAAGAATTTCTTGAATAAAGACATGTAAAAGAAAAGCAAAGTTTTTGTAAGAAGCTAATTTACGAGTCTAGTAGCATATTACATAGAGCTGTACCTTAATTTTAAAGTTAATTATATTAAGGATATATTAATCCATAAAGAGTTTTCAAGATAGTAGCTTGACATCCTCTTCTTCATGAATTTGCTCAATTGCTGTGATGGTGGTCTTGAGACACCATCTTCAATGACTCCTAGTTACCTGGGAAATTTATTCAGTCTAATTCCTCTGTCATTACCCTGTGGCTTTAGGACTGGTTTATTCCATATCCCCACATAAGTAGGTTTTTATTAAGAGAATTTAGCCAATATAAAATGCTTTTATCAAAGTCTTTTCACCACAAATTCTTTGTTCAGGGCAGAGTGGAGAGGGTGGTCAAACTAAAAAAGGAAAAATAGGCAAACACATAAAGTATTCTTTAACTGGGCTAGTCATTGACATCCCTAGTAGCTCATTGGACCTATTGGCATCCATAGTTAATTAAAGCTGCCAGAAGCCCTGTCAAAATTGCTAATTAATGTAATTATAGACTATTTTTTAATTTAAATTGGCCACTAAGGAATTTTTGTGTGGTTTCAGTCCATGGGCATGGATGCATTGGGAAGTTTCAATGGTTTTCAAAGGTGTTGTGCTGGCTCTGTGAAGGTCAGGAGCATAGGAACATGTATGGCACCTTTCTGATTCCTCTAGGCTGGTAAAATTGTTCTGTGGCCTGCCACTGTGAGTGACACCTGCCAACTGAGACAAATTCGGGTACACCACAGATTCCAGGGCTTAATAAAGAAAGGTGAGGGTGTGAACAAATATCTCATATTTTTCATCAAGTGTCTTCTGCTAATTATTCAGAATTGGTAAACTATGAGCGGCAGGTGGGAAAGCATAACAAAATCCTTTGAAATAAATATGGTTTATGAATTATCTATTGAAACTAATCACAATGTAGATTTTTCAAAATGGAGAGAAGAAATTAAAATCACTTCAATTAGTTAGGTGAGACTACAAACCTCAGAGAAACAAACCAGTCACTTCCTGAGAGGAGGAACATGCTATTTGTTTGCATTAATCTTGACAATAATGTCAAGAGTTTCTGATCTTCTGAAACTCCATTATATTCCCTTAGGGTAGTTTTCACAATCATCACTTGCATCAGTACTGGGTTTGTGAGGCTTCTCAGTGAGTCAAAGTGGCAGAGAGCTGACTGCAGATAAATTAATCCCTTGTTTTTCTCCTGAGTCAGAGTGCCAATCTGACAAGTGCAGGATCTCACGAAGGGAGGAGGAACACTATTTGTAGCAGGAACCCAGTTTTATAGCTCCTTAATCCAGTGATAAAACCACACCCTTGGAGTATATTTTCTTTCCTCTCTCCCATCTTCTTCAATGTCTGTGGCCACCCAGAGGTCCTTGCCAGTTTCAACTTTTAACCCTCTTATAAGAATAAGATTCTCTTATATCCTTAAACGTAGACTCAAGATCAGGAGTCTATAAAGTCTGTCTCCTCTAAAAGCAATTGGATGTGTCAGCAGTAAGACAAAATCTCTAATCTCTAATTTCCATCATCAATTAAAGTTAATCATGGCTTTGCATGAGAGTCAGATCAAGTTCTAGGTGATTCTATCAGCCTACAGGGAAAAAAAAGCAATATTGTTTTGCACAAATTAATTTCAAAGTGATATTTACTGTTATTGCAAAGAAAATGTGTGGAAAATTTATGCCAAAGTTTTTCACTCTGCTCCACCTTACTGTTTTCTCAGCTGAGGACTGCACTTTTCCTGACTTATTAGGAATCACCTGCCATAGTACCATCTTTCTCCATTCTCTAGCATGGCTAATTATTTAAGTGGTGTATCCTTAAGGAGGGGTTGGAAAGATGCCTGTGACTAACATGAGATCACATAATGAAGGAGATACTTCCTTCCATCTTTTTCATCAAAGTAAATGGTTCAAAGAGGGGATAAGACCTTTTTTCTCACTAAAAGGGAGTATATAGAAGGATGACATTGCTAACATTCAGATGTTCTGGAGGATGTGTGATGTGGTGGGGAGTAGAGATGTTTATAATTGATTTTTCAGGTAAGTGGGTTCAAAGGTTTATTACATACAAGGCATCAGGTCCACAGAGGACTGCCAGTAGACACTGGTGATATCCACAGACATAGCTAGGGTGCAGCTTTAGGAAATGTAGAGTAGGTGTCTTCACTTCTCCTTTCAGCAGTCCACTATTCTTCTTCTCTTAAATGGTCTCTGGAGCTTAGCGCTGAAGGGATTTGTCATGAAAACAGTAAAAAAGAAAAAGTCCCTCTTCTTACACCCTGAAATTAAAGTGTATAGTGCTGTGTTGAGTCAAATTGGTTAAGCAAAAAAAAAAGAAAAAAAAACAGGAAAGAAAGTGAAAAAGGAAGAGGAGCAGGACCTTTTCATAGTGATTGACTTAGCTGTCTTCTGTAACTTCACTCTTAAGAATTGTTTATAGAAAGTGTTTCCTTCCTTGTCAAGGTTGTTTTAAGAAATCATTCTACATTACCAGAGAAAACTCTACACAGCTCTATACTAACCTGGATGACATGGGTTGATTTTAATTGGGTTTTGGCACTTTTTTTGACAGGTGTTTTAAAGTCAAGAGCAATTTGATGATTTTTGACCCATAAACATCCATACCAATACAAGTTTTACTACGTCAAACTGTGTCAAAAAGTTGTCATGGTTTAACCACAGTCAACAGCTAAACATCATGCAGCCACTCACTCACTCCTCACTGTCCTCCCCAGTCAAAAAGAGAACCTGGCAGGATGGGAAAAAAGTAAATTTATGGCTTGAGATAACAATAGTTTAAATTTAAAATTAATAATAATAATAATAATAATAATAATAATAATAATAATAATAATAATAATAATAATAATAACAATAACAATAACAATAACAATGAAAAAGAGAGAGATGGGAATAAAACCTGAGAGAAAGGAGTGATGTACAATATGATTGCTTCTGCAGTTTATATCCTGAGCATGGTGCTCTGTGGTGTGGAACATCCCTTTAGCCAGGTCAGGTCACCTGTCCTGGCCATGCTGCCTCCCAGCTTCCTCTGCAATTCCTCACTAACAGGGCATGGCACACTGAATCTCCTTGACTTATTATCAACACTACTCAGCAACTGCCAAAACATCAATGTGTTATCAACATTAGCCTCATACTGAATCCAAAACACAGCACTGTACCAGCTACTAAGAAAAAAATGAGCTCTATCCCAGCTGAAGCCAGGACAGGTTTTCTATGCAAGATTGTCCTGGTGTCAGAGAGAGCAGGGAAGGGCTTTACCAGAAGAAGTTGATTGCATAAGTATGCCACTAAGTACATCTAAGGAACTAAATGCTGTTAAATTGTCCTGAATGAACCTCCCTCAAGAAATATCACAATGTCCATTGGTGTGCTAAGATTATGCAAAAATACTTCTTTACTTTAGTTGTGTTCTTTTGCTTATTCCTTCTCCTTGCAACATTCCTTTGCTGTACCAATATTCCACTTTGCCAGCAGGGAATATTTGAAAAAGTCTTTGCAGATGTCACTTCTTTATGTACTCATTTCAGCTCACTGTACTGACCAACCAATTCTGTAAATCCCAAGTCACAGAGAACAATTCAGGAAAACTTCCTGATGGTACTTGGCCTGCAAAAGAAGAGTGGTTTTGCTTTTTTTGTCTTTTAGATTTGTCTTTCCTCTAAAACACGTGTCTTTTCTTACACATACAAGCACAAAAAATCCCCATCATCCTATTATGTGCTTGAAATTATTTTTCTTAAATAATCACCTGTTTTTAAGGATTCTTCCTGCTGATCCTTTCTCCCATGAGGACAACTACTGTCCTTAATCTGTCCTGTGCAGATTCTGCTCTTTGTTAACCATTTAGAAAAAAAATACCTGTTGGACATGTTTGTAGTGTTCACAGAAGGAGTTTGTTCTCTTAACTAAGCATCTCTGATCTAAAATAACCCTTCCTTTTTATGCTTGATAACCTGTAAATGCAGAATACAGAGAAGTGATGGATCTAACTGTTTTACTGATGCTAGTCTAAGTAGTCAGCCCTTAAGTTTTGTTATTTGGATTGAAAGGTGTACAAATCCTGTGAAAAGCAGCAGTTTACATTTACATTGTCCACTGGTAAAAACCAAACATACAAGCTTCAGATCAACCTTCTACTGTCACATGGGAAACTGTGAGTTTTTACAAAAACTAATAACAAAGTGTAAGACTTGAAAATATTTTAGTACAAATTTAAAGAATAATTGCTCATCTGTAATGTTGCCTTCAATTATATCTACTAATCTATCAATTTACTTAATAAATTACTAAGTGTTGCTTCAGCTCATAGTCTTTAGTCATAACAATAGTGCCAACCTATTAAAACATCAATTTTCTAGAAACAAAGACTCCAGCCTACAGATGTAACTCCATCAATTAAGTCTGTTAATGCTTTAATTCCTAATATAAAAAATAGCCTTGCAAATATCCCTGTACAAATATTAAAACTAAAGTGGTAGAAATCAGTGTCTATGGTAAGAGATGCATAATGAAGATGAATTCCAAACTCAAACATAAATTGTCAGGAAGGAAATGAAAACATAGGTGGTATATCTGCTGCAACAGCAAATAACAGGTCAGTTCCACACTAGGGGAAGACCTGGAAATAAGGCAATTCTCATACCAATTCCTTGGTGTTCAAAGAAAGGAAAGGCAGGCCAGACTGCACATCCTAACAGGTAACTTTTGTGTTAGTCAGACTCAGAATAATCTACACAGGAATAGCAAAATCTGGAGCCCAATATCTCTCATTCTTCCCTATAGCTACAGATTAAGGTATGGAAGTGCTTGATGGCAACATGACTTTTTGAACTTTCTTCTCTGGCAGAATCTGGAAAGTTAATACCTGAGAAAACATAAGATACTTTTTTTTAAAATCAGGATGCTTGATTTAGCAGAGAACTGCTTATGTTGTATGTTTAAATGAATTATTAATAACTTTACATTCATCTACTAGTTACAGGAGAAATTATGGGGTCCAAACACTTTCATGTCCCCAAAATATTAAATAACCTGAAATAAAGGACTACACACATATTAACACATTAAGATCTCTAAACTGTTATTGATTAGATTTATCTATTTTGAAATATCTTGATGCTTTTTTTGGTCACAGATTTTGTTAATCAAGACTAAATCTAAAAGAAGAGTACTTACACCATTACAAACTAGATCACATTGCATAAGCTTACAGATAGCACTTAGCATAATTAAAACATAACTCACATAACTTGTTAAGATATTCAGTAATAGATGCAGGGTTTTTTTTTTTTTTATTTCCTCTCTGTTACAAGACCATGAAATGAAACAGACTGAAACCAAAATATGATATATCATCACTTAAAGAGATTTTCCATTTGATTAAATGCCTTGCATGTATGTGTCTGCTGAAAGTGAGAGACATGGCAGTGGTTAGGGAAAAAGAGAACTTTGGAGATCTGAAAAGAGAACCTAAACCACAAGGAAATGAATAATGTTGGAGTGCTTCAATTACTGAAAAAAGAGAACTCCATTTGAAGTTCTCTTGCTTGGTGTGAGGAGTCTAAAAGAGACAGCTTCCTATCCCATGTCCCGAATCACTTCCACAGTTTACATTTGTGGCTGAGGAAAGATGGCAAGATGTAGACATGCTAAAGAGCTATGCTTTATAGGTAAAAATGGCATGTGATAGTTGCGTGAACACACATATTTTTGTCAAAACAAACCATTTTAAAGATACATATGGAGGCTACATATGCCACATAAGGAGTACCACAACTAAAATGTGCTGCATTTTTTAAAATAATATTTAGGTTGGAATTAAAAGTGATAAAACAGTAGTAGACAAGTCTCTGGAATGGCAGAAGAGCTGGCACTATAATCAGACTTTAAAGGAATTAGAACAAAAGGTAACAAAATACTCTGAAAGTTTCGGCCCACTGAAGCCTGTTATTGAGGAAATTGCACTGAAGTTAGTGTAAGGAAAAAGTCAATCAAAATGCACATCTGCATGGGACATTGCAGGCAGACAGATTCTCATTTCATGCAACTTCTGAGCCAGCGGGGCCTGGGCAGTGAGACATCAATCCAAAAATCACATAGCTGTTTTACTGCAGCAACATAAGCAGGTATTTCTGGTTCTTCTCAGGGTATATTATTGCAGGACAAGCAATACATTGATGCTGTGATGGCCTTCGTCACATTGACTGTTTTTCAACTACCTGCAATTTACCCTGCAGACACAGATAAAGGCTAGTCAGACTTTTTTTCCTAGAGTAAAAATCATACCAGACAGAGCAAAACCACAGGAGAACCTGTATCTGGGACTCAGTTTTGGTACATCAGAGTGGTAGTGTCACATCAAAAAGTATGCAAGACTGTAAGGTGAAGAAGTACTTGTAGTCTGCTGGGGTGATCAGGTATTTGAAATGCAGTTATCTCTTTTGTAGACAAAATACCTGATTCTGAATAGCAAGAACTTCAATTATGAATAACAATTAAGTATGTTCTTTTCCCTGAACAAAAAAACAAAAACAAAAACAAAAACAAACCAAACCAAACCAAACCAAACCAAACCAAACCAAAACAAAAAAAAAAACACACACAAAAAAAAACAAACTCAAAAACAAACAAACCCACCCCCCACACACCACCCCCCCAAAAAAAAAACCAAAACAACAACTGCTTTTACCAGTGCTTAAAATAGCAGGGTTATCTTCAGTGTCTTTGTGGTTTTTGTTAGTTTGGGCTTTCTTCCTTGTTTGTTTGTTTGTCTGTTTGTATATTTTGACTGAGCTACAGGGTCTTTTCAAGTGTTTATATACACTTTAACTTTTTATAGCTATCCTTCCACATTTTAGTATTTCATGCATGGTTCTAGGAGTTTGCAGCATAATGAAAGAAATGAAAATATTTTATTTGAACAAATTCACTGGATTAATTACTGAAAATGAAAAAATATACCTTCTCTGCCTTTCTCTTTTCCTTGATATATGTCACATTAGATATTGAAGTGAATGGTTACTGGAAATGCAGTAGATACTAGAGCATCTGGGATCTTATTTTGGAAGCACATATTTTCTAAGCATTCTACAAGCTTAGAAAGAGAGGAAATTGGACTGAAAAATACAGCGTGTGTGGAAAGCTGGACAGAATACAATGGGAAGAGGAAAAGAAAGGAGAGAATACACATCTACACTTCCTGCAATCCTCCCTTAAATACTTAATGTACCTATACCAAACCATTATATAAATCTGGATTGTATACAAGTCTGCTTCAGTGCAGTTAATATGCATCATCTAGTTGAGTAATAAAAGAAAGTTATTAATCATTTAATCCCAGTTTTCAGCCTCTAGTGCCTGCAAATGTTGCTATCTTCAGCTGGAATCCTCAACTAAACACAGCTGTTGAGAAGCCAAACATTGCTCAGGAGGTTACTTTCAGCAAGTGATCTGTCATTGCCTGATATATATTCCTTTATAAGAAAATCTGCTGCCAGATGTGTCCATAAGTATGGCAAGCTCTCCCTGCTGATGACTGTACAGATGTTTGCTGTGAGGTAGGCAACTCCTGGGCTCCTTCCTCTCTTTGATACACTGCTTGTGGTAAAAGAGCCCTGTGTTGAATGTAACCCCTTATGTCACTTATTCCTTTAAATATTCTGAGGTATTAATCTGAATTCGTTTTACACGTAACAATTTACACTACGTAGGTATTGAAAGAGCCCCGTGAAGTTGTTGTACCTGTATCTCAACTCCTGGAAAAAGGGAAGATCTTTAACTGGTGGCATGCTGCCTGAAAAAAAGGCCAATCACTCTTTCAACACAGAAGATTGATGTAGAAGACAGTTGGTTTATGAATTCATCTTGTTTTCCTGGTCTTAACTACAGAGTTATGTACCACAGCTACAAAAAAACCTTTAACTTCCCAAAGATCGAGGAGTCAGAGAACACAAAAATGCCTGACACTCTCATATGTATCACCTAAAGTAATCCAAGGCAAGGTTACATTCCACAAAACGCTCCCCACAAAAAGCCGCACGAACCATAGAAGGAAACTTAAATTTGTGGTTCCTTGTGATTTTCTAAGTGTCCCTCATGGCCAAGCTGGGAGAGAATAGCTATCCCTACCTGAAGCAATGAACTATATAAAGAGGGTTAACATTTCATTGACTTTTGAATGAAAAACTCACAGCTTTTAATGTTCCCTCCATCAGATACCTGAGACATCTAGCTTACTGTTAGCAAACATTGTGCACACAGGTTTCAGCTGCAGTTTTAAGCTTTCCAGATGAATTGTCAACTGAAACTATGTAATTTCACCACAGTGAAAAACTGGACTGGTTTTACCTGTTCTGGCAAAGAAGCAACTTTAACCAGTCATAGATTTACTTCTGAGGGAGGATAACATGTTGAAGGAAAGAAGAAGAGAGAAATGTAAGCATAAGTGGCTACTGCTTGCATTTCTACATCACAGTCATGTCACACTGCTTTCTGCTTCTTTCTCAGATCACATCATCTGACCTTGCCTGAACTTCTGTAGGGTAGTTTTCAGCCTATGCAAAATGACAAAAACTAAGACTAAGGAGGGATTCTAATGATTGTGTTGTTTTGCTGTAATTTGTTTCATTCTCAATCTGGTAAAGTTAAGATTAGCTAAAGACCCTTTCCTGGGAAGTAGGATATAAGTGCTTTAACTCCCCAGAAAGAAAAAATTTCTCTCTCCTGTACCCTTAAACCATAAGTTATTGTGTGAGTGGGATCACATTTCCTTCCCTTGAGCTTTGAATAAAAGCAAAGGGCCTCAAGATATTTGGACTCTGTCCCTAGAGGATTCATAATTATGTCCTAAAAACAGGGTCCTCAACATGAATAAGCATGGGAAACCTTGTCTGTGGACCCTAAATGTGAAATATATACAAAACTGGTTAGATCTGACAAAAATAAATCAGTTCTGGAAAAATGTGGAGTTATTTATAGGATATAGTGATGAAAGATAGGATATTTATGGACTTTTCCTACCTAGAGGTTTTGAGACAGAATTTTATTACAGCACTGATAAACTTAAGTGCCTAAATTATGTGAACCTGTCCCTTGGTCCCTTCAAGGAAATTCTTTTAAATTCTTTTCAATATAACCCAGAAACAGATTTTTATATGTGTTGGCATATGGCTGTTAAGGATTGTTTTTTTCAATTTAGTTGTGCAAGCACTATTTGACGAACAATGTATTGGCCAGATTTTGTCCATATTTGTCAAATAAATTATTCAACAAATCATTTTCGCTTTATTTGATCAGCTATAACAGCCTTTCTAACTCTTCTGCAATCTAGATACCTTTTAAATAAATATGCTTGCCTCCAGAGGCTTCAGGAGTCAAACAGCTGGTTTCCATCACCATGGTAAAAGCCTTGAGGGTGACTCTGGATGAATATCATTATTCTTTCCCGATGTAGGACGGTGTGTAAAAAGAACCAGAAAAAGTTTTTTGTAATTTAGGTACACAAGAATGTTAGGAAAAATGAGTTCTAAGTTGGCCTTTGTTGGAAAGGAGACAAGATCCTGAATCCTAGTTTAGTATGAAGCAGGTAGGTGAAACTAAGGTGCTTCATTTCTTAAAATGGATTAGGGGTGACAGGTGGACCTGAAAAATCAGGCATCAGAAACTGAGTCTGCAGGACAGTCAGTTCATCAGGGCAGGTGATACCACTCACAGAAGGAAGGAAATGAACTCTTTAGGGTACCCATAATTTATTTTTTTTAACAAGAAACATAGAACTTTGATGAAGAACCTTGAAGCCTTTTTAAATGAAGCATCTTCAACCATAACATTCTGATTCACTGTGCTTTTACTGGATAAATGAGAAAAATATGCAACTGTGATTCCTAAACATTGATATTCAGAGTTATTTAAGCTCAGTATGGCATTTCCAGACTGCTATTGTTGCATATAAATGTTCACTTACATAAAGAAGCGCATTTTCAACCACAGCAACCTCATGGAAGCAGCTGGCTCCAAATGGGAAAATCATCATTATCTTCAAGTCCTGAAGGAGACATTGTTGTAATAATAAAGGTTTACAATTGTTTTACCTAACTTGCAATTAAATAACCTTTTTCTTAATAGAAAATTTGGATTAACAGAGGAAAATATGTTGAAGGATTCACACTCGATTCCTCATGGCTATCATCAGCCTCAGGGTTGTACCTTACACTAAAGGTAAATTTATACATAATTTATTTAGGATTCATTAATTATTAATGAAAGATTCAAGTGTGTTACAGGTGTATATGGTCTGTGCCATGGATGATTATGAACACCACAGTAAAATGTATTATATTCACTTGCTGTCTATGACTACAAATGGTAAAGTTATTTGTCAAATTCTGCAGTCATATCTTTAAAATAATAATTTATTAACCGCATGCTAAGTTCATAATAGGTGTTTATCAGTTATTTAGGAACTTTTCTTTAAAACAAAGCTTATGTCCAGTCAGTGGCTGGGCAAATGTCATGTGAAAATACACAGCCTCACTGTATATTACTGGTTCATTCTTAGAAAAATGCATTTATTTGGGATTAACAAATTATAACTATCATTTAAATTATATGTTTCATTTAGCTGCAAAATTTGTACTGATAAGTAGAACGTTGCTAGACAGAGGATCAGGCTGTGATTATTCTCTACTTAAGTACTTCTTTAGGCACTGCTAGACTAATTGTAAAAGCTACCACTGTGAAGGGAAGGAACAAACAGTTACATGTTTAGTGAAACTGTGTGAGTTGCAATCTCACTGAATCCTTTTGGATAAAGCAAAGACAGTTAGATGGATGAGAAAAGCATATATCTTCCTACAGTGAATAATGAAAAGGAGACAAATCCTTCAGGGATTCTGAAGGAATCCCTTTCTAGACAGGTCTTTTTCCAAAACAATGTGGTGTGATATCAGGTTTGGTGCATAGGTGCCTGCATGCAAATATAGATGAGGAGTGCCGTGTGGTTGTAGCTGTCACTTCCTCAAGTCAAGAGTGTGAGTATGCTATTCATGACAAAAACCTGGGAGACACTTAAAAACAAGTGAATTTTAAAAAAACAGATGAGCTTTAGAACAAGAAATGCAGTAGTCCATGTCTCCAACCCGTTGAGGTCGTTCTGAATGGCTGCACAAGTAGCAAAACCAGCTCTCAGGAATCTCTGACTCAGGAGACCAGGGTAAAGGAATGCTTATGAAATAAAATGAAATGAAGATTTTCCCTTGTTCAAGGAGGATTGGATTAGAGAACAGCTGAGCAAACTTGACGTCCACAAGCCCACGGGCCCTGATGCATCCATGAATGCTGAGAGAGTTGGGGACACCACAGGTCACTCCCAATGGTCTTTGAAGGGCTGTGGAGATTGGGAGAGGTGGCTGGAAGAAAGCAAATCTCACACACAGCCTCAGGAAGTGTGGTCTGGGTGAGAGGACAGTGAGATGGACTGACAGCTGGTTGAAGAGCAGATCCCAGGGGCTGCAATCAGTGGCACAGGGTGTGGTTGGAGACCTGTCCCTGGTGGTGTCCCCCAGCGCTCAGTACTGGGCACACTATTGAGTTATTCATCAATGACTTGGATGAATGCTTAGAGTGCTGACAACACAAAGCTGGGAGGTTTTCCTGGCTTCTGAGAGACCCACGGACTGGTCTGCACATAGCACTTGGAGGAGTATGCAGTAAATTCCTGGCTATATTTTAAATACATTTTAATATTGTCCATGTCATAATCTTCCTGCTCCTCTGCAGTGGAGAGCTTCAAATGGACTAAGCATCCTTTAAACAATTAAAGATCTAAGGCCTTTGACATATCGTTCATTCATGACCTATTAATCTAATTAATCCTGCCACTGAAGTTGGTATTGATTTGAATTACAACAGGAATATTAGTTTTGGCTGTCAGTAGAACTCTGCTAGTGGCTCCAACTTGATTATTATGTGGTAGATTCTTTTTATAATTTTTTTTTACTTGTTATGGGACATCAAAATTGTAAGCATGTACAAAAATTAATAATAAACAGAACAGAAATACCTAAAAATTTGTATTGGTTCTAAAGATAACTGAAAGGACACTTCAGTAAAACATGACCTCTGTTAATATAAAGCTGTTGTCCCCCAGAGGATTTTGTGAGTACTGAATTCAGTACTTTATCCTGTAGTGGAATTCAGTGCTTACCTGTGGTACATAAAGATTCAAATCTAATAGGTGTATAGGTTCTGTGTTACAACAAGGAAGGAGAGAAAGCACCTTGAGGAGATTCTAGAGAGTGAAAAGCCAATATATTTTTCAGTATAATCTGCAAGTGACACATAATTTAACCCACGTTTTAAGGCAATTTTAAAAAAATATTGTGTCATGTTCACAGTAATTTTTAGATAAAATAATCCTGAAGCATTTCACAAAGCTATAGATTAGGTGTTCATTACGTGAATGTACTTCCTCATCAATCTGTTCTGTATTCACTTAGACAAAGTGTTGCACTGTTTCGATGTCAAACAACTGCTGATTTTCAATAAATAATTCAACAATGAGATACATTTGTCCACAGTGAATGAAAAAGGGAAATAAGTTGGAAAGAAATGTCAGTAAATTGACAATATTAAATGTCAATCAACTTACTCTGACTGCTTTAATGAGGAAAGGGAAACACCAACAATTCCAAAAGGTGCTAATATTTAACTTGTTACAATCGCACATAAAACCTTAATAATGTAGCAAAAATTGTCCCCATAATGACAGAAAATAAACCACTACCTTTATCACAATATCAGCATTATTGTTGGTTTTAATAACAAGAAAAGGAGGCAATTAGCTTGTATATATATGAAGCACTTACACTGAAGCACTGACATGAGAAAAAATAATATTATTCTCTGTTACATCAGATTAATTTTGTTTGAAATTGTGTCCCAGGGGTTGATATCAGGAAATTCTGAGAAAGAGAAAATAATCAATGTAATAGACACTTGTAGAAAACCCTGGCCAAAGGGCACATTTTTATCCAACTGTTGCTCCAGCAGTGGTTAAATTAGTCAGTGGGGGAATAAATGTATTCTATTTATTTGGTTTGAAGGTGTTTTGGCTATTCAAACATTTTCCTTCATCTTTCTATTTATGATATTTAAAATGTAGAGGCATCTTTGCATCGTACAAAATGTTTTTCTTCATCTGAAACCATGTGCAACCTTTGAGAAAAGGAATAAGCATTTTTTAGTTTTGCACTGCTGGCTCTTCCACAGAAAGTGTCACTTTGCTCCTTTTCTTCCTATCTATTACACAAGAAATATTTCCTGGAAACCAGATAATGATTTTTCAGCAGAGATTTTTGCAAAACAAGAGAAGACTATGGTGTTTCAGATTTCTTTATTCAAAAATTGTTTGCTTGATTAAATTTAAAGGATAAATTTGGGATTCTGTTTCCAGGGCTACAGAGTAAATTAAAAGCTGAAACAGACTTTTCCAACCATATATATTCCAATATATAACTGGAATATTTTTATATATATATATNTTATGGAAAAAGCCAATTTTTTATTATGAAACCCTGAAGGAGCCCCTTAGTTAATATTTAGATATTTACAATAAGAATATATATTTGCACATTTTGTATTATTTTAAATTATCTTATTACTGTCATTTTAAATACAACTGAATGAGAGAAAAGATTTAGTTGAGTAGCACTAAACATTTTATGTTTCACTTAAGCATTTATTAGGCTACTGCTAATTAGACTAGAGGTTTTCAACTATAACAGCACATGTTCCACTTTATTATACAATTAGGGATGCAATATGAATATTTCATGCTTTCATTAGCTTTGCTGTACACAGAAAGGGTTGCATCTCCTACAAACAACAAAATCAAAAGATTACAAAGGCCCAACAGGGAAATATCAAGTTTATATCTGTATTAATGTAGGTTAAAGATAGGTTAAAGAAAATACTGGGAACTAAGCAAATTTTATTTTATGCCAATGTTTCAGTATGTTGAATGCATGTAAATGTAAAGAAGGGGAGATATTAGAAGGAAGATAAAGTGAAAAAAGCAATGCAGATATAAGTTAGGGAGAAGGAAAACAGGGAATGTTCAATATGCAGGTTTTTTTGCCAGCCCCAAAAATTTATTTCTCTGGATTCTTTACAGGTATCAGGTCATAGGTAAGGCAGAATTGAAGGCACTCTAGTTCAAGAGGGTAGATGGCCTTGGCCTCTGATGGTGTCTCAAGTCAAATTCTCTGATTTGAGGATTTTAGGGAGGAAGAAGCTACCAAGAAAACAAACACCAGATGACATTTACATGCTGTGTGGCTCTTTGCCACTGCATACGGCAAAAAAAAAAACAAATTCAGCAGGCATGGAAGGAAAAATGTTTGTAGAAAACTGTGAGAAAATATAAAATGACTCTGTTCACCTTTTAGATTTCACATGGAAAACAAACTAATAAAGGAAATTTTTTTGAATGTTGATAAATATCTGGGCTTCAGAACATACCTGTGGTGTAAAACTGCCACAGGTCTGGGATTAGCACAACTAAGATGCAGTGAAACATACTATAGGAATCATATTATACCTGTGTTTTCATGAGACAGCTGAACTACTAAAAGTCAGCAGGCACTCACCTCCCATATTCTCCATCCTTTCACTCTGTCCTCATCCTTTGCTGCCTCTGCTCAGTCACATATTCTTTCCTTTCAGCCAGCTTGTGCTCTTACAGGGTTACTCGTGCCAGTCCATGTCTCCCTGCCCATTACTCAGTGATGGTTTGGAGTGTGATCAGGTGAGCTTCGTGTGAGCAGCAGAAGCTGGCAGAGGGGTAGGAAGGGCAGGAGGGCCCCTTCTCCCCCTAGTTATGAGCTGTGCTTTTGGGTACAGCTGCTTTCTGAGCTCTTAGCCTTGGAGATACAGCTGTTTTGAAATTGTCTGAAACTGAAGCTGTGCTGAGGTCCCTGAGCTGTTACTAATTGGCAGCTACAGTAATCAATTGTGTTTCAATATTCTTTTGACTGATTCTTCAAAACAGGTTTCACAGCTTGCCTGGAGAATGCACAAGAAGCTTGCTGACAGTGACCATCCTAAAGGCAGACTGGAAGGATGTGGAGAGCTGTTAGTATGCCATGAGTCACAGCCAAAGGGATGGCCAGCAGGGAGCCTGCAGGATTACTGACAGAAAGGCTGGGGGTGTAAGGAACAGCACTACTGTGTGTACTTGGCTTGGACACCGAGCTTTTCAATCAATACATATCTATCCAAACAGTGAGTTTGAGAGAAATCTGCATTTCCTTTCACACCTATGTGTGAAGAGGACAGAAATCCAGAATGCCATTACAATTGTCTAAAATAAGTAGAAAGAAATTCCCATCCCTCAAAGTCTTTCTATTTTTACTTTTACTCTATTTTTACAAATTTCCATAAGTGTTGTGATATTTCCCCCACTCATTTTGGACTCTGTAATTGTAGTTTTTCCAGAGGACGCTTTCCCTAACCCCCTCACCACTTTTCACTAGTAATGTTTTTGTAACTTTACTAAATACCCAGTCATGAACTCTGTGATAAAAAGATCCAAGAATTTTATCCCTCCCTCCTAATAGACAAGGTGGTCTCACCTTCAGCTGAGCTCAAAAGACGGATGTCTTCCAGGGGAGTGGGGAGGGGTGGTATGACACAGGAAGAAACAGGGAGGATACTCTTCCTTTTGGGGACAGGTGAAAAAATTTCTGTCTCTGAGCATTTCTCAATATTTCTCAAGACTGCTGTTTATAAAAGAATTGGAATAAATGAGGCAGCAAATGATAGAGAAGAAAGAGGCTAGCAACAAAATTATCTTTCTAATTTATATATGTAATGTAATTGTTTCTGTAATTTAGCTCTCGTTTAGAAAGTAGTTAAAATATCCTCTTTGTATATTTGCTATGCATACAAAATCATTCCTGAAACCTTTCTTCCCTTTCTTTCCTTGAAGAAAGAAACATTCTTGGGTTTTGGGGAAAGGAGAACAATCTTCAGCTATAATCATTGAGTTATGTAGCCACGCTGCTTGTAAGATGGAGGCTGACACGCACGTGGCAGAGATTGTCATCCAGGGATTTCCAACGCTGATGGTGTCAAGATTTAAAGAGGGGAAAGTCCAGGTTCTCTGTACTTTCCCTCTTTTTGTGTATGAATTATGCTGATCAGGTTTCCATAGAATACTTAGGTACTCTTTTATCTTGAATTTGTTTTAGATCTGGTGACTTTTACAGGTTAAAAATTATCCAAAATTAAATGCAAATGAAGTGCTTAAATGCTTTCCCCAATGGAGACACAAGACAAAGTTTGTAAAGGCCAGGAAAGCCAGAAAATTGAGGACCCAGCAGTTACAAGAGAAGTTTTTTGTTGGAGTTTTAAAGAACAAAGTCCTAGAATTTCAACTCAAATACCAACCCATATTTTGAGTGCTGTATTATTTTATCTAGTTTATTTATTGAAGGCTTTGTGTTAAACAACAATAAATATTATTTATATATTATTCTGCAATAAATATTATTGAATATTCTGTGAGCATTAAGAAGGAAAGAAAATATTAATGTCTTAAACATTCTTCAAATCTTTATTCTCTTTTTATACAACTCTAAATATTGAGATGCTACTGAAATACACTGTGACTTGATAGTTATATACATAAATTCTAAGAAACAATTAATTAGAACAATGGAAAGAGTGGGTTGATGAAGATTCTTCAAAGACTGTTACCAGGGGTAATTGATCCCCCATGCTCCCTTTCCATTAGAACATTCAAGTAAATGATTTATCATATATGGGCTTCTATAAAATCTCATCTTAACATTCTCAGTAGAAATAGTCTGAAGCAGATGTAATCTGTCTTTTATCAGTCAGACAAGATGTCCCCAATCTGTCATATTAAATCATCTCATTAATATATTGTCATCAGAGAAGGTGCTTTCACATGTTTGGAGCTGTTGTGAGCTACTCACCAATACCACCACCTTATGACAGAAGGGTGGGATAAAATGCAACACCCAGCCATGTATGTTTAAAATCTTACCCAAAGCTAAAGTGTAAAATAGGAGATTGTGCTTTCATGGAGACACTGAAATAGAAGTGAGCCCTGGTTGCATTATGGGTGTCTGCTATTGAGACAGCCTGTTCAGAAATTCATCCTGTTTATGTGGCAATGCCCAGTCTGCACAGGTGAGCTGCTCTCATGATTGCAGAAATCACTGGGGAGCCACCAGCCAGGCAGGAGCTGCCTTCTGTCTCTTTGATGTGCCCACATCATGTTGGGTGTCAGAGCCCAGACAGAGGCAGAGATTCCAGCCAGATCCAACCCCCTCACCACAGGGCCCAGCAGAGCCCCTCAACCCAAGGTGGCAGTGCCTCTGTAAAAGAACAACGTGCAGGATGGCTGTGAGCAGTTTAAAGCAAAATAATTTTGAGCCAGTGTACAACTGAAAGAAAAGTGAGAAATACAGTTGATTGATAAAAGTTTGGTTTGTTTCAATACATTATTTTAATTTTCCTAGTATGATTTTTCTGTGGAAATTATTTTCTTCTTTTCATTAGTGTTGCTCATGTATATGGGTTTCCAGACTAGAATAAATGGTTTCATGATTAACAGAAATGCACTTGAAGCTGATGAAGCAACATCTCAAAAGCTGTGTTGTAGGTAATACAGTCTATCATGTTCTACCAGTCTATTATGTTCTACACCAGATTTGTACAACTAGATTTGACAAGCAATGAAAATATTTGGGCTACTGCTAAAATTGACCCTGGCTTCAGCAGACAGCACAGGTGAGTTCCTTCTATTATATATCAGCATAATCAGCATTGCAGTGGTAGATTATGTGTCTAATGTACATAGTGTATCTGAGATTATTACAATAGCTTTGTTTTCTCTCTGACAGTGTTGTCTCAGGAATATCTGTTTCAGCTGCTTTGGAAAGAAAAAAGATAAAACCATTTCAGCATTTTCAGGTGTCTGAATCCTTTCCATGTCATGCAGCAGCTTCAGCTTTTTTTTGACTGAATGACAACCACTTTCTCACTGGAGCTACACGTATCTGACCAAGCAGTGAAAATATAAAAATTAAGCAACCATGTGTCTTAAACGTTATTCTCACAGTTGCCTTCCTCCTCTGAAGCAAATTCTTCTTCACTCTCATCAAGCATCAGCCAGGTTCATCAGACATGTAAACAACATGGTTTGTGGGAGATATCTCTTCAGTCTGTACCCATTACTAGAGCATCCAAAACAGACTCCAAATGGTTTCCTGGCTGCACTTATGCTGCTTTTTAAGTTTTGTGTTCAGCTAACTGGATGTACATCTAATGTGAGGAGAAGAGAAAGAAAATTTGGTCTTTTTAGTCCAGATCTCGGTTTGCTTGTATTTGATTGCTGGGCTGAGGTAGATACAATATGGCACATTGTTTGCCTTCTTTTGCCTATCATCTGCCCTTTCAGCCCTCTGGAGATTTCATGGGTGGTAAAAGTTAGCTCTGAGTACCTTCCCAAGCACCCAGAAGGATTTTGGTCAGGGCATCTGGAGAATGGGAAGGCTGCATGCAGGAATGAGGCAGTAGTTTCATCTGCTGCTCACTTACATAGTTTGTGGTCTTTTATGCAGTCTAGACAACCATGTCTTTGAATCTAGTCCATGAAAGAAAATGAAGCTTCCTAGAATTCAAGTAGTCTAATAAAATATGTGAGTCATAGCAAAACCTGCTCTTTCACATGTGGCTTGGTTGATATGGTGGTGGGTGGTCATTCAGAGGTCAGACTCAATGATCTTGGAGGTCTTTTCCTACTTTAATGATTCTAGACGGGTTGATAAAAAAACAAGTTATGACTCTCCTTATGGATAAATGGTCTGAAGGATACACAGTTTTTCATTATTTCTTTCCATTCCTTTGTTAGTCTTATTTCTTATAGTGTGTGACTGTTACCTTATAGTGTGTGACTTTAAACTTTGTAAAGTTTAAAATGTTGCACCATTCATTATTGTACTAGCCACAAAGAACTAAGTTGTGTTGTTTTTTTCCCAGAGGATCTAACCAGATGACTTTTTAGGGCACAAAATAAAAGATATAATACATTTCTATAAACATATATATAACATATATAAAACATAAAACAACATTTTGATGCCACATGAGTCTAGTTTGCCCTGATACCTGTTAGCATTCCCTTCTGTACTGCTGAGGAAGACAAGCACTACAAGGGCTCTACAGACTTTATTATCCAAATCCTCAGGCTAAATATTGAGTGGGTTTATCCTAAAGGTGAATATAGTTTCTTACTGTATTTTCATGGCAAAGTTTTTTTAATGGGGAGGTGCAGGGGTAACCTCTATGATGAGAGGCTGGGACTGCCCCATCCAGGACACAGGTTCAAGCCCCTGCACAGCAGAGAGGGGTTAGAGGGAAAAAATGTGAGAAACATCCCTGGGAGCACCAAGGTCAGAAAAGTAAGTGAGGGAAGAGGTGCTCCATGTGCAATAGGTGAGATTGCCCTGCAGCCTGTGGAGGACCCCATATCTAAGCAGGAGGATATTCTCTGCAGGAACTGCAGTCCTTGGAGACGACTTATGTGAGAAGAAAAGAGCAGCAGAGAGGAAATGTTATGGATTGACCATAACAAGTCATAACAACTATTATGGATTGAGCGTGGACAAGGTGGAATGGTTTTAAACTGAAAAGGGGTAGGTTTATCTTAGTTGTTAGGAAGAAATTCTCCACTGTGATAGTGGTGAGGCACTGGAACACCTTGCCCAGAGAAGTTGTGTATGACCCATCTCTGAAAGTATCCAAGGCCAAGTTGGATGGAGCTTTGAGAAACATGATCTAGTGTAAGGTCTCCCTGCCCATGGCAGAGACGTTGGACCTAGATGATCTTTAAGGTCCCTTTCCACCCAAACTGTTCTATGATCCTGTGATTCTGTGACCACAAACCTCTATTCTCCACCTGTCCTGCACCACCCAGAGGGGAGGAGGTAGAGGAGTTGGGGAATGAAGGAGTGAAGTTGATCTTGAGCAACAGGGGGATGGTGGAAGAAAGGTAGTTTAGTGTCTTTGTTTTCACACTATCTACCTCTGTTATTAATTGGCAATAAATAAAATTAATTTTCCACAACTTCAGTCAAACTTCTAAATCTGTGGAACAGATAGTTGTTCCTGTGGGAGAGGACAGTAAGACCTTTAAGCAGCTGCAAGGAAGAAACAGCTGACAACCTTTGTTGGGTGTAAATGTGAAATGTACATTCAGTGTACTTGTTTTATCTTTTGTTCTAACATCTGTGACTTAGTCTATATGCCACCAGCAATTACTTGTAGAATTCTGGTAAAGAAAATAAAATATGATTACAAGTAGGAAAGCAAATATGATGAGTTATCATGGCCATTATAGAACAAGAATACTGATCTGGCACTCTTCAAATTGCTTAACTACACTGCAAATGCAATCAATCAGCTTTATTTGTGTAATATATCAACTAATTTTAAATATTTTTTAAAATCTACTAACAAAATATGTCCTTTATTATATCAATTCCATTGTGTACTCTTTTTTGGGTGTCTCTGGTTCTCACTCTCTCTCGAAGCCTTGTTTCTAGGAGAGCTCTCATATCAAAAATGTTGCCCCAAGCTGTTACCACTTCATGGTTCATCTGGCAGGAAATGGAACTTCAATTGGAAGGGAGAAGATGGGTTTTCATTAATGACTTTCAAAACTAAGTACCAAAACTTTTTTATTCTGTACTTATTTTCAGCATAATTAAACTGGGTTGAAGAGTAAGAAGTATTTGGGCAGCTATTTTCAAAATGCATTAGCCTCTGCATTGTTGCAAGGATGTCTTATGGTAGTTTCTCTGTGTTTAGTGGCATGTGCAGTAACCTTTTCTCTTCCTGTAATTATTTTCACTCTTTAATTGCCTCTATCCACTGCTCTAAATGTCAGGTTTACAATAGAAGATGGTCTTATTGAGGTAGAAATTAGAATAATAAGTGAGAGGGATTTCCATGTTGATATATGATGCACTAGAGGAAGGTAGGAAAGAGATTGAATTCCAGATGAATAATTGCTCTGAGCAAAGCATGCTTGTAGTCATCTGAAGTGTGGATTTTTCAATTAAAAGAATTTTTTTTTAATATGTTAGTAATATTACAGTTCATACATCAACAGTATTTTCTTTTTATTTACGTTTTCATCAGTTGGGTTTGTTATCAACTGCAGTAAAACTGATCTCTCTACAAAAATTGTCTTCTCTAACACAGTCTCTCCCTGACCTTGACTTGTGGTGGTATTTTGCTAGAAATGCAACTTTCTAAGTGGAGTTAGCTTTGGTACATCAAGAGTAAACATAAGATAATAAACATTTAATCAAATGGAAGGTTGTGCTTACACTCTTGATGTCTGTCACCTCTGTGAGCTAAAACTGCCAAATCCAGAGTTAAAAGAAAATGGGCTGCTGAAACTCTGAAGAGGATTAGTCATTCTTCATTAGACTTAAATTTTTTTTGTTCAACATGCACCAAAAAATTAGGTCTTTGTAATCCTTTCCTCCGCAGTATTAAAATCATAAGTCTGTAACCAACTTCAGTCAATTCAATAAGAGTTCAGGATGTAGCTTTCCCTTTCTCCTTGTGAAGGTGTGGTCTTCTTGGTACCATTTATGTTTTAGCAGATCAAAAGACAAATCTATGTGACATTTGGTACCATCAGAGTTCTCTGACAAAAATATTCCATCCAAAGTGACCTGATCATATCACCATTATTCACAGAGCATATTACTAAAAGTAAATCAGCAAGGAAACTCAACTACATGAAAAAAAGTAAAAAAACAGCAAAGAAACTGAGAGGTCCCAATTAGGCTGTGCCGACTTTCATCAGGTAAGTTAATTAGGGATTTAATGATTGAAAAGAAGGACCTATTAGAGAAGATTGTAATTTCCAGTATCTACTGCACATAGCTCTCTGGCACAGGAATAAGCACACAATATACCATGTGCCCATTGTACATTTCTTTGTGTGGAAAAGGAGTCTGACGAACAACCTACCCAAAGGAACATGGAACTTAAATGTAGAGCTGGTTCAGTAGCTTAAACTCAGCATCTATTTACTACTGCTTGCCATTTCACTTTCCCTTCATGTGTACTCTATTTCAAGTAAGAAAAAATAATAATGACAAAACTGATGTTCCCTGGGTACAATCTCTGCACGCTCTGGAGGCTGTCATGCTTTTGTTGTTGGACAGCTGCAGTAGCCCAATGCTGACAAAATATCAGTGGCTTACTTGCTTTGCTAGATCTCTATTAATGCAGGAGTTTTTTCTTCAGACTACAGCTTTATCCAAGCCTGTCAAATGCTTATAGCAGTATTTAAATATATCTCTAGCTTTAAGGTAGGTAGATACATAAACTGAAAAAAATAAAAATTATGCACCCATTTGTTTTGCTTATGGTTTTTCACTCAGTGGCTCTAGCAGTGGAAGCAAACATGGGCTTCATGAGAATTTCTTACATATTTCATCCAAACAAAAACCACATGTAGATGTTTTTCAGTCCATTCTTAGACTTGCCTTTGATTTGATCTGAATCTGAAATGTAAGCAAGTGCAGAAGTGGAACTTATAGCAGATATGTTTTTCATTCTGAAAATGCTAAGAATAATAACTTTATAAAAAATGTACATTAGTTGTGAGGCTTTACATTATAATTGCTTTAAAATAGGAATTCTAGATAAAAGTAGGTCCTGACAGAAGGACCTGTCAGAATATATAGGATGAAATTTACTTTTATTTGGACATGTAGCATAGCAATAATTTGCTAAAGGATCTGACTGACCTGTACAAAATTACTTCTTGGCTAGGAGGATAAAAGAGGATCTAGCACTTCTCCACATGTGTGTCTCTGTAGTTTCATTGACTAGCATAATTGCAGGGGGATTTTTTTCAAGCCCTCAGAAACTTCTTTCAGGCTGCAAGGACTAAAAATCATTCTGCCAGTAGAAAACTTAATAAAGAAGGTAGGAGAAAAAGGGTGATCAGGAAACAAAGAGCAAGAAACAGGAATAACAAAAAAGCATATTAGTAGAAAGAAGTTGAAGAGAATACTGAAGATGTAGATCCAGGTGGGGTGATTGGGTGACACTTTTGGAGTCCCTATTCTTTTGGCTATCTGCAGGAGGAAAATATTTTCCTAAGATACAGGTTATAATATATTCCTGTTTTTCCAGATTTTTTTTTCCTCTTTGTATTTATCCTTAATTTTTTTTCTGAAGACTTCTAAAATTATCCTTTACTAGTCAGCTGTGTCTAAAGAGAAAATCAAAGCTTTTGCCTTTCTGTACAAACAAAGAAGCAAGTCAATGCTTTCTATTCTCCATTGGAGCAATGTAACCTGTGAGTTTAAGTGATACAATACCTCACATAGAAACATTTCTTGTGGAACCCATCTATCAAATTCATTCCTCTAGTTGGGATTAGTTAGGTTAGATCTGATACGTGGGATGTTACAGATCAGGAGGTTTGGGGAGACATGCTTCTCTTGGGTTCATCCTTTCTTCCTCTCTGGTACAATGTCTTTTACTGGTTAGATACAGTTTTCTATGCTGCAGTATGATGCTTCAGCAAAAGATTTTTAAGGGAAGATAATTTAAAGTCTGCAGAATATGTGGGGTCCTGATATTTTGTTTATCACTACCACTTTTGGCCTAAATATGGTAACAGAAACAGGGTGTTTTCAAAATCACAGTATATCTATGTGCAACTGAGCAGAACCTTCTGATACATTTCAGACTTCAAAAATTATTTTGAGGAGTTTTCTTTAACTGTAGAGTTCTAAATGACTTTATCTGCTTGCTTCCGAAGTCCCCGTGTGGCATGGATCATCTACTGTGTCTGCAGCCTGGGAACCTCTCTGCCTCAGAAGGTATAAGCTCATGAGAGATACTTGGGCTGCTTTAAAGTAGCTGCCTCATCTTTATGACACAATACAGCTCTCTGCAGAGGGTCCCAGGAGCAATATGGTTATGTTAGTGCAGTGGTGTGCAGCATGAATTTTCTTACAACAGCTAAGTAACTGGGAAGAAGTTTTTAGGCTGTTCTCTTGACATAACTATATTTCCATCTGTGAGTTAAACTCTTTCCAAGCATGGTGCTTCACAGATCCTGTCTGAAATCCAGCTGTAGTCAATGTCTTCTGTTGGCAAATTGATGAGGTCCTTCAGCTGAGAAATCTGGAGCTCTTGTTAGGTGTTAACCATAGTTGTGTCCTACATGTAATCTGTGTGGGAGCCTCATCAATGCCTTGATCCAGTCTACTGACCCTGAATTAGAACAACATCACTGACAGAAGTTCTCAGGCAGCAGATGGCTCTCAGGTGTGCAGTTGCCAGGAGCACTAGGGTACTGTGAAGATAATGGTGTGTGCCCTTGATCACCAGTGATTTGCACATGCCAGCAAGAGTGAGGTTCATAAAAGTTATGCCACAAGATCTCCATGCCAGAGTGGGATCAGTGTCCTTTGGCTTTTTTCATGAAAAAGTGAGCTCTGTTTTTGACAGTCCTTCTCCATTGCTGTTTGCAAGAAAGGATCTTCTGAAATGTTTGGAGGAGAGTTCATGTTAGTATAGAATGGCAAGAGCACTTGATTTCTGAGAAACAGCACTTGTAAAATGCGTGATCTGGATGAAACATGGACTTTGAGGGAAGCGCGACATTTATAGGAATTAAATGAAAAAAGCAGGCAGGTAAAGTGGCTTAGCAAACTAATGCTTTTATCCATTAGACACTTCAGGCAATGTGATGCTGCCAGTTTTTCACAGGATGAAAAAGAAGAAAATCTTAAGTCCTTAAAAAGGAGTGAGCCCACCATACAAATTTTAAGTAGTAGAAAACATACATTCAAATAAATCAGAAAAGCTATTTCAAAAGCTTCTCTTATTGGAGGAAAATAAAGCAATGATTAGCCCTACAGTGATTGTAAGCCCACTGTGTATAAGAAAAGTTACTACTTTTTACTTTCCATCTTCATATGCTGTATAGGCACAAAGGATGCCATGCTATAATATGTGACTTTGTTGATAAACAATAGTGAATGCATTAGACACACCCAGGTTTTCAATCTTCAGTTGAGCTTTTGACATTTGTACTCCCTTCGATTTGTTCAGTCTGGTGTTAACAAACACAGTTGGGATGACAACATACTGTAGGCAAATCATAGGCTTCAGATCACATGCAAAGGTTTCATTTGCAAATAAGCACATAAAGTTTCCAGTGAATAAAGTTCTGCATCACTGAGCTTCCCTCCAGGAAGCTGGCAAGGCACAGACAGGGATATGGGAACAAAGCCTCATTTGAAAACACTTGTGTCTGTTGCTATTTACAGTAGAGTAAAATAACCATAATGGGTTTAAGAATAGACCACACCTAGGTACTGCATAGTATATTTGTACAGGAATAAAAATCTGCATGCCCTAAGACAGAACTCTGGGTTTTATCTGAAAATTCACCCAAAAACAAGTGAAAAAGTTACGAGATTTTCTGTATGGTTTGGTTTGGACTATCTGTAGTTCAATGCTCCTCTTACACCAGATGTATAATGGATGCATTTTTGGGGGCCAAATGCCTTTTGGAAATCTGCAGACTATCTAGCATTTTCTACACAGATTGGATTCTTGTGCTGATGGCTTGCCAGAAGTAATTTAAGATTTGGGATGATGCTATCTTCAGCCCTGGTACAGATTAATGGATCTTAATTTGATTTTGTTCCCCACCCTAGGAGGTATTTATTGAGCCGGGCTCTAAATGCACACATTCCTTTCACAAAGCTATTTCACAGTCCAGTAACTTGAACTCCTCTTTCCATGACTTCTGACCAACTCCAGGCAATGATCAGAATAAGAATGATTGCTCATTAAGACTTCATATTGTTGCTCCAGAGCAATGCTTCAGTATCACAGGAGGAAAGATGTTAATCCATTTTTTTCTCAGATATTTTCAGTAGTGAGATAACTACAGGACAAGGGCAAAACATTCTAAGGAAGAAGAAAAATCTGATTTGAAGGAGAATGTTTTCAGAACTCCACTTCTGGAACAAATTTCAGTTCTGAGTTGGTGTCAGGTTTTGCAGAAAAATCCACATCTTACTAGGCTGCTTCTAATTACTGGATAGAAATATAACCACTACCATTTTGGCCACTATCCACTTTTTTCTTTCATGTAACACACAATTACTGAATTGTAGCAATGAATATTTAAGGGCGTAGGTGTGGCACTCAGATCAGATTTGTAGTTACAGAGATATTTGACTAGGTTTGCAAACCTGATTTGGGATACTATGCAAATTAATCAGAATTCAGAGTCATGGAAATTATGCTAAAGACCTCATGCAAACAACATTTTCTAGGAAACTTGCAGTATTTTCTAGGTTAAGTCTATGATAGAAATACCAGCATTTTCTTTTCTTTTTTTCTTTTAGGCTTATATTTCTTCCTCCATTCCCAGCTGGATATGCTCATATTAAAAGAATAGGGTGAATCTCCGCTGTGACTCTCATTGTAGTAGATAAGTCATGGTGTTTGGAATTTGTTTTTACCTGGAGGAACAATAACTCATAACACTATGAGTGTGCTGAAAAATGCCTCAACAGGCTTTTTCCCACAGTATCTGTTCCAGATACTGACTTCCTCTTCCTTCCTCTCCCTATGGCTGCTGTTATACCTCTTGTAAGCAGGGTGGATCTCACCTGTTCCAGCAAGTCAGCAGCCTTCAACATCTCCCTAACAGGCTGCAACTATTACAAATATGCAGTCAAATATTCCCGTGGTTTTCTACCTACCAGACAAAGACTGGGCCTCACTGGAGGCACAAATTAGGGCAGAATTCTGGGTGGGTTTTTAAAATTTTATTAAGGCCTAACTCAGCAGTAGATAGAATAATACAAATTCAGAATGACTACTTTTTTCAGGTGAATCTACTAGATGTTCTTTATTTGGGTACAAGCCGCACATCAGTGGAGTTTATTCCATGCCTCAGGTTCTGTGGAACAGCAGCACTTGGCTTTCTGGTACAGACTGAAGTGCCATCATAAAAAGGAAATGTCAACTCCCCAAACATCCATAGCTTGCAAGACTGGCCCTTCCTAAACCCAGGTTGACAGTGCAGCCCATCCAGATGCCCAGGGCTCTGTGACAACCCCTGTGAAGTCACAGTATCTTTCAGGACTGAGATATGGGTATGTCCCATCCTTCTACATGCCTCAGTTTTCTGTAGATATTTGGGATCATGGTCAGGAAGAAAACTCTAGTGAGTTCCACTGGGTTCCCCAGCCCATTCTTTGCAGGGAACCAAGTAGCAGTTTAGCTGCAAACAGAAAATTCACAGCAACCCACAACATTAAATGCTAAGGACCACCAGCTAAACCATAAGATTCTTTTCTTTTCTAAAAAGAATCCTCTCTAGGACACCATTTTACCACCTTAATGTCATATTATTGACATAACAGTTCTTGCTTCTAAAGGTTTGAACTGGATACAGGTATTATATAGGGAATAAAACACATTTTAGTTATTCACAAATTATTAACTTAAAATTATAAGGGTAATTTTAAAAATGTATTTTTAAAAATTCTTCCAGAATTCATAGTTTGATCAAATCTACTAGGTATGGGAGCTTGGCTAACCCTATTCAGAAGTCAATGGACATTTTTGTTATCATTTCCAATTGAAGGCCTGCTGCAGGAGGCTCAAATAAATTCAAATAGGTTTGGAATATACATTTCCTGGTTGTATCTTTAATACTTGTACACTTTTTTTTTCTTATATTGTCCACTTGAAATATAAGAGCTATGAAATATTATACATTTTTGACCAGATTGATAATAAATTGCACCCTTTTGCATTTTACATAGGAAAATATATAAAATCAGTGAGAAATATTAACTCTACTCAGTGACACCTCCCAATAACCTGCTCTTACCAGGATCATAGTCACCCAATGTGATTGCTGCTTTCATTGTTTTGTAGACAATTCCACAGGGAATTTCTTTCAGAACTAAGGAGAATCTACAAGAGCAAGAGTGGACTGTTAAGGTCAGGCATGTTCATATGAACCCAGCACAATTCAAGTGCTCTTTAGATGACTGGAGGTTCATGATGACCTTCTGTGTAAGGATCAGACTATTGATGTCTGCAAAGTGTTGCTTGGTTTATTCTAGGTCTCAAAATAGCCCATGTAAAAGAGGAGTCCAATGTCTGTAGGAAGCTCATCTCTATAATAATACATGTCAACAAGAAAGCACATGTGTATGCACACAGAGACAAGGGGGTTTAATTTCAGCTTGTCTGGGATATTTTCATACTCTGTAATAAAAGTTGAAGTTTCAAAATACTTCCGTGCTTTTTTGTTCTAATGGCAGATGGTTTGAGAGGAGCAGTCTATAAATGAATTGGTGCTGACCAACACTGGGCACCATTTATTTACTTTCTGTTTATAAACCTTGATGTTTGTTTTCCATGCATTCTGCTTCATGAAGATGGTCACTAAGTACAAGAGTTCCTTTAAATCAGCAGTGACTGTGGTTTGGCTCTTCTTAACAATGTAAGTTTATAGCTTGGTTAAAGACATTCCAGACTCCACTGCCTAGTTTTCTTCTCCTTATTTTTTTTCTTTTGTGTCTGTGTGTATCTTTATATAGCTGATGTTGATTTTGAGTATCTGTCTTCAAAAACAGCACACAACAAAAGAAAACAAAGAAGAAAAGTCAGGGTTTGTGTGGATTCCTAAATTCAGCATACAAAAATGAGCAAAAATATATCACACTATAAAGGAGGATTCTGCAATCATTTGGTATGATGCTCACCTTCTGGTCTCCATATGATAAATTGCAACAACTAAGTCTACAAAATAAAGCAGAGGAGCATGGCATTCCTGGATATACATTCAGCCCTTCAAATTTCAGTTCTGGCCTCTCTTGCTGATAGCCCAGTCTGACCTCTAAATCAACCTTCCTCCATCTGTCTGAAATCACCCCTAAATTGTCTTTGTCAGAATAATATGTGACCTAACAGGGCAGCAATGCTCTGTGGGGTGCCTGTACATGTTCTAGAACAATTCTTAACAGCAGCAAGATAAGCTGAAATTTCCTAGCCGTTGTTTAGTTCTTTGTTGATGAAGAGCAGAAAATGTACATGCTGATGGAAGTCAACCTAACCACTGTCTAGGAAGGCAGGCACTCAGAAATGTTCAGTGGAGCAGTCAATAGTATTTATGAAGATTAAGACGTATTTTTATAACCACTTTTGCTACTTCTGCTTTTTTTAGAAGACAAATACAGTGATTTTTATGAGTATCACAGATGAATGGAAGTGAACTCAAGCTCTGAGAATTGGGTCATTATCAGA
Source organism: Dicaeum eximium (assembly GCA_013396995.1). Lineage (NCBI taxonomy): Eukaryota > Metazoa > Chordata > Aves > Passeriformes > Dicaeidae > Dicaeum > Dicaeum eximium. The sequence continues at coordinate 946,555 of VWZP01010715.1, forward strand.
TTTATCAGTGTCCCACTTGCAGCTGCTGCTAGGGATATACCTGATTTCCAGGGTGGAAAACATGCCATGTGGCTGCCTTAGGAAAGGAGAAGTGTTCAAAGTAGCAGTGCTCAGATTCTCCAAATCCAGATGAGATGTCATTCAGCACAGTGAAGTCAGCAAGTTAGAGGGTTCCAGCTTGGAGAGGGTTTTCAGGCCAGAAAACTATTTTTGCCCCAACTTGCCATTCTAGTTCGACCTCATTGAATGTGAACCTCTGTACTTTCCACGGAGTACATGCTCTGCTTCTCAGGAGGCAGACATGAGGAAACAAGATGAACACATTTTGTCTTCCACTCAATTTTCCTATTCAACTTAACTGAAGTGAAGAAAAATTATCTTGGTTTTAAATAACCCTCTCTCTGTGGAAAGGGCTATTGGGTGATTATTTCATGGACTGCTGTACATCAAATTTACCTTCTCCACTCTGAGTGTTTATGAGAAGATGGCTTTGAGTTCAAACCAGACTTACTGCTCCACACACTTAAAATGCAGTTAGTTGCTGTATATTTATCCAGTAGCAAATGCAAGGGCTTGTGTTAGTCTTTGGCTTTTTTGATTCTTGTCTCGACTGCCATTTTTTACTAATGACTCCTGCAACAAAGCAACCACTGATACTGGGCAGCAAAACATTGCAACCACAGTTGTCTAATTTGAATACCTCTGCAAACATACAGACATACAAGCAAGTAAACAAGGTAACAAGAGTATCAGCTGACTTACAGTCACTGTTTACATGTACACTCAGCCTCTGGCAAACACAAGGTAGCACAAGTTATGCCAGCTCATTTCTTTGAGTACTGTAAGTGAAGTCCCAAGATCTGTCTCATCCTCTCAGAAGAAAACCTTGTGAGTGCCATCTGAACATCCTAAAGTGCACCTTGTTCAGCTGTTGTTATTAAGAAGTACTAACTGCTAGCTAAAATACCAGGTTTTAGTTGCATAGCATTTTGTGGCATTCCTAATGCTGACTCAAGTAGATGTTGTTGTTATGTCTGTGGTCAATTGGTTAGTTAAAAGTGGGAACCATAAAATTCAGGACACTAACACAGCTGCTTACACTTAGCCTACAGTGAAGTGAGTGTCTTAATCCTCCAGCTACAAAGATGTCTCTAAGCCTGAGGTGCAGGGAAATGCCTCTCTCCACTTAATAGTCATGCATTTGTAATTTTTTGTATTTTTTTTCCTTGAGTTAGGAATGAAAGGCAGCCCTTTATCACCATACTTCTTCAGACAAAGGAGAAGTTCACTCAGCTTATGTCAACATTTGCAACTCGTGCAGTGAGTGGATCTGTATGGGGAAAAGCTGTAGCTGAAGCCATCACAACTATGTTAAACATGTTTCAGGGGTTTACTTTGGCTTCTCTGTTGCCTGGCCCTGGCTGCTAAATGCCCATTAGGGGCAGCAATGTGATAGGTATGCTCCTGAGGCTCTATGTACAATTTAGTTTCATCTGAAAGAATCCATATAATTTTCATTAGGAGAGTTTCACAATGTGAGCAAAAATATAGTGCAGGTGATTAAGAGGTTCATTTTAAGTGCACAGCCCTGACCTCAAATACAAAGCTAAGACAGGTAACCCTAGCACCTCAGTGATCAGACAGCTGGGTTTGGAGGCTCATACTGAGTTTTAGTTAAACTTTGAGAAAAACCACGCCACCAAGAATCCATTTTCTAGCTGGTTAATTCACTGTGATCCAATACACTGGTGGATATTTTCCAGTTTCTTTCCAGTTCTTCAGAATTTCTTTTCCTCAAGTGGTTCTATGTAACTGGCATTTGGTTAACAAATGGGCCTTTGATCCCCAGGAATATTTGTTTCCTTTTTGATAAAAACAGGACATGCTACTCTGTAGTTCAGCTGAGGCCCTAGAGTGCCCTTGTTGATGACCATGCCTTGGAACTGTATATACATTTTTACATGGAGAACTTTTCCTTTTCATGATTCCTCAGATTTCATTGCACAGGGCTGTGCCAGAGATTGCTACCTTGTGCACATTCCCCAAGTTAGAACAAAATTACTGTTTACAGTTGCATGGAGTATTTCATAAACCAGCCAGTGTATTTGTGAACACTGACTTTTCTGTCTCCAGCGGGTTTCAGAGGAACAGGGATAGCACTGTTTCTGAGCTGTGTTACAAAGAGCAGAGCACCTCTGCAAGGACTCTTGGACCAGGCTATTGCCTGCTGTCATGGTGGAACACTTCTGTGCTCACACAATTATCAGTGGAAGGTCAAAGGCACTTTGGCAGCTACAGGATTTGTGCTTTAGCTCCTAAAAGGATGAACTACAAATTGCAACCCCCTACAAACTAAAATTCTCATCATTTGACCTCTTTCTCTCCTCCTTTGTTTCTTCCCCATCTTTTATGTGTCTTACAGGAGGAGATGGACAGGAGCAAAGTCTGGGAAAGCTCTTGGCTGGCTAGAAATTAGTCACCAGATTCACTTGTATCATTACCTAGAAGAAAGGCTAGCCAAACCAGAAAGCAACAAATGTAACCTGGAAGTTCTTTATGTAAACTATGGAGGTTTTTTAGTTTGTTTGTTTTTCTCCCTTGAAAGCTTGCCACTTTCAAACATCTCCAAACATAAGATTTCTGTAAACAAAATACAGTATTTTTTCCAACATTTTTTACTACAGGTTTTACCAGCTCTGAGCTTCTCATTTATTTTAAAAGTCACCAACCATATTGTATTTTGGTTTTTCTTTGGACCTTTTTAGGGAAAGAATAAAAAGAAAGATGATAACAAAGAATAACAGATTTAGTGAAATGTTTAATAGTGCAGTATCTGCAAATATTTTTCTTTGAAACTTGCAATGTATTTTTCCACTCTACTAATAAATTAGTATTCTAGCAAGCTGATAAGATTAAGTGTGAAACCATCTATGTAACAATATTTATGACTCTATTTAAGAAGATTTATTTTGTTTTTATTGTTGTGAAACCTCAGGAAATTAGGAAATTAGTTGCAAGGCCTGTCCCTGTGAATGAATGATCATGTGCACAAAGATTGAAACACCTTGTTTGGTGGCATATGGCTAAATGAAATTTTAACTGAAACATTGAATTATCTAAGATGCAGGTCTTGGTTTCCTAAAGGGCTGACTTGAGTGGAGTTCTTCACTCATATGAGTATGAGAGTTGAATATATATATACACATAGTTAAAAGAGGAGTTCTCAGCAATTTAGCACTCATCATATTGTTTTGCAGACTAACACTGGATATGCTAGACATAAACATATGTTGAAAAACGTCAGTATGCAGGCCAAAGTTAAAATATGCGGCTCTTAATTTCTTGACAAAACTCTGCAGTGTAAAGAAAGGAAAGTCAGGCTCCCAACATGATCCTGATATTCTGTGAATAAGAACATGTTAATTTATGGATAGGGTAAAAAAAATGTACTCTTTGTGGATGAATCTGTGGTAGTATGACACATGAAGGAACATGTTCAAAATTTCCCCACAGGTCAGCTATCAAGTGTTTTAATAGTGATTTCTAGGAAAATTAAGTATAAGGCTCAGCTTCAATTCTGAGGCCTGCCCACTACCAAAGGAAGGGGGTATATGACATCTGGTCTAAAATCTTCTCAGGTTTTTTGTTGAGATACATAATTTTTCATGCTGAGAAGATGTAAATCAATCTTTTCCAAGTACTGACTCCATTCTGTCCCCTCATTTTCACTGGCATGAACAAGGCTGTGCACAGAGTGTCTGTGATACACTGCTGCCTGTGATGTTAGAGGTTGGCACACTCTGCATTGCACTGTGATGTCTCAAGAAGGTGTGTGCTTTTAAGTATTATGAAAGGAGTAATTATTTTACTCACAATATTATTAACACATGAAATCTGAGATAAGTTATCATGAAGACTAGTATTTCCCCAACAAAGTTTCAACATCTATTCAGAAAAAAATAATTAAACATATCATAAGAAGAAACAGAAAAATAGTGGCTGAAGTGGAACTGTAACAGACAGTACTTATCTAGATGTTTTGGGGTGCAGCTTAAACTAGTGGAATCAGGAAGGAATTTTCTCCCTGTGCACAGAACCATTTTACTGACACATTCAGGGAACACATCTTTCCTTGGAGCATCTGGGATTTAATATTAGGAGGATACAGAACAAGAGAGAGAGCACCCAGGCACAACATGTGGTGGCTGGTAGTTGTGGTTTTCCATCAGATGTCCCTACATTGTTGTAATATAACTGGCTAGGTCCTGTTACAATTCATAATCTATGAATGCCTTACAAAGAAATATGGAAGCATGAGTGGCTTTCCACTGGGAAGAACTTGAAATACAAATGGGTTAGAAACATCTCTGTTCTCTTCCCTCCTGCATTTGGCCAGACACAGTGACAAATCTTTCCACCTCTGACAGGTTTCATTGCAATAAGTGCCAATAATAATTATGCTAAGTTTGGCTGAATGCAAATCCAGTCTGAATTCCCTCAGCTCTTCAGATTTTGACAACAGTATCAGTTCATAACAGACCACCTGTTTGTTTTATAGTGCCTGCCAAAACATGTAAGTGTTAATGAGGAAAGGAGATGCAGCTTTTAATGTGTGTATATTTATATAATATGCATAAATTCATACACAGCTAATGTACACATTTCTTTCCACTGAAGCAGAGAGAAGTTAAACAGCTTGATTACAAGGTGACGCTGTTTTGTTTTTCTCCTTTAGTCACCTTAATGAGTTTATTTAGCATCAGGGTTCAATGTGAAGAGGGAAAAGTGTTATCAATCCTTTCAAGCAAAAATTGTAAAGAACTTCAGTATCTGTCCTGATTTCAAACTCACAACTGTAGAGTTGTAGATGTAGACTGTAGATATCATGGAATGACCCACAGACTGTATATCCTGAAGTCAGTGGAGCTGTGCTATTTACATCAGCTGTGTTATTTTCACTTCACAGCAATTACATGAAAACAAGCATGCACATGGCATCTTCATGAAAATAACAGCAGAGAACAGGGTCCTTTTCTCTCAAAACCTTACAAAAACTACTAAATATTTCAGACTATCCAAATATCACACAATGGCCTGCCCTGAATGAGCCACATGTCTTCCAACTTGTTTTCTCTATCTTTCCCATCTGGCACTGTTTCTGATGAGATTCTATCCATATATTTTTCAAACCTGACTTAGAAGACAGGCAGAGAGTGAAGACCAAAATTTGCAAGAGCTTTTGTCTCAACACAAGGTACCAACCTTTTGTGCCAACACAAGGTACCAAACCTCTGGATTTTCAGAAGTTCTGAGCAACTCTCTTTCTCATCTGAATTTTCATGAGAATTTGAAATTATGAAGACTATTGACTGGAAGAAGTAGATTGAAAACAAGGGAAGATATTACAAAGAAAAACAAGGCAAGTGAATAACAGGGGAAGGAAGGTAACTTATTCCAGCTCACTACTTCCATTTGAAGACAACCCTTACACTGTTTAGAAATATCTTTTTAGAGTATAACAGTAAACACCAAAATTTTAAATTCTGAAAATTGTGAATTTCAACTCTGGAAATTAGTGCCTGGTTTTGAAATTTGTGTTAAAATTGATGTGTCAAGGGGCATCTGTAAGTGTCAGGTAACACCTAGAATCAAATTCACAGAACAATGCTTTCTCTTCTGCAATAGTATTCCAGCTATTGCATTCTGAAAAATGTCTGTGATTTAATGGATGTGTGTTTTAATCAGATTTGGAAGAAACATCTGAGACATATAGAAAGTGGCAAAAATTCTGAAAATAATTGTCCAGGTTATCAAAAGGCAGAAAGAAAACATCTGATCACCTCAACCTCCAATGAGTATTCACATTTGCTCCATAAATTTTCCTATAGTGTAAAGTTATTTTTACACCTTTCTTGAGAATTTGATTGTGTGTCATGAAGCTTCCATCATGTTATTATTTCTACCCAGAAATTTGAAAATCTGGTATAAGCAGAGCTATGCATAGCCTTGTGCTGTTAGCATTTACCAGTGTTCAGACCCTACAGCATAATTATTTCATGCATTAATGGGATGTACACCTTTAAAGCATGTGCTGTAAATATAATGTAAAAGGACGTGAGACTTACGACCTTTGATAATTTTCAGATGTTTTCTCCCTTTGCTGAAATTTACTTATTTTCTTGCCAGCCTTTATGCATTCTTTTCAATAATAAAATAAAATTAATTAATAAAATTAAAATGCACGTGAAAAATAAACTGGATTTAAAAGCTAATTTTAGCAGTTTTTTGTAGTAAATTAGCTTCTTTTGCTACAGAATTTAGTCCAAAAAGATTTATTAAGAAGTAGCTTCTCTGCAGCAGTTATTTCTCAATAACTCCATAAATTTGCAGAAAAGCCTAAAGACAGCCAGAGTACCTCTGTATCTAAAACAATACAGAGAGGGCCAGAAGCAAATGATGCTGAACGTTTACACTGCTGAGAATGGTAGGACAACCCTGAGTGCCTCCATTCTGTCCTGCAGTATGCAATGCAGACACATTCCCAACATGACCTTGGACTAATCTTTCATTGTATGTCAATGTCTCATCTTTAGAAACAGAGCTATTGTGTTGATAGAGTTCATTAGTGAATGTGAGATGGTCAGATGGAATTGTGATGAGGTAACAGAACATGGATTGTGCCTATGTGTAATCATTCGCTCATGCAAAAACAGGAATTGGGAATGATTTCATCCACATCAGAACAGCCAGAGAGAGAACCAGAACAAGCTATTTTTTACAGAGAAACTGCACTCTGACAGAGGTCAAATTTTGTAAAGCTGCATGGATTAATGCAATACTCCTGACTCTATTTGGAGTAAATTCAAAGGTACCACCAGCCTCCAGTCCCAGGGTTAAATGGATGGAAAATGGACTAAACTGGTAATGGATCATGAGATCTCCTCTCCTACCTCATACTGTAAAGGATAAGCAGTCCTCTGTAATGACTAAGAGTTGTGAAAGAAAGACTAGATTAAAAATGTGTGTCAAAACAGAGACTAAGTTAGAAGTTCTATGGACAAACCCAGTCTTGTTTGTAATACAACAGGCAAAGAAAATATTAAAGTCCAAGGTCTGTGTTGCTTTGTGTTGCTGGTAAGTTAGAAAAGAGAACCAAAATCTAATGCTAATCATGTTAGTAAAAGTAAAGTGCTACTTTTTATTCCTTAAAAAAAAAATTATGTTTGATTCTACAAAACTGAAGCAAAATGCTAAAATATGGCGACAGAAACCAGACTACAGTAGAAAATGTATTTCAGGAGCCGTTTTTTACCCTTGGAATATCATGACTATTAAGGAAAGAGAATGAATTTCTGCAGAGTATATGTGCCTTGTCAGACATTATATAGTGAGATGTTTTGAAGAAATGTTTGTTTAATGCCCTAAACTATAACAATTCTGGCTGGAACTCAGGGTGAATGTCATCGGATACAAATAGTAATGCTCTTCTTTTCTGGAAGAAAAGTGATAGTCTACAAGTTTTAGATTTATAATTACCATGAATCTCTAAAATACATCTTTGGCTTTTAAGACAAAGTTTTCAGATATTTGAGGTGCACTGATACACTATCTTCCACATCAATGTACTAAGTGCATGTAGTGGTTTTGAAAAGATTAACACATTTGTGTGCAAAACACTCAGACTGATGGGTTTTTTATGGTAAGTGGAGAAGTTTCCTGGAGGTTTAGTTACTGGTGGAGTAGCACTTTATCATGTTCATGGAAGCACCTGGTAACACAATCTGTGTCAGGTTTCACATTGCACTGCGTTAGTTACTAAGCTGTGTCTGTTCCATTATTTTTTCCTATCAAGTATCAACTGTATTTTTGGTATCCAGGTCCATGGCTTCATAAAAATTTTGTTGATGGGTATTTATAAACATGAGTTGACTGAAATGTCTGAAAAGTGAATATCATGAAAATATTGAGAAAAAATGTTGTGAAATTTTAATAGGGAAGGGGTAAATAAAAAAGCAAACAACTTGGAAATTGATAACCTACCATATCCTGTTAAGAAAAACCTCTGAATGTTACTTCTAGCTTGTTGAAGATACATACACACACATATATATAAATATATGTTATCCTCAAAAACACAATAATGGGTTTCAAAATGTCACATTCTGTACACTCTGTGTTCTGTACATTACAGCAATACTGTTAACAGCACTCAAGGAATCTCATTGGAAATTTATTGGACAAATTCCAAGAACATAGTTTAATATTTACTGTTTCCAATGAAATGGCTTGGAAAATGCTGAGCAATGCAAATCTTCAATGCAAATAGGTGTGCCCCAGAGTCAGTGCATCCCACTATCTGCACAGAGCCAGTGAACTCATGCTGGAACAAAGAATCAGGCAGCCACAGCCCCAAGCATCTGTGTTTGGCATACAACCAGCAATGATGCAGCATGTACTCACATCCAGAGGAAGAGACAAAGATAAAGAGGACAGGAAGAAAAAAAATTACCTTTCTGAAGAGAGAGCACTCAAAAATTCCCTTTAACTCCTTTGTTAATTAAAAACTGTGGTCAATAAATGTAATTAGTCAAAAGACTCCATTTGTCAAAAAATTTTGCAAAAAATGGGGTGAATTAAATTAAAATAACTTCTGTGAGATTTTTATTGTTTAAGAAAAAAATAAATAAAGTTATGTTTGGTTTCTTCCACTCAGCTCATCAAAATGTATTTTGATGAAGGAAAAAATTTTACATGCAAAATTTTACAGTGAAAAGCAAATTGCAGTCGATTGTTTGTAAGTAAAGTGGAAGAATCAATAAGATGTATAAAATGACTGTTTAAAAGCTCTGTCCATAAACCAGGTTCTGCCATGAATTAGTTATTACCAACTATTCTGATCAAGAGCACTTCCCTTGAGATACCTGACATTTTCAAGATTACTCTTCTCTCTAATGGGCAAAGCCCAAGACATCCACTGGGAATGTGAGATTTGACATTTCAAGGAAAAGGAATTTGTGTCAAAATGCTTTTGGAGGAATTCCTGAAAATACAGTTATTTCACGTTTTCCTTTCGTGTGATGCAAGTAGTGTTTTTTTAAGCTAAATCATTTTTTTTCACAGACCACCAAATTTGAAGGTAGCTGAAGGGCCAGGGCACTAAGCTGCTAGGAACCCGCTTATTAGTGTTTCATGTTAATTCACAATAATTCCTAGGAACAGCAGTAGATTTTGCACAGACCAGGGACCATTCACAATGATTTTGAAGGTAAATAAGGTAAGACATTATCACCATAAAAAGACATTATCACCATGAACTGTACTTTTTCATCAGAATAAAAGTCTAGAAAACCGGGCTCCTGTTTTGGTAAATCCATAAGATTTACTAGTACAGAAATAGTTTTAAGTTCCTCTAGTGATAGAGGATTATGCTTCTTCTTTATAGAAGAATTTCCATCATCAGTTATCACAAAAGCATATGAACACTGAAAACATACTAATGATTTGAGCCTTATGTTGGGTAGCACGAGGGCTGGCTGCTGCACACACAATGTATAAATCCCAAGTTGTTAATGTGTGTAGCAGGGAAAAAGGAGACAAGACTGTTTTCCATATGTTTCTTCAGACTTCAATAATCTCATGATGTTGTTCCTTGCAACTTTGCTGTGCAAGACATGTTACAACATTCTGCTGATAAAGTCCTAAAGCTTAATGGACATCACAGTCAAAATCAACCAGGAAGCCTGCCTGTGTCAAAGCCAGGTGTCCTGCTCTTACAATTTCTAGTCCAAGAGTTTGGCTGCCCTTTGTTTTACCACATCTACCAAAATCATGTTAGTCCTCCTCCTTGTTGCAGATTGGCGGGGAGAGAGCTAGCTGAGACCCTTAAAAGCACTTTTGTTCTGCCATTTGATGATGTCCAGAAATGTGTGTACCTTCCCTATATATCATAATAATATATCAAAAATAAATCGTCTATGGGCAGGTCATGCTTAGTTTTGTGCCACTCCATCTGTGGTCCATGCACAGAGACAGGAGTGCTAAACAGAACAGATGTCATTGGAAATATAAGTCTCTAAACATGCATATGTTACATGAGCTTTCATCAGAAGACTGAGTTATAAAATGTCTCTGTCTTTTCCAGCATCACTTTATTCTGTTTCAGTGTGGATCATGATGTCCTTGATTGCCTGTGTTCACAGCAAAATCTTCAAAAGCTTCTTTGGTCTGTTTAAAGGAGTAAAGTTATTAAAAAAATCTTTCTCCCATCTTTCTGTCTTGGGTCATTACAACAATAACTCTTAGACCTTTCTCCCCTAAACCTGCAAGGGCCATGGAGGAGGGAAGTGTACTTGTTCTTTATCTGTTTGCAATGATCATTAGGGCAAAATTTACTGTCCTAGTAATAAATAAATAGTAATAAATAAAGCATTTTAAGTGGACTGTTGGAAGTAAAGCTGGAACCTGTATTAAGGTTGTCCTTACACACACAGTTCTTAAAATCTACACCTTTCTTAAGATCTCTCTGGGGGAATTCCCTTTCTGCAGAGCACTTGAAGAGATTTAAGCAACTAAGGCTTATATCTCACTAACGAAAGAATTAAGCCTACATTTCTGTGCCCTGTTTTGTGGAGCTTGATGCAGGGACCTGTGTTCTGGGTTTGGTTTTACTGTTGCATGTCAGCAGTTCATCACTGTTCTTGTCACAGCTGGGGCTAGCTAGGGACTGGAGCAAAGTCCTGCTTGTGAAGTACTTTTTAACTAACAAGAGACTATCTGAGCAGTACAATGCTTTCAAGCTCAGCATGAATAATCAGATATTTGTAGTCAACATAAACATGATTTATGAATCTGAGAAAAATCAAATCCATCCCTAGCATATCCCGGAGCCACAAGGTTTTTCTTTAAGACAGAAACTGCATTAATTTTCTCCTTCTGTAATTTACACCAAAATAACTATCTTGAGGGACATGACAAGGAACAACAGCCTCTTTACAATGCCTTAGAACATAAAGCTAGGTGCTGAGCACCTATCATTGATTTATTCAAATCTGTATTATGTCAGTTACTTCTATTTGGAAAACTAGACACTGAAAGACGCATTCAAAATTAGAATTGTAGTTTCAGTGGGTTTTTTACATCCTGGAAGTTTTAGTTTGCCTTTAGTTTCCTATTGGTTACATACTACTTGATTTTATTGTAGAAAATGTATTAAAATGCATCTGACTCCTCATTAATACCAAAGTATGAGAATAAGTCCCAAGTAAATAATTCTGATAAATTTTAGATGGTCAGGAGGAGATGTACCTCACCTAATTTAAGACATCCAGGGTCTGATTCTTTCACGTGAGGAGACAGCCAATGACTCTGTAAGCTGGCCCTGGAGATCCAGCAAGTTTACTTGGGGCTTGCAGATAAGACATGGGAGGCACAAGGCACTCAAACCCTTCTGGAGACTGTCATACAGGGTTCAGCTTACAGATCAAGGTACTTAAATATTTATGTCTACTTTATAGACTTTACAGTGTCATTACAGTCTAGACTTTCTTTACAGGCAATAGAAATTTATGAAATTGATACAGCTATTGAAACCTAGTTCAGTTAATTTAAACATCAGTTCACTAAATTTGTTTTTACTGAATAGTACTTCCAATGGCTCTATGAATGCCACTGTATCAACTAAACTCCACTTACTGAATATGAATTTAGATATCATTACCAAGAGAGGGTTGTCTAGTCAGAACTTCTCTAGGTTCTCTAGGGTACCTTCTCTGGCCTATGGCTGCCACTGCAGAAGATCATGAGTCACTTGTAGGTCCTTCATCAAAATTATTAACAACCCATGAATGTCTCACAAACCTTTGGGCATCTCAGCTTACACTTCAGAGACTACATTTAGAAAATGGAAACAAACTCCATCTTGCCTGCAGTCTCAAACATCGTAGTCACATAAAAATATATGTCTCAACATCCTTTCCTGACATTTTAAGAAGTTCCTCTGAGACTAGGGTAAGGAAATGTAGCTGCTTAGCAGGGAATGGGTAGTCAAAATTAATAGCAAATTTTTAAACTATACAGATGCAAACTTCTGCCCTCAAGGAAAAAAGTCAGCAATTAGGTATTTATTATCTCATAAAAATAAGAAATCTATGGGTTCTAGAATGCTTAGACCCTTGGTTCCATCAGCAATATCATAACTGCATAAATTTTTTAGCATATTGTCTTCTTCAGCAGATATAATTGTTGCAATAATAATGCCCGGTATTGATCATAAATTGCAGCATTCCACTCCTCTCATTGAAGCATAGTATAAAGAAGTTCAAGATTTACTGAAACCAAACTGGCTCAGCATTACTAAGGTGCACAGATTAATCATATATCAGAGGGACAATTTATGTCACTATATGAAGGAGTGACTCTTTGGGAACAGGAGGCACAAAACCTCTGAATTCCACATAATCTCACTTTTCTTCACTCTCTCCTAAATCCTTTTCTCAGCAATGGGCTATATGCAAAAGTACAGAGCCCCTCTGAATCTTTCTCTTTCATTACATATAATCATGGCGTGAGGAATTCATCCTGAATAACTTTTACATAAATGATTCATAGAGAGCTTTTCAATAGATGAGAGAAATCCTTGCTTTCCATTTCCCCAATCAACAACTGGAGAGACAAATACAGAAGTGCTCAGAAAATTCGTGATGAAGAATCCTGTTTGATAATTTAGCAAAGGGTCAGATCATTTTATTGACTTTGTAATCAAAACTGTGAATTAATTGACCAGAATAAAATGTGTTAGTTGAGTATTACACAGCAGACTATATGCTGCTAAATTGCCACAAGTAGTCTACTATTTATACCATCAATTTACTGGTATCAAGCGGGGTAAGATTGTAAGCTTTCCAGAAAATGTGTTTCATTTTGCTAATATTTTTTATTTGTCCTTATGAGAAACCTGTTCTGTCACAAGAAAAAAAAATCCCTTTGTTTTCCCAGTACAGTTGTATGCAAATATTTTCTGCTGAATGAATGCTCATCCTTATTTTTCACAGTTTCACATCAGTGCTTGTCATCATGCAAATTCATTCTCAATGGGATTACTCGGAACTATGCTGGTGAGAGCTGTATTTGTTCATTAATTTAGGTCTCATTAACCACAAATAACTCGACAAGGATAAGAACAGATTATCGTCACTGTCTAATGTGTATTAATAGTTTGTTTATTATGCAAATATTACATACTGGTGAAATTTGATACTGGGCTGCTGATATAACCTAAAATTCAAAGTCTCTGCAAGGAACATTGTATAAAATTAATACAGAAGTCTCTTAGACTTGAATGTGCTGTGTTGACAATGGTAGTGCATAAAGCAAAATATATAATACATGTAAATTCTAGTCTGTATTTTGAAATAAGGTAATCATCTAACCTTAATTAGACTATGTCTGGTTAATATTATAATACTTCAAAACTTTTTCATATTTTTTATTAATTTTTATAATTTTTATTATTTCATCAGTTTTATTAACATACTCAACTAACTTGAGCTGACCTTAAGCATATAATTATAAAGATAACTGGGGTAAGGCTCATTATTGGGCAATGATATCTTCCTAAGGCACTCCCAAATGATTTCTCTCCCTGTCTTTCCCCACCTTCTGTTGGTAGGTACTTGTTCCTACTTGTGTATCCAAGCTTGCCCCTCCCTGAGATTTGCCAGCTTAGTTCCCCAGGAAAGACAAAACTGGAGATATTGCAACAGACCCTGGACACGGGAAAAATATTCTAAAATTGGACCTTGAAAAGAAAGGATGACAAAGAAACAAGACAATCAATGAGGGATGGGAGCAACCTGTGGAACAAAAAGGTGGAGGAAGTCTTTTTCCAAGGTAAAATTTATAGAGCTTAGGCTGAAATTTTCAAAAGTTAAAACCTTGATCAAAAAGTTTTGGAAAAAAAATGAAAAATTTGTGTTCTTCTCTCTGCTTTCTAAAGGAGCTCAAATGGATGTCCCACTTTCTCTGTGAGAGTGATTTAACATTGAAGAGTTTGCCTTGATGTTACCTCACACCTGTACACCTGAGACACACGTAGAAAATATTTTAACTTAGGCCTTTCACAGGACTCATTTTTACTTCAAGATCTGATAACCTTTTTTTAGAACATGCAAGTATGATCACTTGTTGTCTTATTTAAACAAAACACTTCCTCAGAACTATAAACAGGGAGTGAGAAAATTTCTCTTGGCACTCTTACTCATGTTCTTTGCAAGAAATATTTATTCATTCACTGTTAGCAAATAAATGTAAAATTATGTCTTTCCTGCTAAGACATCTGTCTCTGCTACATACCTGTGCAGCTGCATGATTTCAGTGGAAGCAGTCTGAACAGTGTCAAGATTGTACACAGGAATTTCTTCCAGGAATAGGTCCCTTTACAATTTCAAATTGTTTCTGGTGTGTGCCAGAAATACTGTGAGCAGGGTAGAAGTGCAGAACATGATCTAAGACACTCTGGAAACAACAGAAAAAAAGGTCTACATATGTAGAGCAGGTTTACAGAGTATAATATGAATTCTTAGGGGAGAAAAGCCATTCAGACTTTCCCTTCTGATGTATTCCTAGTATGAGGAATTATAATATTAATTTTGCTTTTAAACACACTCATAGCTTCACACATCACATAACTGGTGATGACTAATGCCACAATATTTCTGTGTGTGTGATTGCTCTTTTGCAATATCCTGAAAAATCCTAGGCCAGTGCAGTTTGGATACTGAGAGCTATGAAATGGTTGAGTGGTGTTGTCAAAGTAACCTCACTGGGTTTCTAAGAGTTATGAAAAATTATCTGGAATGCAAAAGCCAAAAAGTGTTTCCTTTAATGGCCTCAAGTACCCTTTGGCAACCCCCTTGCTATGAGAGGCTACTTTAATGGTATAGAGATAGCTCAGGCTGACATCAGTACCTTTCAAATAGCACTGAGATAATGTTGAACGGAATTCTTTTGAAAGCTGTGAAAACAAAACAGCACGTCTTGCTTCATGAGTTATGTAACTAATTATTACCACTTATGACTTTTCACACACATACCTTGTGTCAGCTTTTATATGTGATGAAAACTGGAGAAGAATTCAAACCTGGCTTCTTGAATTAATGGCTTTGCATTCCCTCTGAGCATAAAGTTTTGAATTGAAAATCAGCAGGTTTTGACAATAATTGGTGTAAAAATATATTTTGTTCTATTCCATACTGTAGTTGCACCTACAATGTGATTATGGAGCTCACCACAAACATTATGCTATGTACTATTCTGTTCAGATAGTACTTACAGTCTAGGTTGGAATACTGGGGGTTTTTTTTAATAAGAGAAATATACATAACACTAGGGAGGGGTTTGTGGTGCAATTGTCAGGCTGCAATAGGGTGAGTTGTTTGAAGAGTCTGTGTTGAGCATAAACTGCTAACTAAAGCACTTTCTATCCAACTGTGCTGGTCTGTCTTAAATCATGCAACCACCATTGGACAGAAGCAAAGAGGTTAAAATTTAAATGGGAATCTACGTGTCAAAGCCTTCTTCATTTCCAGAGGATGACACAGTTCAATCTTTGGTTTGTTTTGTCATGAGTGGAATTTAATTGCTGGTGTAGTCACTTTTCTTAACATATAACTTATCACAATGACTCTAATGCTTTTATGATAGCCATCATAATTGCTGGAGATATCTTCAGAAGTCATTCACATTCCTCTGAGCTGGAAGAATTCCAGAGTTTATATTGTTTTGCCATGAAAATAGCTATAAAAAAGTGTTATCTGCTGAAAACATTTCCTTCTCTGTTTGAACTTTAAAATTGTTATCTGATTAGCTTGCTGTAAATTGCAGCGGTAAATTTGACGCAATACGCAGAGGACTCTGATCTTTAGTGGCCATTAGAATTACAAATGCTCACAGTGCTGGCTCCTGACCCTGCTGCCACCTGAGAAATGGCCACTTGCTATTCTGCTGTGCCCTACACTGCTAGGAACCAGGCTGACACATACAAGGAGAGGCTTTAACTGCCAGGCCTGTGGTTCAAAAACATCTGGTTTTTTTTCATGAAAATTCATCACTGTTAAGAATAAATGAAGCAGTTTGCTTGTTAAATTTGCCTCAACAGTAAGAGCCCTATCAGTTGATATTGTGCTGTGCTAAGCTTGTAAATATCTCTTAAATGGCTTAGAAAGAGTGAGTGATCTGGCTAAGGGATATGTTGCTGCCTTAGCTACATATTTCACAACCCAGTTCTCAGTCTGCCCTGACCTTTTGCAGGAAGGTTTAAATGCCCTTTGCATTCCAGCTGTTTCAGCTTACTAATTATGTCAAAGTGCTGACTTTAGTTTTTCACTTACCTTTTAATGCTTGTACCATGTCGTGTTGCTGAAGAGGCTTCACACAATGGCTGTCCAAGGCTTTACCTACACCTTTCCAAAAGGATCTCTCCAGACAAGATCACCAAGTACTTTATTGGGAAGGCTCTGCAAGACATCAGACATTTTGAACCATATTAACTTTTGGATTACTAAATCCATGTAAGCTGTGCATACAAACTTTTTGTCTGTGCACAGAAACTTCAATGGCCAAAAAATTAACACTCCTTTTCTTTCTTACGTATCTCATTCTTTCTCCTTTATTACCCCCAGCTTGCGTAAACCAAAAAGCCCTAATTCTCTAAAGACTTCGCAGTCTTATGCAATGTGAGAGATTTGGATGTTCAAACAGCAGATTACAATAATCTGGGAGTGAGCAAGCAGGAAAACATATTGACAAGTCATCTTGATGTAACTATTTACGTCAATAAAAATTTTGGCACTGGGAACATAAAAAACATTTAACAAACACAGAATTTACATATAAAAGTGGTTCTGGGAAAATTTCTTCGATCAAAATATAAAATTGTGTATAAAAAGGCCTAAAAAGGGAAAATACTGTTAAAAGGGATGCATTCACATATCAAGGAAAGTGGAGGGCTAAGATTGAAGTCTTAATGCATTTTCTGGTACATTAAAGCTCAATTAAGTGATCATATAAATTTTCTCCTCATGGGGACTCTGCCTCTCCAAGTGCAAGGATAGATTGTTTTTTTTTCCTAAATGAGAAACTACTTCACAATTTGTTTTACTGTTCACTGGGAGGCCAAATATGCTACTTTTTTGCACATTATTCAAACATTGCAAAAAGGCAGAATATTAATTTTCTTGTGAGTTTTCAATAATATTTATTATTAACATATATGAATATTTCACAATTTGGGGAATTAATCTTGGAAATGTTTCAACAAAATGAGGTGAATTATTTTATTTCTAGTGCATAAATTCATTGGATTGCATATCACAAGATTAAATAAGGGTCAAATAATTTTACTAATTTAGGATGCTGAACAGACTAGAGCTTGTTTTTTCAGATAAATTAACACTGTTAAGCACTCTAAAATGTTAACATACAGCTCATTGTAACTCAGGAACGAGGTGCTAATGCTCAGTATTTCTAAAAATCTGTGACAAGGATATTATGGTGGACACTGGAAAAATGGAAATTATCAAATTAACTATAGCCTGTTACAGGCTTGTACAGCACAGGATTTACTGGAGGCTTGGATTCTCCAGGAGTCTCCTAATTTAATTCAAGACAGTCACAGACTCTCAACTCATTTTTCATTATTTAGTAAACAATGAACAAAGCAGCTTCTTCAATGAGCAAGATTGCAGATCCCTTGACAGCGTAATCTTCAACCCTGAATCACCTCCACAGCCATCCTAGCACTCAATGAGGTTGAAAAATAATGACTGTGATATCATTAAAGACTGTCAACACCTGCATACGCGCAAAAGAAATGAATTCACATCGCCCAGAAAAATATAATTTTGGTGTTTCTTAATCTCAGTTTACAATCTTTTGAAATACCATTGATTATACTTGGCTATGTTTTGAAAAGGCAGTCTAATATTGCAGGGTAGGAAAAAAACAGACATCCTAAAGCACTTTCTATCCAACAAAACATATGTTTGGTGACCAAATATTGATGGTCACATTCATCCTTTGTAAGTCTGAAATAACTGCATTTTTGAATCTGACTGCTGCCATATGAGTAAGAATATTTAACAGATACAGAAGTTTCAGCAGAAACTGTCCTCGTGGCTTCCATTACTGGATACAGATATTTAGTGTTTGACCCCTCTGTCCTGTTCTTTCCAGTCTCTTCTACTCTAAGATCCAGTTTTCATTTCTTTCTTTAACCTTACTCTCCAGTGACACAAACTCATTACGTGTGAACTTGTCAATAAGAAAAAAAATAGGACTTCTAAAATTCAAATTAAGTCAATAACATATTAGTTCAGAAAAAAGTATTTGACCTGTTTTATATTTTCCTTTGTATTATGTAGCCCCAGTCACATGTCTTGATATCTTAATTCACCTGACCTGCAGTTTTTAAAAGTTTGTATGTTCCCTACACTCTTTATGTTTTCTCTAGAGAAATATTTTATCTGCTTCATTCTGTTGCTGTCATATAGATAGTATTTACACTGCCTGGGTGAGAAATCAGATTCCAGTTCTCATTGCATTTTCCTTGGCTTGTTTATTACTTGTATGGATGCATTAAAGCATTCAATAGTAGTTCCAGTTTGCAAACTTCCTGCAAAGGATTTGAGAACAATTATATGAATATTGTCCTTATAATTCTAGATCTTGTCCTAACCCTAATGGATGCGTTGGGCAGCATTCATTAACCTAAATATATGAGCATTCAATAAATTATAATATAAATAATACTATTTAAAAGCAGTGTTTTGAAAGCACAAGCATGATTTATGGTCATAACGCTATGTTTCCAGGCTTACTGAAGTGCATAGAGTTTAGAATTACACCAAGTGTTATACAGACAATGAAAGCTCCACAGCCATTCAGATTGCACACAGGTACATTCTGTAGAATAACTATATTTTTCATTAAACATATATTTTCAAAGGAAAATAAGTCCCATGAATAACATAGGTGTAGGGTTAAACTGATAGAAAAATAAATCATTCTCCCATGCCTTTCCACCTCCTTTTCCCTACTGTGGATAACATGCCCTTGTTCTGTCTTGTCAGGTGAGGCTACACAAAGAAGATTAAAGCTGAACTTCTAAGACAATGATAGGACAGCTGGGCTTTTTTTTTTTTTTCTAGTCCTTGCCCTTTCATTACATGTGAATAAAAAAAAAAGCAAGATCTGACATGTAAGAAAAAAATTAAGACATGACTCAAGACCTCGCTAATACTGACTGAGCCAAATTTTGAACTTCCAGGAAGCTCAGAAAATTCCTGGAACATTTTATCAGGGAGTTCCCCTGATTTTCAAAGACTCTTCTTCCTTGTTATAAGCAACATCAGAAGTGAAAAGTTATGAAACTACTCTGGAAAATGTCTCAATACTTTTGATCACAGTAGAAGCAGGAAATTATTCCAGACATCTCATCAAAGAGGAACAGATAACTATCAAGGCTCTCTAGATCATTTGAAGTCCATCCAATATTACTTTAAATTAAAGATTTTCGTCTATTACTTCCTAAAACCAAGTGATGTCTGTAGA
Organism: Dicaeum eximium; assembly: GCA_013396995.1. Lineage (NCBI taxonomy): Eukaryota > Metazoa > Chordata > Aves > Passeriformes > Dicaeidae > Dicaeum > Dicaeum eximium. The sequence goes on from VWZP01010715.1 coordinate 966,160, forward strand.
GAGGACAGGGAATCAACTGCCTGAGGTCTAATTTATCTCTTTGATATAATATTGAGAAAGCTTTTTGCAAGATAAAGGCAATATCTTCATCACAGAAATATTGTTATCTAGAGGTGAATGCCCACAGTTGATGTTCAATTTTCCCATTTTTTCACCCACATTGGAAAACAAAGCGTGTTATGATATTTATTTTCTTTCTAAATCATTAAATGCCATCTCTGTATGCAGATGCTCTTGTGGACAATCAGGTGGCCTTCTATGATGATGTGACTGAAATGGTTGACAGGGGAAGGCTGCACGATGTCATCTACCTGGAGTTCTGTAAGGCCTTTGGTGGTTCCACACAACTTCCTTCTCTGCACACTGGGAGACATGGATTTGAAGGGTGGACATGGATGTGGTGGATAAGGAATTGGTTCGAGGGACACAGAGAGTTTTTGTCAATAGTTGTCTGCCCAGTGGGAGACCAGTGAAGGGTGGTGTCACTCAGAGGTTTTTATTGGAACTAGTGCTCTTTAATATCTTCATCAATGACAGCCAGTGACACCAAGTGCCCCCTCAGAAAGTTTGCAGATGACACAGAGCTGAGCAGTGCAGTTGACACAACAGAAGGGAGGGATGCATCCAGGGGGACCTGAACGATTTTGAGAAGTGGGCCCATGAGAATCTCACAAAGTTGAACAAGTCCAAGGGCTTTTCTTCTTTATCAGATCTACAACAATTAAGCATGATTTCTCTGATTTCCTGTATATTTTGATCCAGGAAATTTTGAATAGAATTTTGGCTGTAGTAGTCTTGATATACTAGTCTTGAACCCACGATGCACTGGACTAGTGATAGTTGTTTTTAAACACACACTGATAGGCTTTCTAGATCAACTGAAATGAGGCTGTTGAACACAGGAAATACCAAGTTCTTTCCTTTTGTGCACTGAAGATCAAATGCAAGATAGTTGCTAAGTCAATGTGTGTGTACAGAATCTATTCACTAAGGATTTTCTTCTGGCCTGAGATTTCTGCCTGACCAAAACCCTAAATTTTTCCTTCCAACACAAAGGAAATTTTGAGGTGCAGAAGAAATATTTGGGAAAAGCTGGATTAAAGAAATCCTACCTGTGAGTTCTTCCCTAGAAACCCCACTATTGTCACTATTACTGGTTCAGAGAGTGACAGAAATTTATACAGGAAGCATTTCAGTTTAAACTACTTGTGCTCTTATGCTGGTACTTAGAGTGGCATAAAGGAGCATCTTACAATGTAGTCAGACAGCATGCCTCCATGACAGAAAAGTTCTAGGGGATTTTAGAGCTTTAAGATATCACAGCAAATACTGGCTGATGAAAGAATGCAGTTTCACTGTGTGGTATGGCTTAAAATCATAAATGTGTTTTATGTAGAGTAGAATTCATGAATTCTTCCTGATCTTTTTGAATTAATTTATGCCATTAGCAGAGAGTCAGACAAGCTCCTACAAAAGGATGGTGATGAGGGACTGGGAATAGTTGCTGCATAACTGTGACTGAGTGGTGTCTTAAAATCAATGCTGCAAACATTGAGCCAGATGTATTCAAGGCCTTGCCTGTGCCTTGATGACACATACCCTTTTCACAACAATCACTGGATTTGTGGTAACAATCAAAAGGCATTTAAAATGCTTGGAATGTGGTTTAAAAACCCGCCTTGGCATCTTGCTTTTCATGTCTTAGCATAAATGCCTCAACTGTTTTTATTGTTCTGCAACTGCTCATTTATTTTGAAAGAAGGAGCTTGGCCTGCAGTATTTGCATTCAACAATACTTGAAACAAAACATTAAAGTATTTTTTAATTATGCCAGTGAAATATTTCATATGAATAATGCCAACAGCTGGGTCAGACCTTTTGGTTTTGAGTAAGAGTTTATTCCAGGCTTACTAACTGAGAGGTTCTTTTTTTAGAGAAAGTTTCTGATAAACTGCCAGTTTGGAAATATATTACAGAACAGGAATGTCTTTTCAATTTGTGTTGCAGTTGTACCACATTCTTTATGTTTTTCTGATTTTTTGCCCTTATGACTCTATCAGAACAAATTAATGCATAACTGATGAAACGGCACAGAACTACTTTCAATAAAATCAAGAAAAGAACGACGTTAATGTAAAACACATTTAGGAAGAAATTACTTCATTTTGGTGGAACAAGACAGAAACAGACTTATAGATCCATGGATAGACAAGGTATTGCTCCATATGTTTAAAGATAGACCAATTGATGGATTATTCATTAGATCAGTAGGTCAATAGACAGAAGGATGGAAAATCCATCTGTTACTGAACAACTTCTTTAATTTTAAAAATCAAGTGCAGCATTTTTAGCTTTGAAGAAGCAGCCAATTAGCTTTCTCTCCTCTGGGTTGCAGTTTATTTGGCAATTATTGACTAAGAATAATTTTCTAGATCTTAACAAGAAAGAAATCAGTATAAGGATGGGTGAACCATATCAAGATGAAAGAATAATTTGCTTGACCCCAGAGGGAAGGAAAGTTGGTTAAACAGCTAAAGTTCATCAAAACTTTTGTGGACTCTCCTCTATCACAAGAAAAAACCCAAACCAGTTTTCATATCTGAACATTTGAATTCTGATAGGTTTAGAATCATCTGCTTTTATGAACTTATTAGCTAGTGAAACTCATCTCCTTTTGATTCAGAGTACAGGTGTGGGGAGAACCATTGCTGTTAATCACACTGAGGTTGTGACAACTCAGTTGTCTTTGGAATGATGGAGCCAGAGAACTGGAAGAGCCATAGAAGTTTCTGCCACCTAGTGCCAGCTCTGCCTCTCTTGCAAGGGAAAATCTCCTGCTCACATAGCAGGTATTTAGCCTAGCATAATAACGAAAATCAAACCTACTATCAGTTCAGGTTTACTGTACTAGGCTTCAAAATACAAAATTCAGCTCTTGCCACATGTTCAGTAAATCTCCCTTATAAAGGTGAGAGCTTCTCATGGAAAGGTGAAGAGCTGTGAGTGGATCCAATTGCAACTATTCCAGGAATCCCATTTGTGGTTTAGGCAGCTAGAACAACCCACACCCTCAGATTTTTACTGATTTTATTTCTTTAGTTGCTGTGATCAGATTTGACCAGAGTCAAGGAAATATATGACATCTTTTCATATGTTGTTTTTGGCTTCTCAGGAAAAGCTTGTGTCAGAATTATTGTTATTACAATTACTGTTACTCGTCTGAGAGTATCTTTTGACATACTATCAAGAATTCTACACTGACTGTATCTCTTCTAAAGTCTGCAAGGTGGTTGGAAGACATCCTGACAACTTCAGCAAACTCCAAAAACTATGTTGTCTCCAATTTCTACATAATTCTTTAAAATCTAAGAACACACCTACTTTTTTCCCATCATCACATCATTCATTTACACAGGAACTGAGTTTGCCTAATTTTCCACAACAGACACTGTCTCAAACTCATTGTTTTGGTTTGTTCTGTGCCCAGCTCATAGGAGTTTTTGTTTACTGTGGGAAACAGTAGAATCAGTAGCTTTGAAGTTTCTCCTTTTCATAATATTTACATTTGTTTTCCCCTAGGGAGAAAATTTCTTTCTAGTCTCTTTGTCTGTTGATGCAATGTCTGTGATGCTGTGCAGAAGATAACTTTTGAACAATAAACTGTTGGACCAGTTTCTGAGTCTGCAAACTGCACTGACTATGATTTGACCTAAATAATTTATTTCAACTATCCCCTCAAATTTTAAAAGTTACTATGAAATCTTGCCATGAAGGATATGATCCTTAAGAGTAATAATCAGGAAAAATAACACCCAAACATACATTCCTTTTTTTTTTTTTTTTTAATTATGTCAGAAATATGGACTATTTCAGAAATATGCTCTATCATGGTATCACTACACCCAATACCTCAGTATCCCTGTGCTAGCAATAGAAAAGGAGAAAGTTCTTCTGTGCTATCCCTATTTAGCACATTTTTGGGGCATGAGCTTGGCCAAGTACCTCTTAAGGGCGTTATTGCACATAGTGGAGGGAACTATCTGTAAAAATCTCACATTGATGGAAAATTCCATGCAGATTAAATTCAGTTTCTTTGTAAGCAAAGTTATTAATGTGAAAGATACCAGGAAATTATGGCCTGAAAGAAGTTGTAGATTCAACATATAACAAATGTGATATAAAATGTTGTTGTGTGTCACCTGGAAAACAAATCAGAAACATTTTTAACTAATTGAAATAGTTATGAATAGTACTTTAATTATCTGAAATATCAGAAAACAAATTACAAGAGAAGTAACTTCGAAACAGGAAAGTGTTAATTCCTTTGTTTAACATACCTACATAGATGCCAAAATCACAAAGCATCATATAACACACATCCATACAGTTCCAGACAGGCAAATTAAGAACCCAATCAAAATATATGTTTTATTGCTTCTAGTGCATTCTAATTTTTAGACATGCTGTTTTTTTAAGGGAAGATGTGATGTGAGAGCTTTCAGTTTACCTTCCTCAGGGACTTTATTTTTTAAGAGTGATCTGCAGATCATTTTAGTTGGTTTGATGCCTTACAGTTGCCTCAGACTTCTTTTCTCATAGTGTAGAAAGAAGTGCGAGGCAAAAAGAAAATTTTGCTTTTCCTTCTGATCAGCTGGTTGATACTGACAAATGCTTTTATTTCAAGGATAAAAACCTTTCTTGATGAAGGATTGGGATCCTTGTTCCTGTTCTTCCTCTGAGAATATTTTGATTCTCTCATAATCAAAGCTGACTCTTACATTGCACAGAAATGAACTGAATTTGAATGTGTCTAAATTCTCTACCATTTTGATTGTGTTTTGTGGGTATCTTCAGAGCACTAGGTTCAATGTGCTGCTGTGATTAGTACCAGACCAAAGGAATCACATACTGAAGCTGGCTACAAACTGGAATAACCTTTTTCTAGTTTCTGGCACTAGCCTTTTTCATGGAAATCATCAATCTAGATGTCTGCTTAGTAACTGTACTTTTGCCAAAGCTTTTCTGTTTCCTTCCTCTTATGCCAGCTTAGAATATTTTATCACAAATACAGTGAAAATGGTAGCTACCAAGGTTTCGTCTTCCACATGTGGTTCAATATCTACTTTGTGACTCCAAATACCTAATTTTTTTAACCACACTGCATTCATATTTATAGGAAAAATATCACTCATGATGACAAGATTATCAAGGTTGTGTATTAATGCAGTTTTCCTGACTAATTAAAGCATAGAATTTCAATAATACATTCTAGAAAACTTGATCTAGACACTGCAGCACTTCATAGGAGTTGGACCAAGGCTGCCTCTTTGAAAATAATATCCTTAATTTATTTCTAATTTATAGATCCTATCTTTTAAATTAAAATGTCAATTTAAGTAAGTTTTCATTGAAAACATTCTCTGGAGGTCTAGGGAACCCTTAAGAATGGCTCCTACTAAAGTTTTATGTAATGTTGTTCTGGCTATGACTTATACAGAAAGGCAGCTCAAAATCACTTGCACCAACATAACAACTGGATCCTCTTGATATTTCTCTCTAAGTGCTGAAAAAGGAAGAGGAAAAGAAATCTAGCATTCCAACAAGCAGTATGACTTTTGACTTGATATTAGGCGGAGAAATGCAACAACACACATAATAAAAAATCCCTGGTATCTTAAACTATGATTAATAGCAACCTGCATAATGGTTGATGTGGCTTTTTTTTCTGCCTCATCTTTGATTAGTACAGACACGCTGTCTGCCGCTGCCAGAAGTGACTCATTTAACACAATCACTGCTGTTTGCTGTCCCTTGCCAAAGATCTAGTTAGGTTTTGGCTAATTACTTTCATTGATTTTTATGCAGGTATTCTGGAATCATAACTTCATCACACAGTGACTACAACTTAAAGTCTATCAGGTTGCTGGATAAAATTCACAAGTGGAGAAGCATAGAAGCTGAAAACATACTTCTTGGTTCAATAGTCTACTGTATGCATTTGGTTTTAGATGGTTTTCATTTACCAGAAATGCTTTCCATTTCTAGAAACAGCTGTCATGGTATCAGTTCAAAACACACCTCAGAGTTACAAATAAGTTTACAAATGCTGAATATCAAAAGAAGAAGAGAGATATTATGTACTTTCTGATTAAAAGAATGAAAATTACACACAGAAAATTTAACCTATTGTTTTATTTCTGGTGAAGTCAGAGGGTATCTCTTTGTGACCAGATTGCAGAATTGTCATATTTCACTGCTAACTGTTGGAAGTCTAACATCTTGCTTAGAAGATTTTTAAAATAAACCTGCTAAACCATATCTTTTTTATAAAGGGATCAATTAATGATTAATTGCTACATCTGTCCATACAAAACCAACTGAATATTGCTTCAAAACACTGTGAAATCCAAATATACAAAAGGCTGTCCATCATGTGTAGTTTCTGAAAGGTATTTTCCACCCCCAGTATCTCCATATGAATTACCAGAACAAGAGCACTTACAGTGAAAGGATGTGAAAGTTTAAGATTTATTCAAGTGTGTGGGCACAGTGCAATGGCCATGCAGTATTGCATACTGACTGTTGTGTGAAAAATGTAGCATCATACCTTTGTGTAGTTCAAGCAGAAACATTCTACAACTGGTTTGTCATGCTAACATGACAGGGCAACACCTTAAGCAACCTTGCATTATTGTCTTCCCTGACTAACAGGCATTCACTTACCCTTTTGCAACACCTGGTGTGTCCTACTATAATTTGATTTACAATGAGGATATGAAGCTCACATGGTTTCTATGATAATAGGAATCCGTATTTCCCCATAATTCTTAATGAAAATATTTGAGTGCCATAAAACAATCTAAGAGCCTCAGGTTTAGCCAGAAGGGAACTCACAAAGCCAAAATACAGGGGATGTCAGTGTTCACCTGAATAGCCTGAATATGGAGCTCAGGCTCACTAATCTTGAACTGAAAAGATTGGACTGAGACATGTTTGGGTGGTTTTTTTTTTTTNTTTATTCTCCTTAATGTCAGGTCTTTTTGATTGGTTATTTACTAGTAGGAAAGAGATACAATTGAATATTAAAAAAAATTACTTTATGCAAGTTTTCAATATATACTTCAGACAATATTTTGGCTTTGCTTTGGTTTTGGTTTTCATTGGGAAAATACAGGGTGGTCACAGTTTTTGGCCATCTAATAAGAGAGTGAACTACAAAACTTTCTCTACATGTGATTGGCAAAAGCAGGGCTGGGCAGAGATCTCAGACCAGTTTCCATGACCCCAGTTTAATAACCAGACTAACTTAGCTTTACTAGTTAAGGTATCCAAAAAGATCTAGCTGTTCTTTGCATTGGCTTTTGTTATACACTGTCGATAGAAGGAACCTCCTAGATACCTAGATACCACTGTAGATAGAAAGTTCCTCACTGATTCTGAGTGAAAGACTAGACTGAAGTGGACCCTAATTCTGAAATGTAGTTTTACTTAATCACCTTTTGAAATTAAAGCTCTGAAGTAAATGAGTTTAAAGTTAATGTTTAAATTCTTTCCTGGAAGGATTTAATTTAAAGAGAGCAAATTATACAAAGGAAAATAAAAAAGGAATCTAATTTCCCATTCTACTAAGCAAAATTAAGTCAACCTAGTCTACATGAATTAAGATGATTTGCAAAATTAGGACTGGATATGCCATGCAAGACAATAATTATCTCATTCTCTAGTACCTGGTCATACATTAGTTTAAACTATCCAATTCAGCTATCTTTGTTTGTTAGTCATTTAAAATTACAGTCATTAATTAATTTGAATATATCAAATGTGAACTGAAAGCAGTACTTTGGAACAGTATTTTCTGTGTAATACACAGCAGGTTGTAATTAAAGCTAGATGAGTTCTTTAAAAAAAATCCCTTTATTTTTTATATATGAGCACATGGTAAGTTTAATCAATATCAGTAGGGTAAAATCCAGCAGTTTAAAGTACTAATTTAGGATAACAGAATATGAGCTGCTGCAGTTCTGAAATACTTATTCATTTCTAATTGTTTAGTATTTTTCTGAAGCCTTTCATTATTTTCCATATAAAACAACTGAACTCAGAGGAGGAAATGGAGAACAACCCTCTAAGATGCACTTTCTATTTATCTGAAAGCATAAGGGACTTGAAGATTTGAGACAGAAATATTATAAATCCTGTTTATTAGGTTGTAATCAGCTCTCTGTTATCTAGGGAAGTAGAACACAATTTGCAAAATTAGTGCCAATATCACTACAGCAGGGTCCTGCCAGGCCCCAGTCAGGACACCATCCCTTGCTGCACCACTGTGCCAATAAGTTTTCACTGGAGAGGCTTGTCCATTCAGAAGGCTCCTGGCAAATGCCCTTCAAGGGCAAATAATTTTTTGAACCCTGTCTTCACGTTTGTCAGGTATCTGTGTTTGAGTTCCAGCATTCCTGGAAATATGAGGAACCATTCCTTAGGTGCATCACAGAGCCAAATTAGCTTTATGGTTCTGTGATTCTCACACTATATTAACAACTGTACCAAACTGAAGATTGCTTTCACGGGACAAGCTCCACTGTCTCATTGTCTTAATGGAATTATCTATTTGCCAATAAGGTAACAAACTTACTGATAAAAAACTACATCAAGGGTGTTTGCTGCATGGTTTGTTGCACGGTTTTCTCAGATGTCCCACAAAACCACTCATTTTAAAATAACTTTGGCTTCAATTTTATTCACAGAAATAGTGTTTCTGTGTGACAGGAGAAAAGCAGCCAGGAGTTGAATATGCAAGCTGATTACAGATCATTTCAGCTATTACATCCAGAACTGCATAAATATGTAGAGTAACTATAAAAAAGCTGGCTCACTGGCAGAAAATTGCTTATAGTGCTCTGCTCTGCCAAACCATTAGTGATTTTTCATGGCATTGTTTAGGGTTCAAAATAACAAGAGTCACAGATTACAAAAGTGAAGCACATAACTCAGGACAGGTCTTTCCTAATCCCTTAACCTGAGGTGAATGCACTTACAAGTAGTTCTTTCAGAACAGTCTCTAAGCCCAGGGTCTGATTTGGTCTGTTTTAATATTGTCTTTTTCTTAATTTTTTTCCCCAGAATTCTGAAAATTCCTTGAGCTGAAATAGTCTGAGTTTCCAACATTGTGTTACATTTTGAATGGCTGAGATTTCCACCTCACTGGTAATCGCATTTCAGTAGTGCTGCTTACATTTAGCTGTAAAACTGTCTGAAATAGATTGAAGTGAATAGTGCTATATAGTGGAGATAATATTATTACCATTATTTCTGGAAAATCACTGCAATCCTCACTTAAAGCATTTTAGCCAGATCAAGCACCTTCTGATCCATGTGAACACATGAAAATGTGATTTGCAAAAAGCATAGTTTTTCCACAACAGACAGCTGCTCTGCTTTTCCCCTATAATCAGAGGCTACTCTGATAAATAATCTCATTTAAATTGTTTTCTAGGATTAGGATTTTTGCAGCAGAGAAAATGACACATTTCATTAGGAATCTTGTTACCTTCTGGATATTTAGCCTTCTTCACGGGATGGTAGAAAAGAATAATGCTATACTAGACCCAAATAAGAATAAGGCTTTCTATCTCTTCTGTTCTTGCAGGAAATTCTCTTACACAATTGTGATAAAAGTTAGGTATCTGTCATGACAATTAGCACCACTGTTTCCTGGACATGGTCCATTGTGTGCCCTCTACACAGCTGTATGGGATCCACAGAGATTTCTATGACAAGGTAACTGTTTTATCCTAGAGAACGTGTGGCTTTAGCTGAAGACCTTATGAATATAGAGGAAAACAATTTTAATGGGAAAGACACACAGACAGAATAAGAAATTAAACTATTTACAGGCATGACAGTTTCCTATCTCCTCTCTTCCATCAAGCTAAAATTCTGCACTTGCTCTCTGTGCCTGTTATTGTAACATTTCCAGCTAAACAGAAATAGAAGCATCATAAATTCCCCCATAAGCAGTTTTTGCGATAGTTCAGCCTAGTTTTATAGATCAAAACATTTTGATTAAAATCATGGAAAAACATTCCTATTTAAGTATTCAACTGACCTAAATCTCCCAAACATTTGAAGTTCCTCCAACTTAGAAAAAAAAAAAAATTGTTTAGAATATAACAACAGAATCAAAGATAGCCATTTTGTTTTGGATATAATTGATTTCCAGACAGTAACAAAGGTCTTTTCAGAGACTAAGAAAAGTATGACATAGATTTGTAGATTTTTTTACACATTTCATTTAGAGAGTGAAATTAAATATTTCATGCTCATGTACTTGTTCCTTGGTGAAAAAAACTTGTCATAAATTAACAGTTGGGCTTGGTGATAGAAACACAATAACTCTTATAAATGGGCTTTTTCTTAGCTTTGCCTAAAAGCAGTCTGAAAACAGATTAAGCAATATGTATTTGCAGAATTTTGGGGTATTTTTAATCTCTGAAAGATCTTTGTGTGGACATTTATTTATCCTACTAGCCCATTTTTGGCATCTGCTATACTCTTCAGTTAACAATTCAAGGCAAGCCAAACTACAAACCAAACTACAAACCAAACTATTGTTAATGGTCAATAAAGTACCAATTTCTTTCGTTGTTAATTTTATTAGTTTTTATATCAAATGTCTTCAATTTGCCACCTTAAAATCATTGCACTCGGTGAAAATGCTTCCAAATGTCTTTAACACAGGGAGATCTGCTGCTGTCACAGAAGAGCTTAGACAGCTGAGCAAGAGTGAGGTGGAGTCAGTGTATGTCCAGTCTGACATCAAGTACCCAGACATCTTCTGATCCAGCAGGGCTCAGTGCTCAAAGAGTCTAAAAGGAAAAACAGAGCCATGAAGCTGCTCTTTTTTTCTGGTTCTGCACTCACTGCCCTTCCTGTGCCATGACAAGACATAATGTAGAATTTGACAAGTTTTAGTGCACCATTAATCTGAGCTGAGCTTGTCCACCTCCAGTTTGCCACATTTAGGCTTTGTTAAAAAGCAATAATCAGGTTTCAGACATGGTAAAAAATAGGATGACTTACTTTGTTTAGCTCTGTATCTGATGCTTCATATATAGGTTTACTCCCTGGTAATTATTCTTTTTTTTTCCCTAAGTAATGTTATTTCAAGAAAATTATCTGACACTATGATTTTACCTTTCAAGATATGCTATTTTTTAATTCAGAAATTGGGATTTCTGTACTCCAAAATCACTGAAATAGCTTGAAAATACTTATTCCCCACAAATCAAGACCTTTAGCCAAAAACCAAAGATGTATTTTGAATGTAATTTCCTGATTTACTGTGACACAACATGTTAATTTGATTTTGAAAGTTTAAACACGTTGGACTTGGTTATCACTACATACTACCTGGCACAGAACTACTCAAGTAAAAATTTTATTACCTATGTCATAGTTTTCCATCAACATGAGAAAAAAATTATCACAGTGACTAAATGGGTTGAAATGATACATGGATGCTGCTACAAAATTAGGTGGGGTCTTTTTCTTTGATATTTTTAGATCATATCTTCATTCATTCCACCTCCAAAAATGAGGAATTTTGTTTAATACTGCCCCAAGAGATAAGACATCAAGGCAGCATTTCTTTAAGATCACTATCAGAAATGCATTAAAGTCATTGTGAAAATGTCTCAACCAGGGGAAAATATTAAATGACAGGACTGCTAGTTTGCTCTTGGAAGGCAACTGTGGAGTTGCATCTCATTGCTACCCAAGAAGAAAGACATGCAAGATTGTACTGTTAATTATCAGCCAAAGGAAATATACTCCCCTGACAGAAGGAGGTCTGGAAAAGAAAGGAGAAAATAATATTTATACAGTTGTGGGGAAATAGATTAGTAATATTATAGTTTTATGAAAAAATTGTATGCTCCAGTATATTCTCCTTTTTGATGAAATATAAGAGAATACATTCAAGAACAATAATATAGGACTGACCAAAACTTTGAATAAAAGAGAAAAATAGTTTGGACTCTTTGAGAGTTTTGGTTTGCATTACTTAAGAAGTTGAATTTTGTATTAATTAAAAATATTGTTTTCAGCTGAAATTAACATTTTCATAGGGGGATGAGGAAAGAAACCTTCCACAATACTTCATTTCTGCATTTTTAATTACCAGTATCTCCTTAGGACTGTCTTCTTATTTTTTCTTTCCTTACAGCCAGTCTTATCAAAGACATTCATTTCCAAAGAGACATTGTTACCATGTGGCTCTCAGGAAAGGAAAATTATCATGCAGTAAAGAAAATGGAACATGAAAATAAGGAAAATATAAGGGATTCTATTTACACTTTCACCCAGCAGCACTATGGTTTGACATTTGACTGAAAACATGAAACATCCTTCTAGTCAGACATTTCTATCATTTCTCTAAGAATAAGATTCAGGAAAATGTATTTTTTAACTTACCTTGAAAAATATTAGCAACCTAATTTCAGTGATAATTGTAGCATTACAACAGTAACAGTAGCATCATAGAATACTTTGGCTGTAATTTACCCCTGGAGATAATCTAGTCCTACTCCCTGCTCAAAACTTACTGGATCAGTTCAGTCATGGTCTTGTCCAGGCAGGATGTGGATATCTGCATAGAAAACTTCACAGCCTCTCTGGCAATCTGTTCCTGTTTGATCACCAGCATTACACTGACATTAATAGGAACCTTTAATGTTGCAAGAGTTCTGACAGTAATATGTCACCTGAGCATTTCTTCACATGTGTATGCACATATGTTTCTATGCATATGTATCTGTCAAATTTATATTTGCAAATTCCAATTGCCACTTTTTTCCTATATTTATTACTTATAAAAAAGATGAACAATTTCCTTTTGACAAAACAAGCATGTTTCATTTATGAAAGTATTGGGCTGAAAGTAAGAAAACAACACCACATTATGCTTTATAGCTGATATGCACTTTTGTGATTTCTACTGTATTTGCTGGCAGTGCACAAAATGGGGTTCTCAGTACTGTTGTAGTTTCATTCTTAGCTCTGTAGATGTGGTATATCTGTGATTTTTCAAATAGCCCAAGGTTTAAAATAGATTAACAATTTACCAATGCTTCCATTTCCTAGAAAGTTTATTTTCTTTGTAACTGGGTTTGAAGGCAACAAAAGACTTAAGGGCTTGCAACAACATCTCCAGTATATCAGAAGATACACTCTTTCTTTGGAGTAAATTTTACCATCATTTTAAACACAATTTCAATGTATGGCAGCAAATATTAGAATGCCAATAGTGTATTATATTACTATCAACACTGAATTTATTTTGCATGAACTGAGAGCTCTCTGCTTTACCTTGATAAATTTTTATAATGACTTAAAAAACATTTAAAAGCTATAGTTGAAATCACTCTGTTTGTTGCTAGTGGCTCTAACTTTGTTTCTAACTGCCAGGAGTATATAATATCTAACTTATATACTGTTAAATTATAAATTTACTGTTAAATATAAACTTATATACTGTTAACTTATATACTGTTAAATGACTGGCTACGAAACTGAGACATACTATGAAAAAGTGAGAAACTGGCCTGGATTTTACCTGGGAATATGGTAAGAAAAATAATTTATAGTAAGGTTGCTTGCTATGATTCAAATTGATAGATATCTGAGATTAGAGTGTACCTATGTTTTACATATATACATATGTATATATATGTATACATATTCATACTCATCAAAACACTAATTCACACTGTTAAAGATTTGAAGACCATAGGCTGACAGGTTCAAACCAAGCATCTCATAATTGCACCATAATTTAAAACTGTTATACCTACAGCAAGCATTTCCTAAATCTGTCTCTCAAGTTACTGTGAACAACACATCAGAACCAAGATCACTGATGCAATCTGAATTTACCTTCCCCACTGTGAATATACATTATGTTATCTGTCCAGCTCAGTACTCCAATCATCACACACCATAGAGGCAGTGGAAGCTGTTCACCATGAAGGTCCTACAGCTGCTAGGCAAAGGGCAGATTGTTAGGGGTTGTTAGGAAAAGAAAGCCATCTCATATTTATCAGAGCTGAATACTGTCCCAGAGAAACACATTTCCTGTCATAGTCAAAAATATGTTGTTTGATGATTTTCAAGTCACTTAAACCAAACTTAGGTTAACCATTTGGTGTCCCCAGTTATTGTAAAAGTTGGTATGAGATATATTTGAATTGATAGAGCTAACATACAATGCTTTAGCCTACAAATAAAGAATCCACTGTTGTCTTAAACTGGCTGTGCAATAGAAATCCTGGACTTGAATCCCCTTACATATCAAATCTCCATCTCAGATGGGAATGACATCATCCTGGGTATCACAGGGTGCTGAGAAGACTTATGTGATGTATTCCTACATGATAGTGAAATCAGAAAAGAAAAGTTTGTGAGGAAATTAATAGTCCTCAGTAGGGATCTGGATTGTTAGTGTCTAGTAAATAACAAATGGGACCACACAGGCTGAACAATGAAACAAAACCAGTATTGAGCAGCTGCTCATTAAGCAAGCATCGTCCACTCTGTACTGTGAATGAAACATGGGTCCCCTGAAAAAAAGACATCATTTAATTAAAATTACATCACAATTTGTACAAATCAGAAACCTTCATAAAAATCTGCTGAATTGATATTTCCCAGGTAACCCTCCTCCAGCATTTCCTTGCCTTCAGATACATGATTTTGCTGTTTTAAAACAGCAATGCAACACTGGGTTTTTCATGTGTTGATAATGAGTTTCTATATATTTGTGTATTATGTGTAAACAAAAGTTGATAGAAGAATAGGGTATTAAATACAAAGAAATACCCATTTGGTGAAGTTCCAGTCCCTGTCTTTTCCTCCAGTCTCATTTTCTACAAAAGCTGAGCTCTCTTCTCTTTTGCTTGGTCTATAGTTTGTAATGTTTTAACTTCAATTCAGTGAAAAATAGAAAATGAAGGCTGGGATATGGGGATAAGTTTATTTCTGATCTCTCTTCCATCTCTACCATAAAATTGACATCACAAGGCTGAATGAATCAAAGAGTGTCTGCTGCAGCTCCACATAAATCCACCACATACCTGCTGAATACTGTAAAAGCATACTGTTTAGTGCACTTATTTTTTCCACTTTAAATTTTCCATTATGTACTTCATTTGTATGTGTCAGTGCTGATTAGGTTTCTTATGAAATGCATGTGTAAAAACCTACTTGCTTCAGTTTCAAAGCCTTTTTTTTTCCAAGCAGACTATGACACATGGTACCGATTGTCATTATAAAACAAGTTCTTGAATGCTTTGTAAGTCTTTCCATTGTTTTACATCTTGGATTTTTCCTCTTTGGAATATAATAATGTTGTACTGTATGTGAGACTTATATCAGCTCGCAGTTCTAACATTTCTATTTCTAAAGTTGTGTGCCAAGAACTTTTTAAATATCTTACTTTTTGTCATATGGTTAGTATGAAGGCAGAGATCCAGGTCAAACTAAGAGAATACAATCAAAGAAAACAGAAGATACTTCTTTCTGTGTTAAATCAAACCCTCTATGCAACTAAAATTAATACAATTACATCTGTGTCAACAGGCCTATATTTAAATGGTTAAATGCATTTGTTTTGACTAAAATAGAAAGGAAAACCAAGAAATCTGCTTTGCCTGGTATAACCTCTTTCTCTCATGACATTTCCATTTGCTCTTAACAGCTTTGTTAGTTTATACAAAGTAGATGTAAAAATTCCCCAAACTAAACATAACTTTGTCTTCCTGTGAGTTGGTTTTAAACAGTGCCTGATTGTCATGGCAGGTCAGCATTAGGTTTTTATTTGAGTGTATGCAATTAAAAAGCTTTTTGATTCAACCTTTCAAAAATTTCTAAGCATATAAACTTGACAGAAGCAAAGACATGCAGCCTGATACTTGAATAAGAAGCCAAGCAAGGATAGAATAAATTTTTGTTATTAAGGAATCATCATGTAAACAAATGGATGTTCTTCAGTCACTTCCCAAGGCTTGTTTGGTTTGTTTAGTGTTAGGAAAGGTCAAATGTATAACCCAAATATTAATATTTTCTTCTTTCTGTTTGACTGAGGGGTTTGTAAGCCTTATGCATGATTTCTAGTCAGTGGTATCAAAAGTGCCACTATTCAGCTGACACTGGGCAGGCTTGGTATTTCTGCTACTCCATCATATTTGCTGAGGTTTATCTGAGAAGGTTCTGCCCATCTGTTTGTGTGCATCTCATGGCATGCATGAGCTCTAAGTGCTCAGGTTTTTGCTTGGCTTTCAACTCCTCTGGTTCATTCTTCAACTACATTTGCTAAGATAGGAGACACAAGAGTTACCTCAGCTGACCTGCCACTTGGGTACACACTGCTGAATCCACAATGAACTTTAAATAATGATAAACAAGAAGCCTTTCAAATATAATGTGCCATAAATGCAGGTGTTAATGCAATGAGCTACAATTGAAACATAAAAGGATATGTAGGTGCCTGGCAATTACAGAAAAGTGAAATATCCCATTTATAGGACTTGTATCTGATTGGTAGTATAAATCTGCTTCTTGAAGAGATGTTTGAAATTTTTTTCTGTTTTCCAATAGACATTTCTACCTGGCTCTTCAGCATTAGTCATCTGAGGATATCTTCATATACTGGAATTGCCAATCTCTTCCCTCCATGGAATCTGGTATAAAAATAAAACAAAAAGATAAAATACTATCCTTTATACAATTTAAAAAATTTTAAAAAGCAGTCAAATAAAAGGAGGCACAGGACTGTTATGCAACAGAAACAGCCTAGTGAGCCATTATCATAATTCCACTTCTAAACCCTAGAATTTTAGGGAAAAGGAACTCCTTGATGCCTTTTAGGTGAGGGAACACATTCTAGAAAATGAATATAGGCTGACAGAGGAAATTAATTCAAAGTCTTCTATTCACTCCTGTTTTGCTGCTGGGAGTTTCTGCTGTGAAGAACTGTGCCTCAGCTTGGACAACTCCACAATAAGAGCAGGCATCCAGCCACAGTCAATGACTTGTTTGTTAGTCCACAGGCTTTTAGTCCTTTGTTCAAGTTCAAAGATTATTATTAATTTCTTAAATAAATACCTGTATTAGACAGGCACCTTGAACTTATTGTTGGCATTACTACTAACTGGAATTACTTCTCAAATGTAATTGTTATTTTACCCACTTTACAGAGGAGGAAATAATGACATAGACAATGTTCCTGAAAGAATCCGTGTAGGAGGAAAATTGGAATATCCCTCCCAGAATGACTTTCGAAGATTGGTTTTGTCATTGGTCCTTCCCCGGATGCATATCCTCATTCCCATCAGATAATTTTGCAGCCCACAGCACAGTGGATTGCAGATCAGCAGTCACTTCTCAGGTGATTGTTTCGATAGCAAGATTATTTCCTTCATAATTTATCAGCTACTTCACTTTTAATTATAGACTAGGATTTCCCTAACTCAAGAATGACAAAATCTGGGTCAAAGTCCATAGCAGGTACATTTCCTCTCACTTAATGAAGAGAAAGAAGGAGCTTCTATTTACTTTGGACAAGGAAGTGAATTTGTGGGGCTCTGAACAACTTAATTAACACCAGATTTTTTTCTTTTACACCACTTCTTTCCTCTCAGAGAGAACTTTTGCTAAACATTTCTATTATTAAGCATCATATAATCAGTTTGTAAATTATGTTTAGTATAAAAAACAGTTTCTGTGCTGCATTTTAAAATATTAACAACTCATTTTCATAATTTCCCTCCTTTTTTTTTTTATCTGAATACAAAATGGCATCTGTCGTGAAAACATTATTATTTGGAAAGTAGCAATTGTCTTTCCCACAACCAGTAAAATTTTGGTTTTTTTGGACAGCATCTTCCACAGCAAGCCTGAGACAAAATCCTTACTGCATTGTAACAAACAACTGAGAATCAGAACAGAACATGTAAATCTAAAATAAATATGCCATTTACAATATCATATACACTTGTTATGTCCTATCATCTACTTGAAGACTTCCTCTACCCTATTCATTGTGACCATGTCCAGAGTAAGATATTTATCAAATCCACTTCTAAAGTCCGTACTGGGCTTTTAAAGGTTTGTACAAAAATGAATATTTTCATTCACAGAAGGGCTTGATTTTTGGCATGGCTCTTTCACCTTCAGCACTAGAAGACAGATACTTTGATCTGAATTATGAATTGTCCATTTTGAATGTGTCAAAAAGAACCCCCAAGAAACCCACTTTCTCCATCCAAGTCACCTTTTAACCACAGAAATCATACTGAAGATTACATCTTGCAGTTTTTGCTAGAAACATCTAAGTACCTTATGAAGGAATTAAGAAATGAGATAAAAACATGCTGCATCTAGAAAAAAAGATTGAGTTAGCATTTCAAGGGGTGTAGAAATGTGAGCCATACAGGCCAGTGCAAATACAGCATCCCTCCATTTGTGTCACCTGATAAGTCTGTGCTGGCAGATTTGACCTCAGTTGTGTTGTGAGTGGATGCAGTCCTGGGTGGATGCTGACTCTTCACGGTGTCTTCTGGTCTGCCCTAATCCTTTGTAGCTCACAGTAGCTTTCTGATTCTAATCAAGAGATTTTGGAGCTGGCATATTTCTCGGGATTTTCTTCTGCTTGATCACACCAGCATTTCCCCATGTAAACAAAGCACACAGTGGGTGATGATTATAATAGCTGATTAAAATAAGTAAACAGATTGGAGGACATTAAAAGTTTTATGCATCCCTGCCATCTGTTTTCTCTTCACACTGTACATATTGTACACAATTGGTTTTGTTTCCTGTTCAGTAGCAACAGGCATTGTGGTACACCATCAGTGGCTTGAATAATTCACAGAAATGACTGTATGACTGCTCTAGATAGCTATATGTCTGATATTCTGTTTCTTTCTCTTATGATTCTGGAATTAAACTCATCACAATTTATTTGAATAAAACCTTGAGAGGAAAGTATGAGCAGAAGAGCAGTTACCTTTTCCAACACTGAGAACTTATATTCAAAATAGACCCACTCATGTAAGGATTTACTCCATTTACCGATGTAAAGTTGTTAATAACAGAATCAGAGGCATAAAATGTTGTCTTTTAACCCTTGATTTTGCATGACTTCTAACTCTTTTAAGTTAGACTTACAACAGATTAAGACAGATTTTCTGTGCAGTTTAGGAATTGAAGGGACCAGCACACATAAGCTAGGCAGTGATATAATTATTTTGAATAGTACCTTGATCATAAACCCATCATGATGAAAGCATTTTCCTGCCTTAGGAAGGAAGTACTACCTACTTTGAATGAAAGATATGCAATCAGAAACTTTATTAAGGGGCTGTAGCAGAGGAAATAAAAGAAACCTTCTTCTGTGATATTCAGACCTCTTTCATAATTATCTGGCAATGCTGGATTTCAATCAGTTAAAAAAAAAAAATCCAAGCATACAAAGTGCAAGAGCAAGAACATTATTAGCATGATCAATTTGCAGGTAGCTTCGTTACCAAGATGGTAAAATGGCCAAAGGTCACCAGCATCTCAGTATTTGTATTGTAACTAAGGTCTACAAATATTTTTTTTTCCCACACTGAGTTTCAATCATAGAATCAAAGAATAACAGGCTGGAAGAGACCTCAAGTACCCTCTGGTCCAACCATTCTCGGCAAAAGCGTGAACTAAAGAAGATGGTCCAGCATCTTGTTCAGATGAATTTTAAAACTGTTCTGTGTTGGGGAATCTACCACTTCTCTGGGGAGATTGATCCAATTGCTGACTGCTCTCATCATGAAAAATTTTCCTCCTGTGCCTAAATGAAATCTCCCCAGGAATAATTTGTACTCCTTTACCCCTGGCCTTTGCCATGTGACTCCTTGTAAAAGGGGAATCTCCATCTTCTTTATAGATATACTTTAAATACTGGAACATGGTGATAAGATCTTTCCTNGAAATAGCATGAGTTTTCTTGGAAGCTGTTTTCCAGGGAATTTCCTTAATTAATTGAATCAGCCTATCATAACCTTTTAACCCAATACAGTGAAAATTATAATTTCCCAGATGGTATTGTAAATACAGTTCAGCTTGTGTTTATTAGGTTCTCACTAATTAATAAGATAAAGAAAATTCACCCTTCAGTGTTGACCTTGTCATGAGGAAGAAGCAGGGAGGGAGCACCTATCATACCATACCTAATTAAAGACATTTTAGCAATTGGTCTTGGTAGGGTGTGAACATGGAGCACACTAGTTGCCAAAAGTGTAAAGCTACTCTTTCCTTGAAGAGTGATCTCATATCAACAACAGTCTTTCAGTTTCAAAACACTGAATTCCTTGAAGAGTGAAACATAAATTATAAAAAAGTGGAGAAGATGAAAATATATGACTTTTTCTTTAATAGCAAGAATTACCAGTCTCAGATCTTGATCAGGAAAGTTCTCAGTCTCATTGTTTGTTAGTTTCACATATGGCTATATAAAGGAAACAGGGTGTAGCCTTTTATCTGCATATATAAATTGAAAGCAAAAAATACAATTACTATGCTTTTATGAACTCTGCAATGCTAAAAAAACCTCAGTAAAGGAATATTGGTTTTTTTGAGGTGTGATATTATTTTTTCCTGTAACATATTTGAAGACTTAATTGGAATAATCTATCCCATTTGAGCAATTAATCAGGTTCATTATTTTAGCATGAATTTATTATCTAGATATTTATAAGGTCTCATTTTTAATCTACTTGAAAGAAAATTAATCTAATCAGAGTTCATCTTTTAGGAGCCACCAGGTCACTTTCATGCATGAATTAAAACTACTAATATTTTTTTAGATCATTATTCTATTGTACTTTCTTGATACAGATTATTTCTACACTGACAAGCTATTAATTCAGCTCCAGTTTATGGACTTCTTGAAGATCTGAAAGGCAGTCATCCCAAAAGATTATGACAAAGCTGACAATCATATTTAAAATGTGCCTGAGACTTAAGTTCTGAAAGGACCTGAACTGTATTTGTGGTCATATTCTAAAACTACAAGGCAAAGACTCAGAATTTTGATCTAGAAAAAAGACAGAGGATTGTAAAAGATGAATAACCATTATAAACCTAGATTATAATGAATTTATGCTCTTTTAGTGTGTCTAACATCGTAGTGGAACTAATGCAAAAAATTGCCATTAGAACAATCTGTTTAATAATTTTTGAACCTTTTCCAAAAATAGGCCTGCAAGATATCCTTGAACTACAATTATTGTCTAGGATTTGCATATATGGACTTCTTCTGCAGTTTACAGGAACTATTCTTCATCTATTTATTCATCATTCATTTCTCCAACAAAACCAAACCAAACAAAATCACAATAATTTTTTATTCCTTGTGTAGTATCCAAAGTAATTACTTGAAAATTTGCTGAAGAATAAAATATCTCATATTGCAGAATAGACCAAGAGACAATTAAGAAAATTAGCAAAGTCATATAATAGTTATAATTTAGTACTTCTTCATTCTTCAAGTTATTTTTATTGCGACAGAAAGTAAAAATAAGAATCCATTTGATTGGAGACATAGAAATGTAGTAAATGTACAGTTCAAAACATCAAATGCATTCTCCCATGGGAAGAACAGAAGGAATGTGTCAGTGACGACAATAAATGTGACACAGTCAGTGGGAATGGAAACATCTCCAGTATTTGTTACAGTATAGCTTACTGCACTGTTCAATGTTGCATTTAGCAACTCAAGGTTATTGTTCTGGGCTTCTAAATGATGGAAGCATGAGCTATGGAGAAAAACAGTGAAATTGTAATATTTTCAAATACGCTTTGTGTACCATACTTGTTATAACCTTACTGAGCTATACAGATTGCCCATGCTTACAAAATACCACAAAAGCCTTATCCTACTGAATCCTGTCAGAAGTCAGAGAAGATGTTTTGAAATAATAATGTATTTTTTCTGTTAATATTTGTCAATATTAACAGTTGGATTTGAGCAATGTCTTGCTTTCATTTTCACAAGTGACCTGTGTTTGCTGAATATTCAACAAAGTGGTAAAATAAACTTAGCAAGATAAGTTCCTAAAGGCAGACAATGATACCCCTGTCTTGGGAAATGTGTGGTATGATCCACGCAGTCATTGATATGGGAGATAGAAGAAAACCCTGAATACTCTGTGGAAGATGATGGTGGGTTAATTGGACACTTTATCCATCATCCTGATAATCAGGTGCACTTCCTGTATGCTGAGGGAGGAGCAGCCAACACCTGCCTGCATTTACCTACGTACAGAAATCTGTGCAACGTGCTGTTGCACACTTGAAAGGCAGCTGTCCCTCATATAATAGAGATGCCCCATTTTCTGGAGGGGGAACAATACTTCATGTCCCTGAGTCTCATTAGATGCACTGAAGCTTTAGCACAGGCTGTGTCCACAGTGTAGTGTTCATCTCAAAATAAATTGCCAATGTCAGTCCTGAATACAGCATTTCCCCCAAAATGCTGCTCAGTGGACTGGCAAGAGAGGCAGAATCAGGCACTAAGGGAATATCTGAAAAGAAACTAGTTCAAGAAGGCAGCCCAGAGCATCAAAAATACTGGGTATCTTTTCTACTTTGCAGTCACTTATGACTGCTTATTTTCTTTCAAATGAAAAGAATCCACAAATGTTGTCATTACTTCATCTTTCTCTCTCTTCACCTTTCTTGTGGGCAGGGATGCAACAAAGAGACTGGTTCAGTCCATAAAAGTCTGTCTGTATCTTTACAGATATTTCATCTAAATAGCATTTCTGATTTGCTACATCATGTTTGATTTTAGATACACAGACACACAGACACACAGACACACAGACACACACACACACCAGTTTTACATTTGTGTTCTGCTGCTCCAAGAAGGAAGGAAGCAGTTTGTGATTAGGTGGGGATGGTGGAGTATGGAGGGTTCTGTGTGCCTGTTTGACTTTACCTGTGGGGCAATAACTCCATTGCTGCTCTACCATGGGCACAACAAGCAGTGACTGAGATGTGATAGAGCCCAAGTGACCTATTCCCAGTCACAAACAGCTTTGCCGTCTGTACTACAGATGATTAACTCTCCTATTTTTACTAAATCCTGTTTGCTAACTCACTAAGCCAGAGACAGGCAACAGAAATTACTTTTTTCCTTTTTAAACTACTGACTGTGAGCTCACCACTTGTTGACTCAGAAGTGTACAAATGAACAAATGCTGACCCTGAATTTAAGTGACCTATTTATTCAGACCTTGAAGCTTCGTGAAACTGCTTGCAACATGAGACTCAAAATAACCTCGAGTAACTGCAACAACAACAATAACAACAACAACAACAACAACAACAACAAACCACTGTCACTGAACTTAAGTACCCAAAGAAGGGTAAGAGGCAAAACTTTTTGGCAGGCCAGGAAGAAAGCATACATAGAAGTCTAACATCACTAAAGCAGTTCTATTATCTTCTTGTGATCTCTAAATACTACAAATGAACAGAAATATGCCAGTTCTAGGAATCACACACTATAATTTGAAAAACAGCTTCTCTGCTCCACTTGCAATTTTAAAATTAAAGGACAGCAGAAACAAGGAAAAAATAAAGCTCAAAACATTTTTATCATAAAGTGAAATTTCTTTTTGGCTAAATCTTATGTCAGTCCTTCCCTGATTTAATTGTAGTTAGTTTTCCCATTCACACCTTGTGTTTAAAAAATGCTGTGATCAAGTCAGTACTTGCATCCTTGTATTCTCAAATTAACAAAATATTTTTTCTGATGTTGGTAAATCCCTCTAGAATTTTTTGTTGCAGAAACTAACTCATAGGAAAGAGTGCCCAGAAAAATCCGCCATGAGATAAGGCTGAGTTGTCACTTTTAGGTCTATATTTGTTACCACTCGTATAGACTTTTAGAAAAATACAACATACAGAAGGCTGCACTCTTGCCAGATTTACTACTGAGAACTTAATTTATGTGTTGTTTGTCTGGCAGCAGTGTCTCTGGGTGCCACATCCCACACTTGTGCACACATCAGCACTACAAAACTTCACCCTCAGCATCCAAATTGTCCCTGACTGTCTGCAGCATCTGAACAGCCTTTTTGATTGGGAAAAAAACCCACAAAATATTAATGATTTGCCTGGGACTAAAACAGAAATCAAAGTCTAGAGCTGAGATTTCAGCTTCTCTAAATCAGTTCTAATGCAGTAAAGAGATACCTGTAGAAATTAAATCTTCCTGTATTTCACTTTCTCCAGCCCACCACTTTGGACAATATGTTTGGCTTCTATTTTAAGGATTTTTCTTCCTTCTGATTGTTGTGGTTTTTTTTTCTTTTTTTTTTTTTTTTTCTGTGAGACTGCCAATAAATGACATCGACCTCTGAAAAAATGAATGAGTGACAAATCTGAGACAAAACTGCATTTTATTTTTGCCTAAGCACATTTATTTATTATCTATAACTGAAAAATAGTGATTTCTTTCTCTTTTTTTTTTTTTTTGTACTACTGAAAAGTATTGAACTTTTCATTTAAAATTGTATTAACCAAAAAATTTTATAAAATATAAAATGCATACAGGAGTAGTAGAAATCCTGGAACTCAGATATTTCACATCAGTATTTCAGACAAACTACACCTGAAGTGCTGCAGGTCCTAGTGCATAGCTAGATTATCATTGGGTTTCCCTCCTCTAGTTCTTTTTTGTGGTGGCAAAAGAGCTCTGGAATCCAAAATCAGTTTAACATGTTATCAAGGTAATTCTTCCTGTATGAAGCAAACATTTTTCAAGAAACATCAAATTCTGATTTTGAAAAAAAAAAAAAAGTTATTTCAATAAAATCAAGAAAGTAAAAGGACCTGGTGGTGACTCTTGTTTTTCTCCTTTCTCCACTGAAACTCAGAGAAT
Organism: Dicaeum eximium; assembly: GCA_013396995.1. Classification (NCBI taxonomy): domain Eukaryota; kingdom Metazoa; phylum Chordata; class Aves; order Passeriformes; family Dicaeidae; genus Dicaeum; species Dicaeum eximium. Next base: position 991,148 of record VWZP01010715.1, read on the forward strand.
CAGCAATAACCATTTTTAACATTGGCAGTCTCCGGAGTAGAGACTTTTTCTCAACATCTGCATGTCTTCATTCCTGCAGCATTTTGGAGGTCATAACTTATTGAACAAGCAGACAAACATTCATGCTGTCATCCCAAAACAGTCCCAATAGTGCATGATCCTTAACCTTCCCACTCTTCCGTACTTTCAGCTGAAGCTCTTTTGATGTTATGACAAATGAATAATCTGATATACCTGTCAGTTGTTATTATACCATCTGTTCTTTGGTATGTGAATTTATCTTTATTTCCATTTTCTAAATTCAGACAGAGTGTGCTCCAATAATAAGCTACTGGTCAACTGGAATAAAAATGAATATAATCTATTCTCCTCTTTCGGAGAAAAACTTCTTGAAATGAAGTTAGTTTCATGAGAAACAGCCCCAGGTCATTTGTCTTGCATCATACAAAAGTTTACCTCATGGTCACCTCGTACTCTCACTCTGGTCCTGTTCTCACAATCCTGGAACATATTAAAATACAAACTGAACTAAGACTTAAGGCTATTTATAGATATCCTATTTGCAGACTACACAAGGACACTAATCCAACTTACTTAAGATTCTACCCTAATCTTGTACATGGCAAAAACAAAACCAAAAGGCCCAAGCATGCTTTCTCCTCTAATTCAGCTGAAGTATAAGTAGCTACTTTGATTTTAGACATGATCATAAATTACATTTATAGCACCTTCAGCATAAATTTGTAATTTTGAAGATACTATTCCTTGTGATGAGTATTGTTGTCATAAAATCTATAACTGGATAAAGAGTATTTCTTAAAGTGTACCAGGGTCAAGTGTAAGAAACCTTGAAGTAAGTAACTAATCCAATCAATGTTCTCAAACAGATGATCTTAGTCAGGTGACTGAAACTCATCTTGTTCTAGCAACCCTGTAAAGAAGGACCCATACACTAAATCAAAACAAGTAAAATTGGGTCACTGATTCACTTCCTATTATTTATATATAGATCAACTCTTCCTCCTGGGACTCTGTGGCATTGTCAGCCTGAACTTTGCACTCTATGGAGGAGCTGTTATAGTCATTACTCACCCAGTCCATTGGTTTCATTTTTGTGGGTAAAACCCACAACACACTGAAAGCCAGGAAGAGCATATGCCCCTTGAACATCAGCTGTGTCAAAGCTGCTCCCTGCATCCTGCTCTGATCCCTGCAGCCGGCCTCGTGCCCATGTCCTATGCAGCTGGCATGGCTGATAAAACCTGCGGATGCTAAAGGTTCAGCTCGGCAAAGATCCATTCTCTGGGTGTTTAAATGTGACTTAGAGCCCAGCTATCTCATGTCTTATGTTGTTTTTCCTGTTCTGGCTGTCAGTTGCTCAAGCTTCTAAGCTTATAGGCAGCTTCTTTTAAGAACCTGTGTGTGTCTGAACAAACTAATCTGGGGATCTTTTGCCTGTATACTCCCTTCTTCAGGATCTTAATCTTATTAGTTCTAGTTATTTGTTTAACTATTTCATCACATATACATATGTGTACGGTGTGAACATCTTGTATATCCTTTTTTTTTTTTAATGAAGCCATGGAATTTTGAATGTAAAAAGCCCTTTAATGATAAAAGTGGTTGTTACTTACGGTTGTAAAGCAGATATCTCATTCTAATTCTCTGCTAACATCACTAAATTACAGCAAGTAAAATAATGTAATTTTAAAATCTAACTTTTGCAAGTAGGTGTGTATCATTTATGCAGTTATTTCATGCCTTTTCTTTAGTAAATATATCTAAAATTTCACTATGAAGAACAAGTATTTCTGTACCATATTTTCAAATCAAGAGTAATTTTCAAGTTTTTTAATTCTGCTGTGCTTGCTGCAATTTTTTATTTTTTTTTTAATGTCAGCACTTCTGGGTAGCAGGAAATGATTTAAATAAATTTTCTTTGAAGTTATGATTTGGAAGAATTAAAGAATACTGGAACATTTCAGTGGCAGATAAACAAGTAAATTGTCTTTCTAGTTTTCAAGGAAGCCAGTATACTTTTTTTTCCTGGGATTTCAGTGAAGGTTGACTGTAATTTTTAAACTGAAAAACAGAGAAATATCATTGCAATCCTCAAACAAGTGAATCTGTTACAGAAAACAGCTCTCAGACCATTTAATTTCTTCACACTTCAAAAAACTCTGCCAGTGTTTTTCCAGTAAATTGCAGAACTTCATTACCCCTCTTCATGTGTTCTGCGCAGATTACTAAATTAGTAAATTATTAAATTATTAAATGTTCATAGATGAACGTTTCACTACCTTTGACTGGCAAGCAACAGAATTCACCTATGGAAAGCATTATCTGTTTCATAGCTTCTATATTTGACATTTAAGTTTTTGAAAATTCCAACCTTCCTGGCAGACAGGGCTTCCCCAGGGTGACCTGCAAACACCAGTGAGAGATGAATTCTAATTATTTATGTAGCTGTATGGGAAAATAGTATCCTATAACATCCTCAGGATTTTTGTTAGGATAAGATTAAACCTGAGATCAATATAGAAATCCCATATTTCGCCCACTTTTAGAAAGGGGCTGATTACTACAAACAAACCTAATATGCTGGTATTTGACAATAGTCCGAATACTTGCAAGTTATCCTGCTTTCCTGAATAAAAGAATTCCTGGTAAGGTAAAATAAGGCGCCATCTGTAACAAATAGGTACACACTGAACCTTTTAAAGTGGTGCATAGGACTAAGTAGATGAAGCAATAAAGCAGAAATGTGTTGGGGAAGATATTTTTAAAGAGATGTCTCAAAACTACAGTATGGATTGTCTTTCAAAATTAAAAAAGCGTTTTTATGTACCAGGTAGAATATGGGACTGATTCTAAAAACAGCAACAAGTGAGAAGACAAAGAGGCAAGAAGAAAGAGGAGTGTAGTCATGTATCACTTCCTTTTATGGTCTACAAACTAATCTTAGCAAGCTACGATGAGTACCAAGCTGTACTTACACTTAAAAACCTCATATAAACCTTTTATATCTGGTCCTACCCTTGGGAATTCTAACTTGCAGGAACTGTCCCACTGGCATCATCACAGTGTTTATTTAAAAATCATTAATAATTTCTTCACAATGTATTGTACCAAAAATTTAAAGAACAGTTCTGTGAAAATATAACTGAATTGTTTTAAAATAAGTTATAGTTAAGAGCTCATTTTCTAATGTAATATAAACTAACACCTATTACATGCAAATTCTTTAATTCCATCTAATGACCTTTGTTCTCTGGCATGAAGCCTGTTTTCATTCTTATATCATGCTATCTAAGGACACAAGTGACATACTGCATCACATCATGAAGCTTTCTGAAAATTCACTGATAGTGATGGATTAAAACTAAACCAGAAGAAGCTTAAAAAGTAAACAGACCATGGTAATGACAATCTGTAAACTAATTGAGGTCTAACTATACTACTCAATTACAAAACTAAACTAGTAGGGTGGGTAAAATATATACTTTATTTATGGATTGATAAACTGACTAATTCAGCATTGTAATGACTAAATTTGTGAAGATTATTCTTTACTGAGCTTTCAATATGCATAATTCATAAGAAGTAGGGCGTGTAATTCATAGGAACTAGGGCAAATATATTGGGTGTTGAAACTGCTGTCTTCCCTGGATGTTCTCCACTGGTTTGCAAATCCGAGGCTCAGGGAAGAGCTTCCCCTATGGTAGCTTTCTCAGTAGGTGGCTTAATTAAACTTCAGCACAGAGCACTGGCTTGTTGGGATCAGACTACATGTTTGGCTTTTCCCAGAAGCTGTGGTAATTCCTGAAATGTCGAAACAGATTGTTTCAAGCAGGTCATAAAAACATTACTTGTCAGTTCCTCTAATGCTCCAGCTGCTGCTCCCAACTTTCTGCCCCCCCTGAAGACAGACAATTGTGTTTTGGCTGTTGTGCTAGCAGAGATGTATTCCTTGCCCAGCCTTGAGACCCACTGGATGCAATGCAGGTTGTTTACATGTGGAGGAAGCATACTTTCCATAAGAGCTTTGAGTAATAGCATAAGAACTTTAATGTGAACTTCAGTTCCTTTTAAGGCTGCCTACATAGTTTACACACTATCATGCTGAACTGAGGGACATCTTGATAACTGTTTCAATGTCTCCAAACTGTTGAGTGTAAATACAGTTAATTAAATTACTCCTTTAGGATATAATGTCAATATTACATTTTGATATAATTTTCATAAAGTGTTCAGTGAGCACTTAAACTTTGCTTTGGAGGTGACATGAGAAATTGTCCCTGGTTTTAACTGTTTTATAGTTATGCTTATCCACAATTTCACTTTAAATTTTTGACTTGACTTTGGTTCTTATGAGAAATTTTTTCTGTTTTACATAAACACACAAAAATGTATAGCTGTCCCTAAAGTCCTTGTAAATATCTTTTACATATGCTCTGCATAATACAACATTTGTCTATTGAACTTTCCCAGCTAGAAAGGAGTTTTCATTTTCATTTTTCTGATTATCTACTCCACCTTTCCAGTCCACAGTTACAATGAAGCCACAAGTGACAAATTAATTTGATTTTTTTAAAAAGTGCATCTCAGAATAAAATTGTAGATCTTCTGATGAGTGACTGATTTCACTTTCATTCTTTTAAAGTAAGAAAAAAGTAAATAGTCAAAAAAATTAAGTCAAAACATGCTGCTGTTTTACTTGTCAAGTCTTTGTCTGGTTTGCACACATGATTGTATATCCACAGTAAATGGTGAAACCTCCCCGTATAAAGCTGCTTATTTACTGCAATATCTTCCTTGGTTAGTTTTCTCAGTGCCCAGAAATAATCCCCCATGGCAGGAGGGTTGGAACTTTAAGGTCCCTTCCAGCCAAAACCAGTCTTTGATTCTATGAAATCTTAGTAGAGTGGTTCTATTGTAAATCCCTGGAGCCACACTCTGGAGAGCCCCAGACGTCTGTACACACATTAAAAGAAACATCACCTCTATCACCTGGAATAGTGGGTCTACACCACACCTGATATAAAGTAAGAATTAAGGAATGAAGACAATTATGCCTTGAGTCTTTGCTTTATCCCTGTTTTGTTTTTTTTTGTTCCTGCACTAGATGTAGCCATTTGGATTGCTCAAGTAACGGAATAAGTGTCTGAGTTTGAGAATTATGAATGTTTTCCTTATATTTTTGTTTTTCTTTTGAAAGATTTAATTATTAAATACTCTGCTTTGTCTTTGGTGAGAAATTGCTTCCACTTATCAACATTTCTAAACTGCCCAAAATATCCAGACAAGATAAATGTGCTATGAATAGTGGATAGATATTCATCTGTACTAATAATTCAACATAGAAAGGGCCAAAAGTCCAGTAGCAAAAATGTCACCCTTGGAAAAATACAGTTAGTAGCAATCCAGCACAAGGTTTTGATGGTATTCAATGCACTGTGGTTATGCACAAAGACCTACACCAAGGAAACCCTACCTTGAGAAAAGTTACTCTGTAGTGAAAGCCACACGCAAAACCTCAGTAAGCCAAACAGTTAGGAAGGACCTGGAGATATTCTCTAAAATTTCTGTATCTCCTGCTACATTTCACATTTATGACTTCTGTTCCCCAAAATTATTTTATTATAGTTGTTCCTCTAAATACCTATCTGTTGCAGTTTCACTGATGTAGCAGTGTACAATACACTGATGATCTAATTTTAACATTAACCAAAAAAAAAATCCTTAAACCTGTTAAAGTTTAAAAAAGAGTCATACATTTTAATCAACCTCTGCTGAGAAGGTTAGTTCCCATGCTTTTGTTAAGGGAGTAAAAGACTAGAACTAAACATCTCTTAGAGAATTGTGCCAGCCTGTTAAGGGGAAAAGAAAGTCATAGAAAAGATATTTATTAATTATATTAATTATAGATTAATATAGATTGTGTTAATCTGATATTTATTTATCCAGAGACTGAGATTTACTGTGGGGTCCAAGGCAATTTGCCTCACCAGTATTTCATTGTGGCCGCATGCTAAAAAGAAGAGTAGGGAGCTCCTGCCTTTCCATTACATCCCAGCATCTCTTCAAATCTTCAGGCCAGGGGCAGAAGTGCTAGAGAAAGCTGTGCAATGGTAAGAGATGTGGTGTCCTCCCTGCCCACAGCCCATCACACCACACTATCAATACATAGGTCAAGCAAGGAAGCAAGTACTAACATCCAATCAATAGTAAAGTACAATCAGGTATGAGCATTCAACATATAACTCTGAATTTGCATTAAAAACTCTTCTTAATATCCTTACTGAATTATCAGCAGCTGACTGAGAATGACAGATATAGGTAGAGAGAACTTGCTTCCCTGGTTTCTGGTTGTATGAAATCTGACACTGATACTAGGTTAGAAATAAAAAGAAAGTCATCCTGTGTATGAGGATATTATTCTCATTAGTCAAAATGCAGCTAAAGATGAAAATAGAGTAGATATGCAAGTCTGTTGAAGACAAGCACTTTGCTACTGCTCTCAGATATTGTGCTTAGGCACTAAAATAGTGACCAAGTTCAGATGAGCAACACTTGCTGGGAGAGAGAAGGTCTCAGATAACCAGGACACTAACAGTGGCATGCTTTCATGCTGAGAATGAGTAGGCAAGAGGCCAACATATTTCCCAGAAAACTGATACCTTTTATTTCAGGAAATCTTGTTTGACAGAAACACAGACATTTTGAAAAGGCCTCAGAAGGATATTCTGGATACAGAATTAGAACTATTTTAAAAACTAAATTTATAAATTTTGGTGCAATATGATGAGTCCTGTCTTCAAAAGAAATCATGATGAATGCACAGCTCAAAGAAAGACCATTTTGGTTATGTGCCACCCTATGCAGTTACAAACCACAGGTGAGGGGACATCACTGGAAGGTTTTTCCTTCCCATAACCTGCTCTCTCAAAATCTCTTTCTGCATTGGCTCATGTTCCCCAAAGGGAACTTTGACCTTGATCTCAATCCCCATGGCAAGAACTTCTCATTATTCTGATGATTACATTGGAAAGCGGTGATAACAGTGAGTAAAACAAGCAACAAAATATCTAAGAATACCTAATCTGACTGCAGCTTTCATTCCCAATAGCAAAGTTAAGAAATAGTATGGGAGAGGTCAGTAGTTACTGCTGGATGCTCTGGTCTCTCCACAAGCATTAGAGCCTGTCAGCTCACTTTTATGCTGCTGCAGTGCTCTGTTATGCACCCTGACTTGTAAGGAAGATGAGAACAAATTTTTCTGGAAATTGTACTGTGCAGTCTGGGCAAGCCGGGGGAAGACTACTGGAGAATCAAAATCTGGACTACATTTTATGACCTTTTACTTCAATTTTAATTTTTTTTTCCCCAGAAACGTTGAAAATTTAGACTTGTGGGGTTGTGCCAAGATTTTGTCTTTCATGAATGAAACCAAGTCTTAGACAAAGATGACGTGGATTGCAGGTGGACAAAAGGTTGTGGCACCTGCTAGCACAATAAATGTCTGTTTCTGGTTTAGCAAGCCATCCTCGTCCTCAGTCCCAGGAAGGATAGGGGAATGTGTCCAGTGATTTTTGTGTTTTACCAAAGGGCAGCTGTTTCCTTTTTGAAATTTCAAGCTAGGTTTAGTCAACTAAAAGGGAGAGGACATCAAATAGGCCACTTCCTGTACAGTAGACAAAATTAAAGGCTAGAACAAGAGAAGCAGATATTAGTGTCTGAGACTAGTACTTAAAAGCAGTAAAACAAGGAAGTCTTGGTTCACATTCCATCATAATAACATGAAGAAAATCAGATGAGAGGCAGAGTGGTTGGCATAGTCAAGACATAAGGCAATTAGGACCCAGCTGCACAACAATAAAAGATAAAATCCCTCTTACTGTAAGGACTTGCACATGTCATATATACACTTGAGGTCTGTTTAGTTTTTCTTGTTGTGTTCATGGTGTTTGAATACAGCTTCATACAAAATGAGGTGCAGTCTAAACAATTTAGTAACACACACTTAACAGCAATTACAATACAATTATTGTGTTCATCCAAAACATATTTAGATTGTTAAATCACTCTTCCTCTCAGCTTATCCAGAAATCATGTTTTGATTTAGTCAAAATGCAAGAAATATAAATATTTTGAAAACTAATCTATACAGTGACCAGCATAGCAAAATCAATCTGAATCTCTCATTAGAGTTATTCTTGTTATTTAAAAAAAAAATGTTATTAATATTGTATTCCTTAGCAGTCTTGTGAAACACTGTAGTTTGTGCAGGGCTGCCAAGGGTACCACTTCTTTAAAGACTTTGAGATACTATAATTAGTGTCATGGTTTTAGTGGTCTATGATCTTATTGTACTTTCTTTCTTTCTTTCTTTCTTTCTTTCTTTCTTTCTTTCTTTCTTTCTTTCTTTCTTTCTTTCTTTCTTTCTTTTTCTTTCTTCCAAGAATTATTTAAATCTTGTGGAAATATTGGCTAATATCTCATCTCAGAGAAAATTACTTCAAGTTGTGCCAAGGAAGATTTAGATTGGATAGCGGGAAATCCTTTTTCACAGAAGTGGTGGTCAAGCATTGGAACAGGCTGCCCAGGGACATGGTTGAGTCACCATCCCTGGAGGTATTTTATACACATGTGGATGTGGCACTTAAGGACATCCACAGAGCTGGGTTAACAGTTGAACTCGATGGTCTGAAAAACCTTTCCCAAACTAAACAATTTTATTGGCCATTTCTTTAAAATATTACAAACACAAAACCAAAGAAACAAAAGAAAAGCTACCGCATTTAAATATTTTTAGGGTTTTTTTTTAATGTCCTTGAAATATAAATTGTATTCTAAGGAAAAGAGAAAACTGAGTGATGCAGCTGTTATTCTGGTTCAGACCCTCAGTTCTCCAGAATTTTCACTTGCCAAGTATGATGGAAACTAAACAGACTTCTTTACTTATTTTCCTTGGACCTAATACTGGGACTTGAAAAGAGTCCCAGAAGTAAAAAGAGTAGTCCAAGAGATGTTTACAAGAAGTGAAAAAGACATCAGTATGTAAGAACAATGGAGAGATTTTCATTACTTTTACTTAATCTCATTTTATAAGGCTTTTTTTTCTTTCTGTTATTTTACATGCATCACCAAGAGAACATTCTTGTAGAAAATTTACGTGTTAACAGCCTAAATGTCTAAGTAACTCTAATAAATAGGTATCCATTTCCCAAAATAAGCATGGAATAAAAAAAACACCCAAGACTTTCTCTGTAATGAATGTTATTGAAGTTTTTCTTTGTAACGTCTATTACATTAGATAAATAACAGAAAAAAGAATTATGCAATATTAAATAATGAAAAAAAAACCACAAACAAGTAAAAAGCTTAAATAAATCCCTTTCTTTTGTTAAATACCAAAAAGACCACTGAGAAATTATAATGACATGCTTTTACCATACCATGCTTACAAAAGTAAGATACTTTTGGTAAAATTGACAACACTTCAAAGTCTTCTATCTCAGTACAATCATGTCTGTAAAAAGAATCATAGACTCACAGAAACAGAATCACAGAATGTGTTTAGTTGGAAGGGATCCACAAGGATCATCAAGTCTAATTCCTGGCTCGGCACAGCACCATCCCCAAAACTCATACCATGTTCTTGCAAAATATGTATGTTATACCAGGATTTTTGAGTTTTAAGGGAATGCTTAAAATAACAATGCCCAAACTCATCACAAAGTCTTTTATACTCCTAAAAGTATTTTGAGCTCCTTGCCAAGAATGCTGGGAAGAAGCAAGAGATTATTTGTTTTTCTTGTAGGATTGGTGGGTTGTAGTTTGGTTTCAGTCTGGGTTTTTTCTTTTTTTTTTCTTTTTTTTTTTCTTTTTGACAGTGGAGAAAAGTTTGCAAATAAGTGGTGTCTTTTGCAGAGAAGGATGCATATTTCTAAAAGGTCTTTCTCCTCTTAAGCATCTCTGAGATGGTTATATCTGCTTTTTGAAAGTATCTCTCTCTCCCTTTCTCTCTGCTGGCAGTAAGTGTTTGTATAAAAGCTTAATTTTTTTAGAGATATAAGAGTTAGACTAAAAGCCTAAGTTCTAGAGATTTAATATGAAAAAGATGAATCCTGCCCAAGACAAAGATTCTAGATCAGCTTTGTCTAGATTTGGTTCTAGATCAGGTTGTGCCTGATTTATTTAACATGGGAGCAGGAGGTTCCAGCTGTGCTCAGGCTATGTCTGGGGCATGTCCTAAGAAGAAAAATTACTATAAAAAGAGAGATTTAGAAAATAAAAGGCACCCTACTCACTCTAGTTGTTTTTCATTCTGAGAGCTTACTAAGCCCAAAGGCACGACATTGCATCATGGAGGTCTAGAGTCCATGGCAAGTAGGAGAGACTAAAAGAGCCAGACTCACAATAAGAAGCAATCCAGTGTGAGACTGGACACTCTAGGGCCAACTGCACCAGAGTGATGGGCTCCTCTCACCACTAAGCTGCATTTCTGCCAAGCCAGATGACCCCTGGTGGACCTGCCTGTGTTTGGAGGCAGGTTCAGTTGCCAGCTGTCCATCTCTTTTTACCTTGTCTGAGAATCACTCCTCCTAAAATGAGTCAAAATAGCAGATATTATCAGGTGACTCAGGAAAATATGCCAGCAATTGTAGAATATCAGCTGAGATGTGGCCCCCAATGTTACACATAATTATATCTCTAAGGAATGGATTTTTCAATGAAGGAGAGGAAGGTATTCTCTGTTTTCTATGGAAAAGATGGGGGGTTGTGTTATCTGATGCACTTTGTCCCCTTTTATCCCCTTTTACTATTAATGTCATGTTATGCATTCTCAATTCTTAAAACCAGAGAATAGCATTTTTTTTTACAGCTACTTTAGCTATAAATAAGAAAAAAAATACATGAAATGCAGTATCTTATAACTTTCTCACAAGTTGCCTATAAATGACTGCCCACCACCAGTAGCAGCAGTCATTTATTCATCCAGACCTATTGATTCTCATATAAAGAAGTTCTAGTAAGACACATTATTTTAGTACTTAAGCATACAGTAGGATAGATTTCTATGGTCTGCTGGTTTCATGTACCAGCTTTCCATTTCAAAAAAGAAAAAGTCTACAGTCAAAGACAAAAAAAAAAACCAAAAAAAAGAGTAATACACCTTTTTCATGTAGATTATGAACTTGGAATTTGTCTGTCTCAGTGGCTGTTGGGATGCAATTATGTACTCTTGATGCTATTCAAAATTACCAATAATATATCAAAATAATGAAATAACAATAATAGAACAATAATAATAATAATGCTTTATAAATAATAATTATTTTGTAATTAAATTGCAAGAAACTTCAGCTAAGTACCTTTGAAAATGTTGCCATGGGTGCCCTGCCTCAGAGGCTTTACTCAACCTTTGCTAAGCATAATACTTAGATCACATGGAGGGCATCAAATGAAAAACAAGCTTAATTATTACCCTAGTCAGTTTGGAATACTTTTCTTAAAAATATCAAGTTTGTTGAGCATCATATCACTAGTTTATTGAAAAATTATTACTTTCTCAGGCACCACTAGGGGTTTTTTATGCACAATGTTTTTTCCAGCTGTTTTCAGCTGTGCTTTTATTTGTCATAGAATATTTGATGCTGTAGAAACGCAACATTACCGAGGGCAGAACCTAGAATTTAATCAGGAGGATGTGACACTTCGGGCAGAACTTTTTGCATGGACATTAAGCTGACCATTTTTTTCATGCTCTGCTTTTCTTTCCCGTCTTTGTCATGACAACCACTGAATGCTGCTTTTTCAACGCTCTGCAAGGCGAAACACCAACCATTCTCCTTTGTGACAGCGAACCTGTCGAATTCATGGTTAATTGCCTCTGCCATCCCCTTTCATCCACCTGTGATCAGTTAGCAGATCAAAACAGTCAGACACCGCTCACAGACCAGAGGGTCCTAAATCAGCCTTAAGCTGCTGGCTTTAATGGTTTGTTGTGACGGGGAGCGCGCGGTGCCCGCGCTCTGTCTGGCTGCCCTGAAGTGGGTCACGGCCAGCGCCCCACAGGAGGCCACGCTGCCACTTTCATCTCCCGCCCGCAGCCCAGATCCCTGCAAATTAAAACCACAAGGAAGAAATATGCAAGGCACGAACAGCTTCAAGAGCCCAAAATATTTAAGCTGCTGACAAGTAAAATGAGTATCTGGAACAGGAAAAGGGTCCTGGGCTTACAGTAACAGGACCACAGTTTTCCTTCAGATACACATTTTTCCCTATTTGATTTTTGTGCTATACACATATTATTTGCTTTGCACAATGAGAAGAAGTAATATAATAATGTTTTCCCTTCTTCAAAACATCATTTTTGTAAATTATGTTTGCTCCTGAAAAATTATTTTTCCTCCAGCAAAATATATGAAAAGAAGTGACAGCAAACTCCTACATTTGTCTCTTTTTAGTGCAACAAATATTGAACAATATGAAGGTTTTCAACATGTTAAGTATCTCACATAGAATGATGTAAAACTGTACAGTAGGAAGTTCTTTTGTTGTAGTCTCTGATCTTGATTCAAAGGCAGTTCAAAGAACTGCAAAGACAAAAGAGGAAATTGTTTATGGCCTCTTATTAAAAAGAATAAAATTCAACATTTGAGATAAACTTCCAAGATGGATCTATTCTTTAGGGGGAAAAAATTAAAAATAACAAGAAAAATAAAACAATCATCTTCTATAAGCATTTAATAATGAAAAAAATATTTTAAAGGTGATAAAATCATGGGTCATTCTGTTTTTACAGCATATTCATAGTTCAAGAACTTGATTTAAAATTCCATTTTTATGGAAGACAATTCTAGCGTTGGTATGGATTTGACCTGTACTGAAACTTAAGGAAGCATTCATACCTAATTCAAGTAGAACTTTCTTAATAAAAGCTTCTTCTAGGACGATCACTGCACAAATATATTTTTATATTGTATGTACAATCTTACTAATATCAACAACCCAGTTCATGGTTTAAGGTGGCCCAGAAAGTGAGCAGAAGAGTAATATTTTGATACTAAATTAATTGGACGAAATATGAATTTAGTCAATACTTGGTGCTCCATTTAGGAAACTGTACTATCAGAGATGTTGCCCCTCACAGGAAATGCTTAAAAAGAGAGAGAGCACCATTTGCAGAATCCATCACTGAATCTACAAATCTTAAAGACAGTCCATTGAATACAGTCTGGGATGCACACTACTGTAAAAAGATCTTTTACCAAATTATAAAATACAGAATTGGTATAATATGAGGACATGATAAGTAGAGGCGCACACCTAAATATATTGTGGCTGCGAGGCTGTTATATCGGGAGGATCTCATCTAAATTTTACTGAACTAAGTAGGAACTCTCCACAGAACAATCTGGATTGGACTCCAGTTTGTATGGAATAAATTATAGCAAACATAGTGTTAGGATATTATGTTCATCCTGTGACTTTGATTTCTCTCTCTTAATTTGGATTTGGTCTTTCTAAAGCATTACCAAGCTAAAGTGTGCTTCGTCTGCTAAATTTCACCCAGGCTTTTAAGAAGTGGTAGGATTATATTTTCTAGCTAGAGTGAAAGTAAGTTATTTGGTTCACACTAAACCTTTATGTTTAAAAGAATTATAGCTGCCATCCTTAATGGAGCAGATGTAGTATTATATATTTTCCTTACGGTCTGATGATTTTCCATCATTAGGGAGATCTTCAGCACTCCCTTCAGTAATGAACTAAACTCAGGTAGCAGGGAAATTGCAGCTTACTTTTCTCCAGAGGAGATAGTCTTTATTCTATTGTTTGTCTTCCTAATTGTGTGCATTTTTTCTATGCTTCATATGTTGTTAATTGCTTTACCAAGCCCTGTGCTGTCAAATGACTCATTAAAATGGTAAATGTTGTTGCCTTTAAGTCCTGCCTCTATAAAATGACCTATATTTACAAATACAGGGCTAAATTTTGATCACTCTTTCTGACCTGTATAGTAGGTTTTTAAATTTCATTTTGATTTCAGTAAGAAATTTGTACATAATGGAAGAGATAAATAACAATGAAAATCTCTTCAGTACCTCCTGATAAGAAGGCTAAAGTCTAGGTATCAGTTGTACCAGTTTGTATATTTCAGAAAAAAGTCGTATATTTCAAAAAAAAAGACATTAATGTCTTCTCAAAAGTCTATTTGATTTCAGTACTCAGAAGCAATACTTATTAAGTTAGAAAAGAAATAGACTGATGCATAAATAATAATTTAAATCTAGGCCATTTAAAAGTTTTTTCACTGATGCAATCTGTACTTATTACATGTATCTTCCTATCACGTCCTAGCATGACATACAGATCGAAAAATCCTGGAATATCCTAGAAATCCTGGAATATGCAAACATGGTGCATATGTTTGCATATGTTCAATGCTGAACCTGTATATTTGTTCATTCTTATGCATATTTGATGGTTTTTTTCTTCTTTCCTTGTACAGCTTTGTCTCATTTCAGCATCCACCTCAAGACCTGGGAACAGATCTGAATTTTCTTCACTTTCACTCGTCTTTGAGGCATAGTGGCCTCACAGTCATCACAGTGAAGTTCCACACTAACATTAGGCAAATACTGGAGAACTGACTCAAAGAACAGCTCAAGTTTTCTTAACTTGCAAGGAGGCAAGATGTGTGAGCTGCAATATATCAAAGAAGAGATAAAACACTAAATATGAATTTAATTGCCCCTGCTTTTCTGGTTATGTTTGACAATGCTTTTGCAATGATGAGTGAAGAACCTAGTACCATTTCTTTTGTAAACATCCGCTGAAATGCAGTTTCCGCAAGGTAGTAGGAGTGGCTTTTAAAAATCAATAAAATAATACTAGGGTTTGGGCTTTTTGCAGTCTAATCATGCTTTACTCAAAAGAAATAATAATAATAACAATATCAACAACAATAATGACTCACAGCAAATTTCTTTTATTTCAAACACTAGTTACTAGGATTCCATTGCTGTAGTAATGTCAAGTAAGGGGGCCTTTGTTAATTAAATTATGCTTGGATCATATTTTAAGATATTTAAGTCATACAGTCCACAATTTTGCAATCTTTCACAATTTTGTACCTATTTCTTTGAGTAGTACAATTGTCATTAAATTTCAAACTTTCTCTAATAGGTCTATTTAATCCAGAATACAGGATACTTTCCATTCACCTATTTTAAGCAAACAGTAATTTGCTGTCCCAATTCTGTTCCAGACTTTGTTGCTTGAGCTTTTCTGCCTAGTCAGGGATCAGGCATCTCTTATATGCTTCTTTTTAAACTAAACACATTAGGAGTTCTGATGCCCACTGGCATTGTGGTATCAAGCAATCGAAACTTATTGAAATAGAGCACTGAAAATCAACATAATTTTAATTCAAATCCTGGGGACTATGTCTATTCACACAGCTGCAAAGCATAAAACTCAGGTCTGTCACAAAGTACAATCTGTAAATTTGATAAAATAAAGGCTTTTCTTACATTAAGTCTCTTCATCTAAGAATAAAATGCCCACTACATCTTGAACTCTACAGATTTTTTTCTCAGTCCTAATTGTTTTTTTTTTCCTGCCCTTGATTTACCTCAACCTTTTCTTTATGTTCACCTTGTACTTTTTCAGGGTTGATTATAGCATGCCAAAAAGTAAACTTACTGTGCAGTACTTGGCTAAAAGTCAGCATTTGGAAGATTTTGAGCCAAGAATTTCTCAGTTCCAAGCTTTAAAAGAGTCATCAGAGCATCTCGTCCTTGGCTTTCTTAAAAGTTTCAGAAGTGATTTATATTGGTTTTGATTCTTCTGGAGGTGTCTGCAGCTTGATAGACTTACAGAGTTCAGGACACCAATTCTGCTGTTTCTGGACATACTAATACAGGAATTAGATAGTGTTTCTAGCTAGACTATTAACTCAGAATAGATGGAAAAAACAATACCTCTTATCAGGACCTTCTAATTAGCCTGTTACAGACAATTAATTAAGAAAGTGTCACATTACCTCTGAATTGCTCTTCTCCAGTTGTTATAGGTGCTTTACATGACATGACATGTTATTTATATTGCATAAAATAAAAGAATACAGGAAGTAAAAAAGTCAGTCACTTTTATAAAATCACACATAATTATTGGAGATGTGACAGCCTGTCCCTCAGGGGTCCTGACATCTGCAAGGAGTCACCAACAGGAGCACTTCTCACAAAGGTGTTGTGTTTTGGAAAGCACAAATGGCTAAATAGCAAAATAGTCTACCATCTATCAAGAAAATCTGGGAAGTAAAAGATTTAAAGTAGTCTTTACTGGAATGGCTTTTAGAAATAGAGGAAGTAGAGTCAAATCTAGAATTCTGCAAAGAACAGATATTTTGTAATTTTAAATGTAATTTCTTTCAAAGTAACAGTAAATGATGAAATAACAAACTCTACAAAGCAACTTCATATATCCTATCTCTATATCTCAATATCAATTCTTTTTTTATGTGGTTGATGAAATTTAATATGAAATATAATTGCAGTTTCAATATTAAAGGAATAAAAACAATAGAAACTTTTACCATTGCTGAATTGTTTCAAAGTATTGAAAGTAAAGTTCCAAGAGTTTCTAAGTATTGAAAGATATTTCAATTGTCACATAATTTCAAATTTTCAAAACCTTGTTTATGTCAGGTTTTTTTCTTAGCCTATTAGCAACTTTTTAAACAATTATATTTTAAATCTGTAAGTCAGATAAATGCTTTTAATTTGGTACATGGTTTGAGTAAAATTGCCCAAAGCAACCAGGGGATTAAGTTAGTCAATGGTATTTAGTTATCTTAATTATATATTTTAAAGTTTTTTTTATATTTATGATCATATAAATCTTTTTGTGTAATGTCTATAAATGCATTTGTAAATACACACACACACATTAAATATTTTCTGTTAAATATTTTATGTATCTTATTCTAATATAAACTTAATAATGTAGATTTTATAAGAGACTAATATCTCACTGGCAACATAGCTTGCTCAGTCACCCTTTCAAATTCAGAATAATCATTTTTAACAAAGGGCTTCATAGCAATTCCAGTTTTGAACCAGAAGAAACTCTTGTCTTAGATGATGATGCTAGCAAGGCTTCACGCAGTCTGAAGGTGTTCTGCTCACAATTCCTGCTAAGCTATTTTCATCTCAGGAGCAGGATCAAGAGAATGCAAAAGACTCAGAACACCTCTGCACACAAAAATCACAATACTTTGTTCTAAATTAGCTATGTGATCCTCAAAGAGAAATGCCCTGAAGTGACCATATTTTTCAGAAACTAGTGGTCACAGATTCTGATGAGCACTTCACAAATACATGTGATTTTAAAGTTTTTATTTTATCTGTTTTCTCTCTTTCCCCCTATTTTCTTCCCTTCTTTCTTTTCTCTTTCTCATTTCTTTATTTATTGCCTGCTTGTGATGGATGTGTGTCCTTTATTTTTAAAGAATATTTTAAAATATTCTTTAGAAATTCACTAGTGGATTCACTTAGCGGATTCCATTATTACTCCTAAATATATATACTTTATCAATTTTCATGCGTTCATATTTTCCATGTGAAGGCATATCTACGGAGCTGCAAAAAAATCTTTTTAACCTTAGTAAACATTCTCCAGCATTCTAGAAAATGTTTTCAAATTGGGTATCATTGAAACAGTGTCATAAAGGGTTTTATAATGATTTTCATACCATGAATTGCACAGATGTACTTTTAACATTGGTAGTTTACTTTTGTAATTTTTTTTTTCTTTTTTGATGTACCTGCTTTGTTGCATCTCTCTTTACTCATCCTTTTTAAATTTAAAAGGGAAAAGGACATAAATTATGAGTCATCCAGGTGTCATGGTTTAACCCCAGCCAGCAGCTGAATAGCACTGAGCCACATACTCACTCCCCCAACCCTGTCCCTGGTGGGCTGGGGAGGAGAATAAGAAAAAAAAAGTAAAAAGCTTGGGATAAGGTAAGAAGAGTTTGATAATTGAAATAAAATAAAATGTTAAAATACTAATACTGATATTAATTGTAATAGAAAAAAAAAGTGAGAGAGGAATAAAACCCAGGAAACAAGTGATGCACAATACATTTTCTCACCATCTGCTGATTGATGCCCATCCCATCCCCCAGCAATGATCAGTCCCTCACAGCAAACTCACACCCAGTTTATATACCAGGCATGGTAGCCTGTGGTGTGGAATATTCCTTTGTCCAGTTTGGATCCGCTGTCCTGGCCATGCTCTCTCCCAGGTTCCTGTGTGCCTGCTCGCTGACAGAACACGGGACACTGAAAATCCATGTTCACTTAGGGCCACCACTACTCAGCAACAGCCAAAATTCCATCTGTTATCAACATTATTCCCATACTGAGTCCAAAACACAGCACTTTGCCAGTTACTGTGAAGAAAATTAACTCTGTCCCAGATGTAACCAGGACAGTATCCACCCCTTATTCCATATAATTTGTCATGTCAGGTCCCACACTTCCCAATACCCACCACCTTTCCTGTCTTTTGATACACAGAAATATAATTTCCATAGTCTATGGACTATCCCTGTGGAAGTCCATTGAGTATACTTAGTCCATGAACTTAAACTCCATCATAACAGTCTTTCAGATAGCAAAAATGGTGTGTGGTGTAATATTTTTGCATGTTCAAGCCAATTCTGATTCCATCACTGCTGTGCTCAACTGCTTTCATCAAATTTCTTTCTTCATTAATGTGATGATCAGAAGGGAATCAAATCCAGTTTCCCAGATCTTGTGTGGTTAATATGGACTCTACAAGGCACCCAGTTTGGTGATGGCTATATAGCCTCTATGATATTGATGGTATACAGTGTTATAAAGTAATTATTGTTGCCATTGTCTAGGTTACTAATTTGGCACTCATGTAGCTGCTCTTACTTATTTCAGAAACGAAAGATGGCTGCAAAAATGTTTTGGTAACCATCCCTCCTCTCTTTTAGTGAAGAAAGATATGATATAAATGACTTTGATTATCACAGCTTTCACCAAAGATAATATGGCAGGAAATATTCAACAAGTGGTGTATTCTCAGTAGAAACCCGTAATGAAAACATCATTAAATTTAGTACAATAATGTCATTTTCATTCACTGGAGTTCTTATTCTCAACAAAAGAAAGTCTATATATAGACTTTTGCTTTTAAAATATATCTGTATTATAAGTATTTCTCTCAATATCTTCAATTTCAGTTAAAACACTTACTGTTGTTTCATTCACATTCATTTAATTGAAAGTCTCTTTCATTCATTTGGGAAAACTGAATACTTGAAGAGGTATCACCCCATAGTTGGTATATCACTGGTATAAGGTGATACAGCCATTAGCTAAGTAACACCCTGCTATTTTATCAAAATCTAAAATAGTTCTATTGACCATTAACATACTGAACTATTTCAACAAATTTCAGCATTAGTATTCTTTTCTTCTATATCTTGTTCTGTAAAATAATTATTGTTTATAAGCTTTGCCATGTGTTGTCTTTACTTCAATATAAGCTTCTCCCTCAACCCTCAGCCTAAAAAGCTTGAGTTATTAAAAAAATATATTTGGATGAATAAAATTGCAGATTTATAGGGTTGGAAGAAACAATGGAAGTTTGTTTAATTTATCCTTATGTCTCAGTACAGGATCATCTTAGGTCATGGAGACAGATGTTTGTGCAACTTCCAACAATAAAGGCCAGCAGTCTGCTCCAGCAGTCCTGCAGTCTTTTGCAGTGTTTCACTGTCTGTATCATCAGAATGTTTTTCCTCATGACTACCCTTAATATCAGATTGGTGCAGTGACATGAGCCAGAGTAAAGCATGAAGCTCTCACTGAATGTCAGTGAAATATAGTAATCTGATTTCCCCATACCACATAGGCCTTTAGCCGCTTTCTATACCTCTAATCATAATGATATATTTATTTGGGCATATTTTAATAATGTTTACAATAATAATAAGGTTTTGTCTCTGAACAAATATATTCTTAAGCTGTTTAATTGCATCTAGAATATTTAGAGTTGCCACAAATAAGTAAATGTAAAAATTATCCATTAGACAGCAAAGTAGCAGGTATGAAGACCTTATAGTAGAGGATGAAGCAATGGTTTCCTTTCATAATACTTGTAGCAGAAAGACAACACTTACTGATTATGGCACATCAAACAGTCTTTGGATAGCAATTTCAGAATTCAGAAATGTCAGATTATCCAGTCAGGTCTCCTGACTACACAATTTTAGCAAAATAATCATGACCCATAAGAGATTCACACAGGAGAAGAATGCTACATTAATTATCTGGTTTTGTCCTTAGACTATTTTTGTCCTGAATCTGCATTTATATACAACTGTGCTGCTCCATTTCCATAGACTGATTCACCCACCCTCGTCATCTAATATGGACATTTTTACTGTTATATTATGCATGCAGATGCAACACAGGATCTCAGTATCAAATATTGTACCATGCTTTTTTCCATGTATCATTCTCTTCACAACTTGAAGTTATAACAAACACATTCAAAATAGTTTATCTAGTATAGGGGATTTCAATATATGTATATACAATTATAATTGAAGTTCATTGTTGTCCTATTTTATAGATGGACATTGGCTTTCCATCCTTTTCCAATTTGAATGTTAACAGCTTCAGCAGCCATTTAAATTCTGATGCCCATCCCAGAAATATAAAATATTTCTGCAGAGTTTTCTACTATCTTTTTTGATTTTTCTATTAATTTATTTCTGTTGTACATTACTTTAATGAATGCAATTTATTTGTAAAATGGACTTATGGAACTATGGCTGCAGATTACAGCAAAATCCTTACCCTAAACATTTAGAAAACCACCTCAGTCACAGTAAGATACAATATAGCTAAAATTTCCTTTTTGCTATCAAACAACTTATGGTAGATTTTCTTCCTAATCTTTCACAATTTCTTAAAATCATTCATTAAAAATGCAATGGTACAATTATATTATAAAATTCTGTATGTTTTAAAGCATATTGTGTATAGAATTCTGAAGTTTTTTTGGTTTTCTGACGACTGCAGGCACTGAAAGTTTCATCAAACACAAAACTTGATTGTGCCTGTACATGGAGACTTAAAAGAAAATATTGGAGCAGGCACAATATATAGTAGCATTTTTCTAACTAATTGTCCTGTTTCTGGTAATTGGTGGTTCAACAATTTATTGATAACGTAAGACAGAGTCACTGTAAACCACATGGCTTATTTCACCTTCATGGGTTTGTCCAGCCTATTCTTGAAGGTGTGCAAGCATCCAGCAAACATGGTGCTCTTCATCAGGGGATTTTTTCATCTTCACAAAGCAGTTTGAGATGAATTATTTTTCTCTTTGCTTTCAAAAGCCTGATTATGAACTTTAGGTTCTATTCTTTTAGTGGGAGAGAGGAAAAACATGTGATCTTTATCTATTACACCCCTTAATGTCACTTACAGCTCCTCAGACACAAGACAGATCTCCCATTTTCCAGCTTGGCGTCCTTGTTTATTTAGTCAGTCCTCCAATGCGAGCGCTAAGGATGTATGGAGGTATAAATGGAGTTCTTTTTCCCAGGTCAGTATCTTGCTACTTCCTTTTTGGTATTCATATAGGACTTATCTTACATTTTCCTAAAATTGCCTACTGCAGGTTCCCAACACTGCTATAGGTCATCAGGTTAAGGTAATTTTTTCACAAGTTTCATTTTATGTTCTGTTACAGTGGATTGCAACTGATCAAGCTCAGAGACCAAATTTGCCTGCAACTCTTACAGACAGTCCTCTTATTTACACTGCTTGAATAAACTAAAATATTTTTTTTAAATCTTTAAATTTCATTCTTTTAGATTACTTGTAAATAGGCAACATTGTTTTCAGCAGAGACTGCTCACATTCTGCACTTTCCTGCCTTCCTTCCTTGTGGAAAATTACTACCCTACAATCAGTCCTTTTCTGTCTGTTAACCAGTAGTTTTATCCATTCAGTGGATATCATTCTGTTATCTTCTTAGGGTTATTTAGTTCCTTTTACCAACATTAGTGTGGGATCTTGAATGACCTCCAAGAAATTAGAGTACTTTTATCATTTCTCTGTTGAATACTCTAAAATTCTTTTTTGGTAAATCTTATAAATTTGATTAATTTTATTTTTTATAATTTAATCCTTTTTAATAATTATACTGAAGCACTAAAGACAGTGTTAAAGAGACAAATTATAATTTTTTATGAAAAAATTGAGAGTTTAAGAACTTATCTGTCCAGGGACTTTGTGTTATGATGAGGCACAAAGAGGTGACTTTGAATGAGGCATGGCAAGATGTACTTCAGTCAATAATGCTGCTGAGAGGAATCCAGGACTTGACAAGCAAATATAGGAGTCAGATAAGATGACATAACTATCCCTTTTGAACTTTATACTCTCAATTTCTCTGAGAAGAACAAGGAGAAGAAGAATGAAAATAAGGTAGTACACTTATACTAAAATACTTTCATTTTTTTCTGGTTAAGAACAGAAAATGTTCCCAATAGAAGCAGTGATGAAATTAGCTTTACATGGCAGCAACCACTTCAGACTGATAAGTAAATCTTTTTTTATTCTCCAGGAATTAAGGGGAGAAGATGAAAAAGTCCACTTCCATGCATAGCAACTAGCAGTGTCAAAAATATGCCTATCTCTCTATTTCATATACTCCTTGTGAAAAAAAGTGTCTCATAGGGAACATGTAAATTTCATAGAAAGAGCAAATGAAATTTTTGCAAATAACTCCATGCCATTTTATATTACTGAGTCATGGACAGGCACTTTTTATGATGTTATATGCAAATATAAATGCAATGGGTACCTCTGCTTGAATAAAATTGGTCTATTTTTGGTTCTGTACCTACCTGTCATGTATGACTCAATTAGTTCATCATTCATGTAAGTGCTGGTGCAGCCTGCTTGTGTCTACTTAGAAACTCCATGCCAGAGAGAGGCATTGAATTGCCAATTTCTTGCCCGTAATTGCTGCTGCTTAACCACTAGACATAGCTCCTTTTCTTAAAAGGTTTAAAATTATTTAAGAAAAGGCAACAAATTATCATAGCACTTCACTCTGGCATTGCATTCTTAAAGGGAAAGAATAAAACATTAACCCTGTTTTTTAATCTTCAACACACAAAATTAAAGAGAAAAATAGAATATTGGGAAAACAAGTTGTTACAATGTCAAACTGCGGGAAAGAGCAAAGTCTTCTGCTAAAACTAATAATTGTTGGCAGAGAAAAAAGTTCCAAATACAATGGAAGAAAATCTAACAGAAAAAGTTATGATGAGGAAATGCTGTTTCTGCAATGAAGATATCGAAGTCATTGACAGAACCCGACAGAATGATTTGAAAATGGTGTCTAAAAGATCCTCTAATAGCAATTTAAGTAAATATATTATTTTTAAACCTGAGCATGCTAACTAAATGGAGTAGCAGACACAAAACAGAAATAAATAAGCAGAAATGCAATAAAATTTTTAATCCTCTAAGTCTTGTATGACTCTGAAGAGTCATACAGAGAACACAATAAAATATAGTATAAATAAGGTCTTAATAAGAGAAACAGAGGGAACTAGATGAAAGAGCTAGATGACAATACAATAGTTTACTTTTGTGAGGCAGTACTTTTTCTTTCTATGAGAAAGAGAACAATGTGTACAGCCAACATGAAAAGTTTGTTCCAGTTTCAGCATGGAGAAATGCTGAAAGCTTTACAGACTACCTCTTAAATAAAGTGCAGACTACCTATAAATAAAGTGCAAACAAAGGAGGATTAAGATAAAAAGATCTCTCACCACTAGTAATGGAAGAAGAAAAAAGAAAAAAGTGCAACATTATTTTTAGAAAAGGGTTCTGCATGAGGAATTTCTTGTGATTTTAGGATGAGTCCTGAGTCATTCAGAAATTTGGTGTGAATCAGATATATACTTCCAAGTTCAGTGTTGTGGAAAGAGGAGATGGCAGAAAATCTCCTCCCCCTTGACTCATCTCTAGTCAATAAACCTGCTGGAAAATCATATTTAGTCAAGATCCCACCAATGCTGAAGAAAGAATAAATAAATCCACAGGTGTAGCTTCTCCTGAACAATGTAGAAGGCTGAGGGAGAGTAACTGCATGAGTTTAGGGTGGGATTCAGCTCAGCCAGATCCAGCTACCTCACTGCTAAACTTCTGATGTAAAATGGCCATTCAGGCTCTTTTCTGCCTATGGAGAAGGATAATACTTCCAAAGGAGGCTTTACCTCCTCTGAGGAGACCATGCCCAGGTTAAGGTGGCTCTCTTGCTCCATTGATGGTTTAAACAATTTCAGTGTCAAGCATACAGCAAATCCCACTTGGGTGGTCAAAGTGAGATAAAATGCAGACATTCCTAAAACATAAAGTGAATCTTTTACTGAATAGGCTTAATGCCAGGTGTTCCTTTTGAGACCGTATTTCAGATACTGTACAAGTATTTTCAGAATTTTTTCCTTACTTTGTATGCATAGACATTTATTAAAGAAAATATTCCTTGCCGTAGGTGCAACTACTGCTGCTTCTCTTTTTAGTGCTTCTATGAGGCCTTCATGTCACCCTTTCATCCAGGCATAGCTATACAAATTTGCATCATTTTTCTTTTGCACTCAATTTCATCCAGGCCTCTGGAGCAACTCAGATCTGCAGGAAAGCTAAAGGTCTTGCAATTTGTCTGTACTGCCACATTATTAATAACACTTGTTAATGTTAGAGTCATATGACTGTGTAAACGTTAATTTGGATCTAGATTCCTCTCCAGAGAGAGCTAAATCTGTCTCTGGTGAGGATGGAGAAGTGCATGCTGGTTCTCAGTCTCCACATTCAGTAAGGGCTTGCCTTTAGAGAGCTCATGAATACAGAATTCAGAATTCAAACTATATTTCATTCTTTTGGCTCCCTACCAGTCTAACGCACACCTCAGAAAAAACAAAACCAGACCAAAAACGAACTGCCAGGTTCTTAGCCTATGCTGTAAGCAAAGGTTTAGCTTCCAAATGTGCAAGCTGGCCACCAGCTGAGGAGCCTCCCCGGCGCTCGGCGAGCAGCTCCCTCCCACGCCAGTCAGCGTCAGGGCACAGCAGGCTTTGAAAACCAGGACCTCATGTAGCACCCTGCACCACTTCAGGAGGCAGTGAGAAATGCCAGACATTCCCAGAAATATGTATTATGCAGTTAGCAAGCTGCCAAATTCCGCACCAGCTGTGTGAATTTCTGAGACATCTTGTGAGAGTCACATACAGACTGCACTGCAGAGGGCCCATATGGAGGAACTGGAACAACATTCTTTATCTCTTGTACTATGTGCTTATTTTTCCCTAGCTGAAATGTTGTGGGTGTTTATTCAAATATAAGCCCTTCAAGAGTCACGCATAGGTGGTGGAGAGCTTGGAAGGTTTTCATGGCAAAATATTTTACTGGACTGCAGGAAGCTATTACTGGGAAAAAAGGTGTTCTTAAACTTTTCCTCATGCTGTATTCCAAAATTCAAAGCTTGGTTATTTATTTTAATTATATTTAGGTGAAAAGAAATTCTTTAATAATGTAAATGCCTGCACTTTTGTCTTTATGGCAATCAGTAAAGATTGAAAAAATAGCACTACAATATTTCTAGACATCTCCCATTCATCTTAATTGGAGGAATTAACTTTGAAGATTAATTTAAATGCCAACATTTTTAACTATTTCACTGCTGCTTGTCATCTCATCATTACCCCTCAACTGCAGATGAATGTATCTGTCATACTATGATATTTTATTAATTTGAAAGAACTTTTTGTAGAAATATGACAGTAGGTTTACTTAGAATATGCAAATAACAATGTAGTCTATTGCACATTCTTTCAATCACTTGGATAATTGGGATTCTTCTGTTGCTCTGACAAATTAGAATAAAATGGTGCTTACATTTCCAACAGCTGAAAAAAGTATGACTCCTGGAGAGCAGCTTGCTTGCTATGAGTAGCTATTTCTGCAGTGCTTGTCACCTGCTTTGGGCTTAGAAGCAGTGAAAAGCTATGAGAACAGGATGATCCATGCACGCTGGTAATATTGGTTAGTATTAAGAAGTTAATTAAAATATTATTTTTCTGCCAAAATGCTATTAAATAAAAGTTACTAAATGAAAATTAAATTTTATCATTTGAACTGCCTATCATTTGAGGAAAACTTAGAGCTACGTTTCAGAACTTATTTTAAAGCTGCACTTTTTTGTTTACTGAGATTCCTAAGACTTGTCACAGTTTTGGTGTGGCATAATTTCTAACTAAAATATATAATCAATATTTTGAAACAATGGGCTTTTTATTCTGGACCTTAAGGTCAATTTTCACCTTATTGCAGGTAAAAACTGAAAGAAGTTAATATTCTGTTATTCAGAGACAAAAGACAGACATCAGGTTGTTCCTATGTGCTTTTCTTCATTTATATGACCAAAATTTATCACATTTACTAGAGAAATGTTTTCATTTGATTTTCTTTTTCAAGAAAAAAAAAGTATTATTCTAGTGAACTCTGAGTTAGAAAACATGTCCCTGTCCGAAAAGTTTTTATGCCTTGAGTGGGAAAAAAAGAGCTGTCAGACTCCCTTAGTCACAGATCCATTTACTCAAAATTTTTTCCTGTCTTTGGCCTTGGGTGTCATTTTCAAGAGCTGTGTCCTGCTTCGTACTCAATGAACATCACTATCCTAACACAGAAAGCAGATATTCACAGAAAGCTGCATAGTTTCCTCACATCTTGCAACACTGTGAGGAAGTAATGAAAAGTAGTTTTAGAACTTCCCATGCTTTGATATTTTAGTAGCAGCATCACTTTTCCTGTTGTCATTTTTTATACTATTTCATTATATTCAGAAGGATGTTGATGAGAATTTAGTGATTATAAGTTCCATGACAAAGGAAGCAGCATTATCCTCTAAAAAAGGCTAATGGGCTATCATAACTACTATTAATGTGTTTGCATTTTTGAAGTCAAACAAAAGGTAGTACAAAAAGAGCTTATTCTAAATCAGCCAATATTGCTTCACTTAATTATGGTCACCAGGTTTTTGGCCACTGTCACTCTTCAACACCCTTCTATATCTCCTGTATCCACTTGCTGGGCTATGATCATTCAAAATACCTGAGCTGTCCTTCTATATTCAGCTGTGTTGGTCTCATCATCCACTACTCTGAGAAAGACAGTTCTGCTCTCTTGCCCCTCTTTGCCTTGGCCTCTCCTCCTCTGCCTCTTCTTGTGATCCTACAGATTCCTTTCCTCCCTTGTGCCATCTGTAGTGCAATTCCCAGTCTCCCTGGGCTGTTTAACTGACCAGGCAGGAAACTAAACAGTTTCTGAGTTAAATCAGTTCTTTGAGTCAAGTAAGAAGACCAGACTCTTTTCCCAGATGACAGATAAGTTCACCCAAGGACAGAGAGCTCATTGGTTCAAGACCTTCACTTCCAGTGGTGACAGCTTGCTATATTCCTGTTCATCCCATCTTTTAAAACCATAGCTTTACTTATAGGACTGTTATATAGACAGGACTATTGAAGGCTAAAGTCCTAATACTAGTATGGATTTGGAAATGGTAGCTCAAGTATCCTAGAAAACTGCACTTTGTATAAGGTTGGGATTTGCACTCAAATGCTTTGCTGGCACAGTAGGTCAGTACAGCTCCACCAACCCAACACTAAAACTAATAGGCTTACTTGCTTATGTAGCATTTTAACAAAACACAGTTCCAGGTCTATCTGACACAGGTAATATTTCTAAACAAATTCTGTTTTGATTTGTTTAGAATTCATTAGTCATTTTCTCTAAGAGCTGTATGTATATAAATGGGTATATCCTAATATATTTTATATTTGCATGGCTGTGTGTATAAAGAGGGAGATACTGTAACATATATTTACAAACATATCTATTGCTTATATATGAACACCTCAACTATATCAGGAATACAACATACTCAAATAATTTGTTTGATATGCTGCATACAAAACTTCACTTTTAATGATGGAAAGAGATAATCATGTTAGCATAAATGATTCACCCTGCTCTATACAGAATTTCTCTTTTTATAATCTGTTACTTATATTTATTGATAGGGAAAACAGCAGGCAAGTGAAAAGCTTAAATAGGTGAAGCAGACTGAAATTAATTAAACAGACAGTGCTAGTTGAAGCATCTGCACGCTGCAGAGGAGCCTGACCTGGGAACGGCGCTTACCCTCAGGCCCCATGGCACAGCCCCGCTGTCAGATCCAAGGGCCTTTGTTAGCAACGAGCTTATTGGTGAGATCAGTCACAGGGAATCAGTTTTGGTTCATTCCAAGGCAGTGAGGTTTTGTTTGTAGATGTCAGGAGGGATTTAGCAGAGGAGAGTTTATAGAGAAATAGCCATAGGATAACTAATTAAATTGAAAGATTTCCATCCCAAGTTGGAGGAAGATGCTTAAGCTCAAGGGACTCACAGCCCTGGAAGTCACATAGATTGTTCTGAGGCTTTCCCATCACTTTAGAGGAACTGACTGTTCAAGGTGTAAACAACAATATTTGGCCTCATCAGATGTTCTACTGCCTAAGCTGGGAAGAAATTCTTTTATTTTTTTCAAAAATAAACAAAAATATAGCATTTAAGTATGAAAATGTTTCTCCTAGAATACTGTTCAAAAAATAATCCAATATAAGCAGGTGTATGAATGATTGGAATGAACATGGGCTTGTGGGTTGGTATGAATTATGCTTGCCCCACACTGGTAAAATAATTTCATTAAAAACAGAATAAAGAAAATAACTTCTCAAAATGAAAGTCCCCGCAAGATTATAAAATATTTGGGGTAAAAACTAATATGCTGCCCAAAAAAACTATGTAGTTTGCTGCTGCAATATGTTGCTTTGCTTTTTCTTTAGAGAAAGGAAGAAGAAAATATTGACCTTGACAATTATTCCTTTTCTTTCTTCTTTTCATGACTGAAAAGGGATCTTTCCAAGGCTTGAAAAGCTGAAAGTTTTAAAGGGGGGGCAAAAAAACTCACCAAAAATTGCCATGAAATTTGAAAGCTGAAAGACTGGAGAGCAGGAAATAGTAGAGACAATAAGGGTTAGAGAGACAATAAATGTTTGAGACTCAGCTGAAGCAAGGAAAAGCCCTTCTGGAAATAAAGGTGATAAAGGCTGGCTTTTTAATTGGTTGGTTATGGTCTCTGGTAAATAAGTCAGAAACTCTGATCAAAGCTTTTCCAGCATTTAAAAAATTGAGTACCTCTGGCTACCTTCTAAATTCTCATGTCTAATAAAGAGTAAGTTCTCAAAGCACCTTCTTCTTTGGAGTTACTGGCAGAGTTACCTAAATTTATCAAATTTTTAAGAACTTAACATTTTTCAGACCTCTTCCAATCTGTCAAAATTCATAATCAGAGAGCAGGCTCAAAAACTAAACAACACACAGGCAAAACAATTTTAATGCTCAATAGATTTATTTTTACAAAAACAGATGAAAAAAATTAAAATTTTAAAATCAATAATGCAAATCTCAGATCTGTAAAACAAAAATAAATAAATAAAATTTATTTTACTTATTTATTTATTTATGAGTTTATTTTATTGATGGTCCTTTTCAATAATAAATTTTACTAGTAATGATGTGCAACAATTAGAATGATAAATAAATTATGTATAACAAAGCTTTTTCAAATTTATGTGTGACAAACACAATGTATTGAGGAATATAAGAACAATCCTTAATATTTTCAAAGTAAATTTTGTCTTATCATATACTATAGGGAAAGTTAAATGGAAGAGCAATTTTTAAAATAGCTGTGTCTGATATCACCATATGTGAGGCCAAACTCAAGAAGCAAATGGAGCAAATGTACAATGTTTTTTTCATTCTTTTTTTGAAAATGCACTTCTGCTGTTGATGTATATTACAAGTGTATTAATGAGTCAAAAATTATATTTTAGAATTTAAGAGTTCTTCACAGTTTTTTTCCCCAATTAATTAATCAAATTGCTTTTAGAACTATGTAAATTGTTTCATTTTTCATTCAGTGTTCAAATGAGTAGCACAATTTAATTAGACAGTAAAACATGAAATTTGAGAAGAGTCCCAAGATTCTGTATTGTAAGAAATAACAAATAATTACTTCCAAACTACCTCTTCTCTGGCACTTCTTAATTTATAAACTTTCATATCATACTACATCACACACCTTTCGCAAATGGACAGTGTAACAGAAGAGCACAGAAAGTGCAAAAAGGTTTGTCCATCTCTTGCCATTAAACTAATTTGTCCATCCAGTGTAAACGTTTTCCTTGATGAGTGTCATTGGAGCAAAACTTTTCTAACTACTATAGAAATAATCTAAGTTTTATTGTAAAAACAAATTAAATAGAAAATATCTGTCTGTATTTAGCTTTTCCTGGACAGATCCAATGCTTTAAGATGATGATGATTAAGTAAATGATTCACAGTAATAAAATAAATCAAAATTTGAGGTTTACATAAAACCAGAAAAGATCAGATTCTTTTAGCAAATGAATAACTGTGGGCTTTGTTGTATAGCATTTATAGTTTTACAAAGTTAAACTACTGGCAAGGATTATGATTAATATATGCCATCAGTTGTATCCAGTTTACAGAAAGAACTGATTTTATTCCCATCAGTTTGTTGTACTCAAAAATGTTATGGCCAAAATAAGAGCACCATATATGTACAAAACCAATCACATACCCTTAGTCTAACTAAAGAATTAACTGTCTAATAAAAAAATGGTTATAAGACCAGCTATAATGATGATAAGATGGTTCAAATTGTATATAACTAAAATGAGGCATACACACACTTTCCAGTCTCTACGCGCGTCTCAGGTGTTACGCTCACTCTTGTAAGGCCAATGGCTCCATGCAGGGGAGAAACTGCAGGTTTAGCTGTCTCTGTCTTTGCTTGGAGGGGGAATGGTGCTGATGTTGGTTGTTTCTTTCTCTTTAGAATCTCCTTGGAGTCAGTTTCTTCTGTCAATTTACTTGTTCTACCTCTTGTTCTTCTTTTTTTGTCTGCAAATTAGTTTTACATAAAACTTTACTTTCTAAGATGTGTTTTAAATATATTGTATATTTGTACTTTATTGTTTCTAACTTTATTGTTATCTCTAAAGGTACATATACCTGTTGCATGGGTTTATTCTTTTGATGACCTGGAATTGACCACTGGTGAATTGTTTACAGTCATGGGCCTCTAGTATCAATCTGTGCCTGTGCTTCAGCGCCTTTGACATCACCCTGTGCCTGCTCTCCCCTTTCAACCCACCCACAGCTGCATTTTATTCTGGGGTCAAAGACAGTTCATTCTACACAGAAAGGTCACTTGATATTAGTATCCATTAGTTGGAAGTCTACATATATATAACAAAAAGTGTTACACTGCACCATTGTGCAAAGCAAAGGAAAAGCCACAACCGCACATTTAACAGTTCTCTGAGTATTAGATAATGCTGTTACAAGCTGAAATAAATTTCTAGACAGGCCAAAAGAAGTCCTGACAAAGCCTGACAGGACTTGATGCTTGTTCTGTTAGCTTAGCACACAGTTTGTGACCTGTTACAAGCAACAGCAATAGCAACTCCACATTTGCTGACCTACAAGGTACATCTCTGTTTTATGTATTTCCTTTTACAATCCCTGGTTTCACTGAACATTAGCTAATGCTTGTTATAACTTCCCACAGAGGCCTTATAAGAAAAACATGTTTCTCATTATGGTGAAATGTCTCTTTTAATGAGGAGCAACATGCTACCCTCACAGTACTCCTGAAATAATGTCTTCCATGGAAATATGAAACCATCTGTCTGACAATAACACTTTACACGACCTCACAAAAAAGCAACCTAAAACTACATATGAATTGAGATACATACTTTTCTGAGTGTAAATTGAATCTTTTGTCATAGAACACTTATGATACTCAAATGACCTCCTGCCTGTTGATTCATGTGCAATTCACATCCAATTCTTCTGGTCTGTCTCCAAGCCTCTTCAGAAATATCATTTACCACCTTTGACCTTGCTCTTGTCACTCAGTCCTCTGCTTTCTGGGATATAATTTCTATAATTATTACTCTTCCACTTCCTTTCATATAGCACCTTCTTTCAGGCTTCTCCTTGTTTGACAAAGACTTCTTCCCAGGTAGTATCATAAACCAAGAGTTCTTCTATTGGATCTCTCAATACCACATCCAATTTGTTGGAGTTCAGTCTTGTTGCAAAACAGAAATACAAAACATTACTTCCTTCTTCCTATTGTATTATCCTGAGATAACATTGACACATCTAAAACATACTACAGAAAGCTGTGAATGAAACCTGGATATGATTATTTAAAAAATCTCTTGAGCAAACAAAGTTACAACTTAATTAGTTGAACAAGAAGGTATATCACAATAAAAGCAGATAGTATGAGAACATAAAAATTAATATTTTAATTAGTTTTTCAATTACTTCAGATAGTTGCAAGCATTATTAATAAAAATACATTATGAGACTTTAAATGGCAACTGTTCTCTAAAACTGAAAAAGCAGTCGTCAGCTCTCTTTCTAGAGGTTGGAAAGAAATAGTTTTGTGCTTAATTGTGGCATTTATCCTAATATTTTAAAAAATTCTTTGTGGAGAAGACTCCATTGACTCTATTTGTGTAATTTTCTCTGACTATCAAAGAGAACTAAAGTGAATAATTCCTCACATATTTCTACACCAGAGACACTTCAAATTAATTAAATGAATCTCTTACTCAAATGACTCCTACTGATGAGAAAATAAGTCTTGTCCTGTAACCTAAGATGACATAGCAGAAACATCTTGAGAGATTGGTGAAAATTTAATGAAGTCCTGAAGGGATTTTAGCAAAATTTTATTCTTTTAAATTTTTTTCAATAAGAAAATCAAAATGTAGCTGCCTTTACACAGACATAAGTAAGATCTGCTACATTTTGAAAATGACATTTTCATCTTAGCAGCTGAAGAGACAAGTTTACAGCAGAGCCTCTGAAAAAAACCTGCTTATATGATCAAAATAGCCATTGTATAAAGATACAAGCTGTTGCAGAGGCTCAGCAAGAGATAAATCTATTCTTTTACGTGCCAACTAAACTCTTAGCATCTATTCTTGACCTTCTGATTTATGGTTTTACTCTTGAACAAAATTATTTGATTAAGCTTCCTTTCAGTTGTTTCTGTAGTTGATTTTTAGTCAACATTTATCTATAATGATAGTGTTAGCTTATCAGTAGGGGCTTTCCATATTCAAGAATTTACTCTTTTATCAACAGAGTGTTTTAAATCTAGAGAAGACTCCCCTCCTGTAATTTGTCTGTGTATGTAGAAAACCTGCACCAATTTAACCAGATTCCTACTGTTAAATTTCATCATTTTATACAAAAATATATTGCTTTCTTTATGCTTTTTCTAAAGGAGAAATATGCTTGCTTCTCCTTCATGCATTCTCACTGTGTGATACATTTCTCACATACATTTTGGCCTTTTATCCCAGTACTCAGTATTGTAAATTGAGTAACTAAAAAAATTAGGTATTAATGTCATGCCTTTATCACTTCCTTCCCCAGATTATAATCACAAGTTTGTGAGGTCTTCTTTGCAATTCACATCAGTTGCATTTTATACTAGAATTATTTCGGCATCAGTTTGAAATTTCTTTGTGTTCTTATTATTTTACTTTTCTTTTTCTTTTTTTTTTCTTTTCTATCATTCTCTCTAATAAAAATGAAATTCCAGAGACTGAAGGGTTTGCTTTTGCTTTTTCACAGGCAGCTCTGAGGCTTATTCCTTGCTTTAGATGAGTCCAAGGAGAAATTATTCTTTTAGTGACACTGCCTGGAATGTGTCTACACAACCCCCTTCCTCACTCGGCCTCTTCAGTTTCCCAAACAAAAGTGATCTCCATAGTTAACAATACAGGGAATCAGCTTGAACACGGCTTTTGGTGTGTTCAAACAAGCACTACACCTCCAATATCCCTGCTTTCCACTCTGTGAATAAAGATGGTATTGATACAAAAGAAAGAAACAGAACCAGGTTATTTTAATATGTCACCAAGATAATAATAATGGAATAAAAGTGGATGGAATTCCAAGCACAAGTCCATAGATTTCTTTTCTGGTTTTACATTTTTATAATGTCTGTGAAGATCCTACACAATCAATTAATAAGCTTTTAAATCATATTGTCTTTTTTAGATTTCCCATGAGATAACTTTTTTTATAAGCATATTATACATATTATTGCATTCTCTACCCACTAGAGCAGAGAGATATTGAAGAATTGCCCTGTTTTTTATGGAAGTGCACAAGCTGCATCCAGTGAGCAATACAGACTGTTCTATGACGTCACAGCAGCCTGCAGTTAGGCTGGAGACTTTGAAAATTAAAAGCCATGACCTGTCCTTTAGTTCAGAACACTTATGCATTATATTTTTTCTGGTAATTTAGATTCTTAAACTAATTCTAGAGAAATTTAATAATAACAGAATTCTAATATGGTTGCTGCAGTAGTATATCTTTGGGAAAGAGAAGATGTGGAACCTCACTGAGTCAAAAATAAACTCTATTGTGAATATATTATTGCTATTATTCTCACAGATCAAATGGAAAATCAGAAAGTATAGTCAGGAAAGGGAATCTGGCTCATGTCTTGTCATATGCTCCAGGTACTTCAAATATCTTTAAATTATCAGTTCCCATGTACCATTTCAGAGCTGATGACTAATGTGTTATAGACAGGATTGCTGGTTCTGTTGATCTTCTCCCCTTCTCTTTCTGTTTCCTCGTCAGTGTGGGGTGGGTTGAGGGAATAAATATATGTTAGAATCCTCTTTATTATGTGTGCATAGCGTCAATATTCAAGTAACCTACTTAGAAGGTATTTCCTTTATTTTTCTGCATAGCAAAGTAGCCATTCCCATCGTCTAGCTCCAGGTGTCTTTAGAATAATTCTGAAAATCTTGCATGAGTAAGATATAATCTACTACAAGGACAATCTAAGGATATATATATACCTCAGAATACTTTCAAATGAGGATATTTTTTTTATGTCATCTTGCACTTTATGTTTTCTTGAATTTGCTGATTTAGATTTTTCCCAGTAGTTTTTGATTGGCAAGACAATATAAGTCCTTACAAACACCAAAGTCCAAATAAAACTTCTACAGGATAATTTCTTAGAAAATTTGCTTTAGAGTGGAAAAAAAAAAGGGGACAAGAGACTGTTTTCCCTCTTAATTGTGTAGGTGAGATCATGCACTGTCTAGAGCTTTCCCTTGTCATTCTCTGATTTTCATTATTTGACTACACAGTTTGAATGATGATTTGTCAGGTTAAACAGAAGAAATGTCAACATTTTCTTTTGTATCTGGGTATTCCTCATAGTGAAGAGCCAGCACAGACTTGGATTTTGGCTGCCATTGGAGACTAGGGCCTGATAAAGAAGAGAAAACCCTGGGAAGTAAATGGTATTGATTTTTCTCAAGAGCTGACTTTGACCCAATGACCATACTTCAACGTTCAATTTGCTAAGTGACAAAAGATACTTTATTCACCTTTTTCCCTTTTTCCGTGCTCAATGTAAATCCTAGGAATCAGGATAACATGATCAGTGTCTGTATTAGTTAAAAAACCAAACAGAATAATGATTTTATACACTAAATCTTCTTAACGTTTGCCAGGCATCTGAGGTTAAATACCTTGAAACCATCAGGGTCATTCTTATCAGTTACAAGACAGAGCTATGAAGATTTCAACAAAAGCTATAGTAGAAATTGTAAAAATAATTAATGGTTTATACTTCACCGGTGAAGGAACAAACATGTGGGAGAAAGTGCAGAACCACAATAAAAAAACATCTTTGGCATCTACTTCTCAATGAAGTAGATGACTTTTAGGTGGCAAATAACTTTGTGGAACTCTGATGCAGCCAGGACACCAATAAATCACTTCTTTTATAAAATTAGTCATATCTACTAAAGATTCTTATTTTTGTATGGAGTTCCTGTCAGAAGGAGGACCAAGTGAAGCAACAGTCATTTCTGAACATTTCTGGTGTTTCATTTCTGCTAGCCTGGATGGCTAACAAAAATAATTGATTTTCATTCCTTATATTTCATGCTGGGTCTGTTTTTGGTTCAACCTAAAAATGCATGCCAGTATTCTACTCTTATAGTAACATGGCCAAAGTTAAGGACAGTAAAATATATATTCAGAAAAACAATATAGAAAAAAAATATGGGCTACTAGAGATTTAATAAGTATTGGTTTTATGCTTTGCTTTTAGCCTGTCAGAATACTCATAGAAATAAAGTCTTGTGGCAAAATTGCCAAACCTCATGATAGTCAGAGTCCCTTTGAAAGACTGGACACTGAAGCTACGTGAATATAATGGAGTCTATAATTTTAAAACAAAAATAGTCTGGGTTTAGTCCTCAGAGATAAATTTAAGAAAACATGAAAATGAAGGAGTAGTGAAGAAAACAAAAAATAACAAAACTAAATAAATCTCTACATGTACTATTTTAAAAAGCATAATTTTTAGCTTATTTCATAACATTTGTAACATGACTCATGAACACTGGCAACACAACATTATTCTGGTGGGTTCAGTGAAGACTAATTTGAATTTCACTCTAAACAAAATGTGACTAATTGGCTGATTCATTTTGGCATAAATGTGAAAGTGTAATGACTCCAGTGTCCTTAAACTTGGATATGAGGGAGCCTGAGTTTGGCACAGAATCCTCTTCTGTAGGCACTGAGTTGGGTTGTCATATACAGCTCCATGTGGGCCTCGTTCCAGGTTCCAGAGCAGGCAGAGCAGGGGGAAGAGAAAACTGATTAACAGTCTGTGGCTCCTAAACACAGTGCTTGAGCCAACATTAACAGAAGAATATACTTTGTCCATTTTTATTTGCACTGGGGGTTGCATAGAAATACAAAAGCAGAAGTGCTGAAGTAGAAAGGCAACAGAAGAGAAAGGGGATACAGGGAAGAGAAGCAACAGAATGGGATGGTGCCTGGGTAAAATTGAAGTCATTAGGGAAAGAGATCAAATAGATCAAAGACATTAACAAAAGAGACCCCTGAGCTCTGCTGGGCAGAGCATTGCCAACATCAAGGGAGATGATTCTTCTCCTTGACTCAGTGCTTGTGAGACACGTCTGAGACACTGTGTCCTGATGGACCCACAAGAGAGACATGGACAGACTGGAACCAGCTCAGAAGGGCCTGAAGATGATTAAGGGACTGGAGGATCTGAGCAACATGAAGGAGCTGAGAGAGTTGTGACTCTACAGGCTCTCAAAGCGAAAGTTTGGGAAGTAAAATGAAAAAAATGTAATGCAGTAGAAAGTTTTGGGAAAGAAAACCAGTGGACCATTCCCATCCCTTCTGTTTATTACATATAAGGTGCTAGATGCCTTATAAAATCATGTTATTACCAAATAGCCAATTTTTTAATCTAACTGTGAACAAGTGGAAGATTGAAATCAAATGTTGACTGATTAATGACCTAAATCAGAATCCTTGTAAGATCTGAAAATAGGAAGCATAAGGAAACCAGCCCATGATGATATTAACTAGGAGTGCTAGTGATGAGTTGCTTTTTGAGCTTGCCTTTCTCCAATATTATTTCTTTGAAAAAACAATTATAACAACTCCATTTAAAATGAAAGATGACTTAAGACTACACAAAAATTCCTGGGAACAGCATTTAAATTTAAGGATATCATTAATGCTTGTCTACCTTCATTCACCATGCCAACCTATTTATTTGAGCAATTTTCAGAATCTGATGCTTCATGGAGAGTGAATTAGCATTTTCTGTTAATGGCAAATCAGAATCTGTAAAATAATTCATTTAGAAGTCACACAGCATTACTGGAAAACACAACCACAACATCACTTAAAAAATATTATAAATGTATTGGAAACTCTGACCTATACAAAAAGATTTTAATGATTATTCAAACATTTTGAGGAAGTTATTTTTATCCTCACCTCCTCTATATTTTCTGTCTGCATTTTCAAATTAAGAAATCTAACAGTTTATCTCTTTTCCTTTTCCCTTCCTTTAAATTGTACCTCAGTCCTAAAGCCATCTGCTACAAAATATGTTGAGTTTTCTTAGCTTTAGACTGGAGTTAAGGTAGGAATTTTATCCAAAATAATTATTGAAATTTTGGAAAACAAATAAAAATAAGATATATTTGGATTAATTTTGAAGATATTTCCTGAATTATTGTTTGTTCGGTTTTTTTTTTTTTTTTAATGGGAGGCTGTGCAATCAGTAATTTCTTGCCTTTACATGGAATGTGTGTGCCCAGATAGTAACAAAAGGCTTACTTCCAGTCTTTAGAGAACATTGATACAAAACACAGATGGAGGAGGACATCTTACATCTCATGACAGGAACAGTTTTTTGAAATGCCAGTAATTTGATTCTGGCAGGGGAACTTGACCAAAATGAGTTTCATCTTCCCAGAACTATGTGCAAGACAATCCTGTGGAGATTTTGTCCATTCTCCATTCCTCTATACTCAGCCTTCAGTCCATTCCTATAGATTTGTGAAGAAAAGCAAGTATTTAGCTCTTATTTTCTATAGTTCCATACCACTAGAAATCTGGGAAGAATGTTGTTTAGGTGGAGAGAGCTAAATAATTTTTTGCATATCGGATAAACTGAGCTGTGGCTCTCATACTCACAATTTTGTCCAAATTAAAACATTTGGCTCTCAAACCAGTACAATTCTTTTATCGGAGAATAATGAAAGAATGAAACATATGTACATGATACAAGTTATTCTTACTTTTCTTATTCCTTCATAACATTAATATATATTAATGGTATGTACTTTTATTGGACTGGCAGGTTTTTGTACTTCTCTGATGTATATGCAGGAGTATCTTTTCATGGCTAGATCTTATGAAAAATGGACACTGTCACTGGCTAAAATCAATTCCATTAAAACCTGATGGTTTTTTAACAACATTAAGGAAACTTGTGACTCATAACAGACATTTTATGCAGTAAAAAGCAAACATTTCCCCCTCTTCTTTTTAATTGCTAAATATGGTACTTCTTCAGGCTGATTTAGTTCAGTAGGTAAATAGCAGGAAATCTGCTAGTCCTGCCTATGGTTTTTTCAATGTTCAGCAATATCCAAATCCCCTAAGAGTCATTTAGCATATCACTGTCTAATAAATTTTATAAACATAAGCTTTGTAAGGTATCTATGACATTTAAGTTGCATTATTAAAGAATAAAGTAGTGTATATGCTCAAACAACAAGGGGTTTTATCATGCAGTGCAATAAAAAAGACAGAAAACAGTGCAAAGTTTATATGCTTTGCATGCATGATTTCCTCCCATTTTTCAGACTCCTGTAGGTATTGTGTGTCTCATTCCAGAGTGCAGTAGTAATAAAAATACACAAAACTTCACTAACAGCTTTCTAATGAACTCCTTAAAAGAAGGCATTAGGGACCTTTTAGTTTTACTGCTACCATGAATATAGAAAGGGGTGAAAACACAGCTTCAGAATAAAGAAGATGAAAAAAAATTTATGTTGGTTCTTTCTGGCAATAATTTCTTCAGTCTTGTAATTCCTTATGTTCAATTCTGTTTCAAAAGACAGAACTGAAGCTGACCTCCACTTTTATCCTATAATGAATACCTTAATTATTATCAAGGCACTGACCTACTGCCATTTACAAGAGCTGCAGTGGTTGATAATCACCATAAATAATAGATTCTAATCTAAGTAGGTTAACTCTACAGATTGAAATGTGGGGCCATTCCTGCCTCCTTAATTCCACCTGGAGGCCTGAGTGACTGTTAATAATTCTGCAGCTATATCTGTCAGGTTCCTGAGGTCAGACAGACCATACCTGAAGAAATTATCCCCCAAATTTTTCCATTAGTTTGCATATGGGGTTGCTTTCATTCCATCAGATTTGCCATGGTTAGAAAAAAGTAAAGGTTTCACAAGCTCCTTTTAAGTTTTACACATTACAAAAAAAAATTAAAAGGAAAATAAAAAGAAAATAGAACAGTAGAAGGCAGAGGAAAAACACAAGGATGCTGAGGGCTGTCTCTCTTTTGTATTAATATAAATGAAAGAAATATAATGCAAAATTAGTTTAAAACACTATCAGAAGCCCCTTTAACCTTGCAGAGTTGAAAACTACTATATGACATAGACAACTGGAGAATAAAGTCCTTGGTCTCCCTTGGGTTGAATTTTTTCTTTTCTGACCAAGTAAAAAGGACAACTGTAATTAATGGTTGTCACTAACACATGGGCATGTATACATGCTCAAAACCTGACTGTTTCTAGAATGAACAATTAGTAACTCCCAAATGTTTCTCTGAGAAAAATAGCTGGATTTTAATGTTATTTAGCAGCAGCTAATTGATTTCACCAATTTATGTCAAGGAAATTGAGCGGTGTTAAGATATGGAAATCTGTCTGAAAGATCATTGGAGCACTGCTGTTGTGAAATGATTCAATGGCATGTCTTACACCTCTGAGATGTCACAGAGTGTAATATTTAAAGGGCTATGAGTCCATAAATATCCTCCTATTTTTTGTCATATGAATATATGGTTTGAATTTTGTTTCTAAAATATGGTGTAAACGATAACTTTTATGTCCCTATTTTTAAAGATAGAATGAATACAGCTTTCAAGAGAGGATGATTTACAATCAACTACTTGATTATCAGCCTCCATATCTTCAAAAATAATGTTCATAGACTTCTTTTCTTAGCCATCAGGTGGACCAAATAAGGTGCACAGGATTTGTGACTAAGGTTCCATGCTCCTTTTCTTCTAAATCATCCTTGCTTTACTTTGTGTCACCATAACAATTCTGGAGATACAGGCAGGTACAATAACACTAATCAATCCTCAAAAGTGTCTCTTAAATTGCACCAGATTGCTCAGTTTAAAAATTAGGTGGGTGGTACATTGTGTCAATAAATCAAAAGCGTGTTTTGAAGGGAATGGATTGTCCTATCCTGCCTTCCCCACCTTGTATTGAATGTCTGTCTCATTTTACTTGAATTTCTCCTGAGCAGTAAAGGCTGGATGCACTGATATAAATGCAGCCAAGGCCATTAGAGATGCCCTAGACAGGCAGGGGGACCCCAGACAAATGCATAGGGCTAGGAGTTATGAGACAGGATTTGTGAAAAGCCTTGGAGTAGCAATCGAAACCTAAGCAGAATACCCCATCATACCCAAAAATGACACATGCTGTATGTCTCTTTTACACTGAATTAAAGAGAATGAATAAACTACTTGTGTAATACCAATCATTATTCTTCCTTAAAAAGGCAAACTCACTCTTCCCTAATATATGCTTTACCTGAGCCTCCTAACATTTTTCTTGTCTGGTTAATAATTTAAAATACCTTTTTTCTTCTGTCCTTTTGACACTGAGACAACATTAAGTAATGCTTCATAAATTAAGTCCATACTATCATATCTGAGTTTCTTGAAACTTTTGAATGAATACCACATAGTCATAGTAACGTTGTATACTTCATTTAACAAATTGTTCTACGCTTTACACTTGAAACTTTAAAAGATACCCTTAGGACAATAAAGTTACGTTCAATTTTAGAAAGTACCATTTCCATAGTGAAGCCCAATATAAATACTTCTGTTAACGCTTAAGATATGGTCTTATCAATCCAAACTCTTTCTTTTACACTTTTATCATCTGTAAGACTTTAGTTCATAGAAAAAAAATCTAATATACTTCCTGGGGGAAGTAATTTATTTGTCATATATTACTTTATGTTCTCTTTAAAGTGCAATGTTATGCTTCACTAGTGTAAACTATTTAGCTATTTCTATACAACTGATACCCTAATATTACAGCACACAAAGGTTATATTCAACCAGTGTTCTGAGGTGACAATTGCAGCTATATTGTCAATTACATACCAGTCCTAATACCTTACCAGAGGAAATGCAGAAGTGGTCTGTTCACCCTAGATGTATTTACTGAGAGCTACAGTTTTTCTCTATAAAGTGTCCCTCTAAGCTATCTATATTTCACATGCATGGGAAGTGGGGCCAGAGAAGCATGATTGCTAACATAGGCAGGACAGCGGGACAATTAATCCGCCTGTTTTCATAAGAGTCTGAGCCAATTGTGATGCTCTTCGTTCTCTGACTGAGCATTACAATTGGACTCCCAGGGATAGGCATTAAATTGTTTGAATTAGAATTATATGGGCATAGGTTATTTCCCTTTCTGCTAATGTGTGCTTGTTTTGCAGTGGCCTGTGATCCTTGAACAGGTCAGTTATTAAAGGAACGTGAGGAAAAAAGATGACTAAGACAAAGGGCCCTTGATGTGGTACAGCACTATCACTGTTTTTTCTCAGATTGGCAAGCTACAGCACATTGGCATAGAAGCAGTGTTTAACAACGGGCCTGAATAAAGATGTGTCAGCTTTGTGTGCTCCAGAGTTCTCACAGGGCTTTTTTTTTACTTAGTCTTTAATTTTCCCCCTTATTTAATTCTTCATTTATGAAGGAAAAAATCAGCAAGTCGCCCTCATAGTCCTTTTTAAGGAATATGAGATCAAGGAACTCTATGTCCACTGTGGTATATTGCTTCTTGGATTAAAAGACAATAAAAAAGTAAAAAAAACCCAAACACAATCGACTACAACAAACAACAGCAGGACAACCTGAAGGAAATTTAAAGCAGTAATTGAGATTTACATATTAATATATTTGTATGAATATTCTTAAATCTGCATGATGGAAGAATTCAAACAAATATCGCACATAGGGTTTTGCAAACAAGACGCTTTAAAAGTAGTGAGAGAAAAGACTGTATTTTTCACCATATTGGATTAAGCACTGAATTGCCAGCTGGTCAAAGGTGGTGACTGTCCCACTCTACTCTGTGCCAGAGTCAATGCAGTCTTGGATCACACGATAAGATATATTAGAGAGTGTCCAGA
Source organism: Dicaeum eximium (assembly GCA_013396995.1). Taxonomy (NCBI): domain Eukaryota; kingdom Metazoa; phylum Chordata; class Aves; order Passeriformes; family Dicaeidae; genus Dicaeum; species Dicaeum eximium. The sequence continues at coordinate 1,034,305 of VWZP01010715.1, forward strand.
GGACTGCAATATGGTAATGGGCCTTGAGTGGAAGCCATGCAAGGAGTGGCTGAGGTCACTTGGTCTGTTTAGCCTGGAAAAGAGGACCCTGAAGAAATTAAGGCTGTATTGGTGATCTATGCAAAGTGGACTGACTACCCTTTGGGAAGTTACAGATGTAGGCAAGACTCACTCCTGTGAATCACACCTGTGATTCCCACCTGGTTCCGAGAACAATCGATGGAAATACGTCTTGGAGTTCTTCACATGAACAGCTACAGTTTGCAAGGCAAAACCATCAAGAAGTAAATCAGTAGGCAAGACCTTCATTTATGTTAATATATCTGATACTTTGCCAAAAGCTAAAATGTGTATTGTGCAGCACTGGATTTGTCCAGAATCTCTGTTGTAGTGCCTCCACACTGCAATTATTCTCTGAATTACAGTTAGTAAAAGACTTTTTCCTGAAAAAGAAAATTCTTAAAGCAAACCAATAAAAATGGATGCAAATCCACAGCCCAAATATTTGCCTTTGTGATATTTCAGTTGCCTGGAATTTTTAAATTTGATAATTCAACAGTCCACACATCCTCAGCAAAAAGCATTTGCCTTTTTACTTCAGCAAAGCCCAAATAAAACCCATCACTCTCTATTTCTTTCAATATTAGGGAAAATAAAATCAAAGGCTCTGAGTAGCAAAGATCTTGTAAGCAGCATTATTCCTTTTCTGTAACAAAACTGTCAATAAGACCAAAAAAAAAAAAAAAAAAAAAAAAAAAAAAAAAAAAGGGAGATGCATTTGATGGGGCCTTCCAGCAGCAGTTCAAAGTGTCTGGGCCTCCTGTAAACAGTCTCTGAACCTAAAATCATGGGTTAACAAAGCAGCCAAAATTTCACACCATCCAAGAGCTTTTTTCCTGGCTTTTAAAATTGGAATTACATAAGTCCAAATCCTTTAATTTGTAAGTGTGCTAATCACTGAAAAGTTCTGAGTAGTGTGACATGAAGGGAAGAGAAAAGAAATTAATATTTTAAAGTACTGAAATTAGCTGAATTAAAAGCCAACTAATACTTTATTAAAATCAAAGAGCTAACTATTTCTAAAGCTTAATTCTGCTTGAAATGGAAGAGAAATAGTCTTGTGTGCTTATGCCTTTTCTGAATAAAATAGGTACCAGTAATTCTGAAGAGTTTAAATCCCTTATTAGTTGGCATTGATGAAAGGGTCAGTGTATATTATTTAACCACTGGAGTATTTATTTATAAAGTAAATCTTGTGGCAGTGAAGCAAAGGTAGAAAACATTAATTTTAAAGAGTGAAAACCTAAAAGCAAATAAGAGTGACATAATATTTGTTTTTATTTGTCTCCAGTTCTGTGATCTATTTTAAAGAAAGTGTCACAAAGAATGTTCAAGTGCTTGAAGAAACAAATAGATGCTTTTTTGAAAACCCTTAAAAAGATCATATTTTCTTTTTCCAAATACAGGATAAGGCATAATTAACCAATGTGTTTGTCTGGTCATCTGCTACTGAATTGCTAAAGAAAGAAAGAAAGAAAAGTGCTTACAGCTTTTGCAGTTCTTTTGGAGAGTTTGTTACAGACTTATTTATCTATTAAACAAAGCAATAGCAAATAATTTTTTTAAAATTCTGATTCATTGTTTTTTACATGTAATGCTCCTGAAAAAAAAACCTTACTTGGGAAACTGTCCCTTATAGATTAAAAAAAAAAAGTGCTGGTTTATATATTTCATTCTATTATTTAAGCATGGACATTGTGGAAAGTTGAAAAAATCCAGCTGAACCGCAAAAGGAAATCTTTTAGTTAGAAGTGTGATGTCAATGTTACACTGAGGCCTCTTGTTGCACTTCTCTCCTTGGTTATATCAAAAGAAGGTGACATCTCAGTCTCAAAGGTTGTAGATCCCTGCTGTAAATACAGCAAAGCTGAAGACCAAATCAGTGCAAATGAAAAATCATAGTACAATCATTGTTGCCATGCAGATCATGGATACCATTATCTTCACAAATCTTTCCAAGGCTCCTCATTCAAATCGAGAACAAACTGTATACACAGCCTCCTCCTTTTGGCAAACCATTTAAAACCTGTCACTGAATAATTAGAGTAGTAAATGCAAATATTTCTGTAGCAAATATGTGCAGGTTGATATTGTGGAACCATTATTTCTAGTTCAATCACTGAAATGGTGCATAATGCCATTTTGATGAAGTGTTACCAGTTTACTTCATGCAAATACTTGGCTCTTTTCACCAAGAATTAATTTTGCTACCCTTTCTCTTTTCCTAGCAAAATTACTTTTTAGAAGTTAGTTCTAAAGAAGGTTTACAGAGACCAGGGAAAAGTGTGAAAATAATGACATGTGAACAGCCAGATTCTTTTCTGCTTCAATAAACAGTTCTACAGAATGTGATCATGTAAATCCCTGTGCACAACACATAATGCAGAACACATCTGGATGGAAAAGAAATAAAAAATATATAGGACAAAAAGAAACAATAATTTTTCACATGCCACTTTCCTATTTATTATTTCTACAAAGTACTGGTATTGTTGCTCTTCCAATGCATGAACAGCAGAGCTTTAATGTGCAATCACTGTGCTTTCATTCTTATTTTCATCATTAGACTTAATAAAATAGTTTTATATCAATTAACTTTTAGAAATCATAGCCTTGATCATTTGGGCTAATTCTCTTTCATACTATGAATTAAATAACACAGGTCTGGCTGTAACACATCTAAAAGCCCCACAAAGAGGAATTCCACATTGACAGCTGCACAACATGGTTTTGCCACTTTGGGCCTGAACTGCACGAGGAGCACTATAGCAGAAATATAATGAATGAGACTTTGAAGAAAAGAAATATATACTTAATCCCTTTCTTAGCAGGTTTTTTCCCCCTATAACTGGCTAGTACAGAGATGGTAAAAAGTAGCTGTATTTTTGCAAAGGATCAAGTTGAGGTTTTTTTTTTTTAAAATTTCACAATAACCAGGGCATCATCAGATATAATTACAGTTTCTTCATGAGCTTATTAACAGTAAACTTAACATTTTACAAGCATACATTTCATGCCATATTAACATTTGTTTGCGCGCTTCTGAAGTGGAAGAAATTCCTGAATTTAAATGTTTTCTCTTCATCAGCTTTTCCTTTGCATTTTAAGTAGCAGAAAACAGAAAGCAATTGGATTAAGTGCCAGGATTTAAGACGAGGTAAAAGTGTAAATAGCAATGTTTGAACACATTTGCAAAGTGCCAGTGGATAGAGCACCACACACTGCAGAAATACCCAGAGCTAGAACCTTATCTTTATGTGTACTAATGAAAGATTATAAATAGAGTCTGCTGTAGGCCCCTAAAGCTTCAGTTTAGAGAAAGAGGGGTGCAAGGAACAAGGTTCTGTTAAAACAAAAAAGATAAAATCAGGCAGTTTTTCCTCATTAGTTTTTTCCCCTCTTTGCCACTGGCGATAAGGGCCAGCAATGCAGAGCTCGGGCCAGCTGGTGCTTCCCAAAGGGAAGGCCCTGGGGAAAGGCTCGCTCCTGGCTGTTATTGACTTTAAGACTTTGATTCTCTGAGGTCTATTGGTGATGAAGTTATGATAGGTGATTTCCCATGTTCAACATGTAAGTTACATTCTACTGTATTTGCTAAAAATTAGGGCTTTATGTTTAGGTAAAAAAAAAAAAAAACTACCCAAACCTCCTATCTATTTTCCAGAAAGAAAAAATACTTTGGTGGTTTAGAAGTACAATAACATACACAAGCCTTGAAGAAATAAAATACCATTCAGATGTGTTAAAAGAGATTATAAGTATCAAGCACATTTTTAAGCAAATGGGAATCAGAAGAAAGTCATAAGCAAAAAAGAGAAACTCAACAGATAATTTTGAAAAAGAAACAAACTAAAAACTAAAACAAACACAACAAACAAACAAATATTAAAAAACCCTCAACCCGATAGCAATTTATTATTTGACTTTTTTGTTCACAAAATAATCTGATTAATTAGTCAGATCTTTGAGCATTCTATCATGCCCACTGAATTGTTTCACTGTGAAAGTTTTTGTCTATTAAAATTTTTATTATTTGCTTTTAGGGTTTTGTTATTCCTATTACTTAGCTGAGAACCTCAGTTGTTCTTTGTCCTGTTGTTTTCTGACTCAGTAAAAAGTTTGGAATAAGGAATAATAATCAGTTAGAAATAATGAATGACAAATAAATCATTTCATCTGCAAATGGTCAAATGATAATTACTTGTTCCTAAATTAGGAAAACTTTGGGCATTCTTGCATATTTTCATAGATGTTCCGTGATTTTTTCTTTCTAAACATGTCTGGATAGCAGGTATTGCGCTATCAAAAGTGATGCGCAAAAATACGAAAATTCTTTAGGCAAAAAAAAAGGTAGAATAAGTTAATTTAGTAAACATTTAGCTGCAGTGAGTGACAAAGGCTTGCTTTTAGGTAAATGATGCTTTATCAATAACCCAAGTGATGGAAGGCACCTGGTTGTTATTTTCCCATCAGAGGGCAGTAGAAAGTTCGTTCTGTATCGTGTTCACATTTGTTTCATTGAAGTTTGTTTTGTTATCCTGTGATAAGGAATGGTCTAGAGGTCACAAAGCATATTACATGCCTTGTATTTCAAACAGGAGACATCAAGTAAAATAACGATGTCAGGGCCAAAAAAAAAGATTTTTTTTTAATTTTTTTTTTTTTTCTGAGAAAGAATTCAGTTGTGGTATTCCTTGTTCAGGGAAGTTTACATAGATCCAGAAGGTGATTAGATAGCTTAATCAGAGAGAAAATCCACTGGGAGTCCTAAACACAAACCACCTCTGGCTCCAAATCTATGGGAGCCATAAACTCTTGGAAGCAGAAATAAATACATTGCTTGCTACTGAGTACTGTTGGAGCCAAGGTACAGGCTAGATAGGCTTTCAATCTGTTATAGTGTAGTCATGCTTTTGAATGTCATACTTTGATTGAGAGATAAAAGAAAGCAGTGATCATGGCAATAACAAAGGAAGAAAGGAAAGCAGGAGGGTGCAATGCTAGGGTGCAACAGTATAGCACTTAGTTGTAATTAATGGCAGTCACATCTCCCAGATTTGGATCACTGTATGTGCTGCCTTCATAAATATTTCTTGCTGCTATTGCAATAAATATGATGGAATAGAAATTGATATCCCAATCTCTAAATAGACCCATGATTTAGGCTGCATTATGTTTTCATTTGATAGGATTAAGTATGTAATTTGATTTCATGGAGGGAGCAATAGCTTTCCCTGGTGACAATAGCACTGGTGTGAATGGACACTTCTGTTGCTAACTGAGGTATAATTATTGTATAAATGACCATTAGCATAAAGAAAAAATTACATTTTATGGAAATATACCTTAACAAAAAGTAAAAATTTAAACCGCCATAAAGTACTTACCCACGTTTTTACCTACAACAGTGTAACAGTGTATGTTTTGAGATACGGTAATTCATATGAAAATATAACTACTTAATTGCTCCTAATACATCTATTTAGATTTGTACATATATTTGGATTTGTATTATCACTAAGCACCTTAAAAAGGTGTAACCTTGTATTTTTTGCAAAGTTACAAACAGGATATTCAATATAGTCAACTCTATTTGTTGAACTATATTTAATCTGGATACCATTTTATTATCAATAAAAAGCCAGTGAAACAAATGCCATAATAATTCCCAATTCCTGCACAATAAATAATCCAATATATTTACATCCTGATTAATAAGCTGAAGAACTCCTAAGCCTTTTTTTTTTTTTGCAAGAATGTTAGACTCAAGAAGAGAACAGAAATTCTTCCTGTTGAATTTGTCAGGAATGCTCTAATTTTTTGCCTGTTATCAATCCTATATCAGTCACAACTACCACACAATACAAAATAAACTTCTAATATTCACTGATCTTGAGAAGCCTTTTACAGTTGCAATGTGCTTTTGTAAAAAAAAAAAAAATCAAATTAAAGGACTAAACATGTCAGGAGAGTTTTTTTTCTTGAAAATGTAAAGGAGTGGAAAACAGGTGCTCAGATTAGGATAGTTTTCATAGACACAGTGAATTTTCAGATTAAGAAAGGTTGTTATCATTAATTTTAGGTATTTCTAGCTTTTTCTGTATGTTGTATATGTATGAAACTGAATTGCATTTTTTGAATTGAAGTATTAACAACTTGAGCACAATTTTGTATCTTCCCTTAAGTCAAACACTGTACGTTATGCATAAAACTGATACTGAGAGTAAAATAGTTTGATTTTCTCATATGTTGGCTCTTGTGAAAGTATTATTTCACAGCTTGATAAAGTCCAGATATCTGGAAAGAAATATGCCTTTCTATTTAAGACCTTAAAAGCCCTATATTTATTGGCAATCACAGTATAACAGTAGCTGGCGGACTGATTGCAAGGCAGGAGCTTAGTGAAGGCCAGATCTGGGTTTATACTTCAATAAATTCATCAAGGCAGTTAATGACAGCTTTAAGTAGCTGTCTGCACTCCCAGGTAACCATGCTTACACAACACAAATACATCAGAGCTTAAAATCTCAGTTGTTTTTATCCATGCCAAAAGCTGTCAGACATCCCCTTTAGGGCTTCAGATGTATTTTTAGAAAATTCTAATCTACAGTATCTGTCAAGCTGCTCCTGCATCTATTTAATGCAGATATAGAAGTAAACAGGGCAATAGAGAAGCTTCTGCAAGCTAACACAATATGTAACACTTTCATCATTCCCCTTGTACATGCTACAGCTTATTTCTCTAAGAGTGTGGCTGCAGTAATAGCCCTGTACAGACCTCTCTCTTTCCAAACCCCCCCCACCCTCTCTCTTTAGGTACTATTTCTTTCCCTCATTATTTTGTGAGATTCAGAATATTTTTTTTCCTTGTTGTACAGGATTTTTAATCTCTCTGTTTGACAACTACTCACTATTTTCCAATGACATTACTTTCAATAAGTGTATTTTTAAAACCCTGTCTTCCAATACTATTAACATTTTTTCTGTCATTTTCTGAGAGCGACGTATTGTTGGGAGGCTGCCCAGCCAAGCTGTGCCAGCACATTATGTTAAACAATGTATTGAGAGATGTCAAAACAACTCTCAAAAAAATCACATTTATATCAACAATCAATAACACAGAAAATAAATTATGGGAAACCAATAAAAATACAGGCATTCAATACAATTTGGTATAACTTCGATTACCTTTTTTGACAGCAGCTGAGTGGCTAGGCCAATACATTTCTAAAAGCTGCAGCATACAACTAATTTTTGCTTCAGAGATGTATGCATTAATATCTCAACTAGAATTTGCTGATATCTTCATAAACGTGCTGGAAATTCCTGAATTCTTCTCTGATCATGGAAACTTCTCTCTAGACATTTTTATAGACCTGGGTGGCAATATTGAGAGTTTCCCAACCGTTTTCACTACAGTTGTCTTCTATGTGGACATTTATTTAATAAAACATGAAATAAAACTGTGATTGGATTCCACCTGAACAACCTACCGTATGCAACCAGGTATATTGAGCTATTGGAAAGCTATTATATACATTAGCATGAAGAACTCTACATAAGAAAGACATCACAATGTACTGCAAATGTGTCTGCCTACTCTCCTAATTCAGCTCTGTAAGGACACCAGTCATACTCTGCTTTCTGTTCTAGAGCATACAGTGGCAAGGAGTATTGTCCATTAGTAAAATCCCTCTTTTTATGTCACTCACTTTCAACATACTTCAACTAGAGCTGACTGCACACCCCAGATCCTTCAAGTGTCAGTAAAAAGTGTGGTACCTGGGAGTAATTGTATATCACACACCACCAGTGTGGCTCATTGCAGGTAGTTAACCACAGCTGTAACAAAAGTAATGCCCTAAAATTAAAAGAGAAGCCGAAAGTAAGTCAACATTTTGCAGTGGCTAAATGGAGCATTTTTAAAACCAAAAACCATGCTAAAAATCCAAAAAGGTTTTTGGGAAACCTTTCTCACAGAAGGGCACTAGTTTCCCAATGCAAATTTCAGTTTGATTTTTCTCCATTCCTGGAGAGCAATAAAATATAAAAGTTTATTTAGTAAGTGTTTCAGATCTCTGATGTACTTTAGTGACAAAATTCTTTCTGAAACAATGAAACCTTGAGGTCGTGTATTATCACTTATCAATTACACATTCTGTGAAGACATTTTTGATGCTGAAGGGAAAAAAAATCATCATTCTGATAGGTCTTTGTTTCTAAACACCTGAATTTATTACTGCTCCTATTCCTTCCTAGTTGACCTTCTACCATTAAGCTTCTTGCTGTCAGGGAAGCGCTCTCAAAACTTGGCATTCTCCCTAAATATTTTTTGCATATTTCGATTTGAACTTAAAGTTATTTTCTGTTGAGGCAAATTCATTTGAAATTGTTTATCAGTCAAAACTTGATTACAAAATGAATAATGTAGACATTTTTAGGGTGGAAAATGTTACTATTTTAGCAGAATGAATATGAAATTATTTCATGGCATTGACCAATGTTTTCCCTCTGTGTAAGAAAAACAAGAGGTCGCTTGACAACTGTGAGACTGCTTAGTCTCACTGAGGAGATAGAGGGTTTGAGGGCAAAATGACACAGAAGATCTGTTTTGAGATTGGGGAGATATAAAGAATGCTTTAAGCAGATTTAAAAAGCACAGGAAGCAGGAAAGGCTAGAAGAGGAGCAATAAAATAAAGGGAGTTCAAGGAGAAAAAAAGCAAAGGGGAAGCAAAGGAACAAAGAGAAAGAACTGCTCTTGGCAATACAGTTTATCTGATACATTATTATGAAATGTAGCTTCATTGTAAAGCACTGATATATAAGCTCCAAATGTTTTGTCTGAAACAACTCCGATTTGATTAACTTTCTTAAAATCTAAAGCCTGGACTCCAGAAAGGCTGCCTTGAGGCTGCAGAGGCTGAGATCTGCAGATTGCCTTCCCCCATCCTGGTTGTTGCCCAAAAGCCAGGTGCCCAAGGAGTCCCAAACACTGCTTGACATAATAATGAGTTTCTAACATTATTAAGAGATTTGGAATAGGTAAAATCTAAGTATAAAACCTTGTCCCTTCCAACAAATCAGATCTTTTCCTTTGTAACCCCAAATAGTCAGTATGTCTTCAACTCTTTTTATGCATGTTCTGGCACTTTGTAGGCATGGACTGTGAGAAAATTTCTATCAGTTTTCCTACTTTTAAGTTCTTGCCTATATGAGATAGAAAATTGGTCAATTTTATGATCAAGTCTTTCCACAGGGGTTTCGCTACAGCAAACCATGAAGCATCTATTACTGTGCAAGCAACTGCAAAGCATGTAAATTTTACTTCCCAATTAGTTTACCCCAGACCTATTTGTCCAATTACAGGGCAAGTGACTGCACAGTACAAAACACATAATTATTTATCTTTTTGTTTAAATGCTTGGCCTTAAAGCGATTCCTCTTTCTGTTTCTTTGCTCTATCCAAAAAATAACATGAAGGTTACCTTTGCTTTGAACTCATGCCTCATTTTCATAAATGCATATGCTCCTAATACAAACTCCTAAAACCCCAACAAACAGACCATCCCCTTGAGCACAGGAAAAAACTGCAAAATCTGCACCCCATACAATGTGTCAGTCACAGTAGAACTGGAAAGACTTTTTCTCAGAACCTCAATCTTTCACTCCATCATACTCTTTCAATATTTTGCAACCTGATTAAACATTTCTTAGCTATGTTTATGTTTTCTTAATTCTATTTTTAACAGCATATCAAGCAACAACCTAGCACTTGCACCTTGCAAACTACATCAGTTTTGAATAAACAATGGAAACTTTTAAATGTGCTATCTAATCTTAGGATCTTGCATTTATTGTAATATGACTGTGCTCACTCACAGCCTGCCTTATCTAAATTAACATAAGAGAATTCTGTTCTTTGCAAACAGAGCTCTGCCTTTGTACAGCACTTTCTCTTTAATAGTACTGGACAAGAAAACATTTAATTAAATTACAGACTACCATAGAATTTAAGAGATAGGGCTAGTTAAGAAAATGAAACAAATTCTCCTGTGTTTTTTTTTTAATAATTAGCTGAATAGTTTATAAATGTGTCTCTAGTGGTAACTAGACATAAAAACTTATATTTAAATTCTTATATGTGTTTATAGCATCTATAACTTGAATGAATGCATCTTTAATGTACAGGAATGTTTACTAAGTTTTAGTTTCTTATATTTATGCTTGACTCTGATTCTCAAAGATTCAGGCCAAATGGATCTTGGTTGCATTTTTTCTCACCCTTTTTTTTTTTTTTTTCACCCCTCTGAAAAGTTCAGACTTTCAGTGTAGGTTATATGCAGTTCATACCTGTATTACCTACCCACTCACCTCAGCTAGAAACAGCTTTCCTGATATTAGCACTCAACTCCATAAAAATCTCTGCTGAACTTATCTCTATCCCTTAAATAATTTATCCTTTTGTGCTCTCTATTGGTTAACTCTTTTCTTCTTTCCTTACAAATATTTTGACATCACATAGTTTTAATACATTACTCTTCTATCCACAAAAACAAATATGCAAAGCAGAAGCACTTTATATTGCAAGAAAGGCATTTATGTATTTGTAAAGAACTAAGTCAGTACTTCATTATAGGTGATTTCACACTGGATAGAGCTTGTGAAAATGACAGCAGGTACTGTTAGACTTATTAGTGATTTCCATTAACTCATGTTGGGATCTGATTAAACTTCCTTTCTGTTCATGTATTTTTCTCTAGTGTCTGGAGATGTTCCAAAAAAATCTTTCCTAGAAGATCCCAGAAAGTGTCAGAAATTGATCACAGACTTCTTCAGAAAGTCTAAATTACTGTGAGGCCATACAAATATAAGGCAACAAAAGTCTTCCAGTTCTTCAGATATTTTGGATAAATATACCAAGATAGTCAGCACAGAGTGAGGAGTTGTTTACTGTGCCCTGTTTTAAATGACTGGCACACCCATGAGGATACAATGCCTCTTCATTTGTCAGATTACCAGGAGCAATCTTATCCCAAAGCAAAGTTTAAGAGTAGAATGGTGTTTACCTAAACTATGATTTGAGATAGGGGTCATGAAAAGATATGACAAAACATCAGCATTGGGGCTATATTTAACAAAAAGGATTCTCTTTGGGTGTTCCAGTAGTTATCTGTTTTGTCACTGCTGGGTAATTAGCCCACACAATGCACACTTGGCCCTAGAGAGTTCTTTTGGCTGCTTCATTCTGTTTCCTATTGTTGAAGAAGACTATCTGCAGCATCCAGGGTGGCTGCCCTGGGTGACCTGCCCTTTTTCCAAGCTTGTATAGGATGACCTTATTTTTCTTCTATGCTAATGTTTACCTACACCTCACACTTCATGCAGCTGGGCACTGAGACATCGCAGGGCAACAGAAGGGATGAAATAATTTCCCTTTCCTCTCTTTGAAAGATAATTTTATTAATATTTTTTGTTACTTACTTTAATTCCCACTTTTACTCAAAGTGACTCATGCATTTTGCAGTTTTCTTGAGAATTTTTGTAATATTATTCATGATGTGTCTTCCAAAAGATAAAATGTACTTTTTTATACTAGATTTACAGCTTCTTTTTCTCTGTGTCTCTCTTATGAAGAGCAACCATTGCATAACAGGGATAGTGAGTTGAAAACGTAATATTCTCTCAATATAATCACAGACCAATTTTTAATCCCCCACTCAGCCCCACAGATATTCACTGCCAAGAACACTATCTACAGATTTTTTTCATGCTTCCAGAGAGAAGGAAAATAATACCATGTACTTACAGGTTGATAGACCCACCTCTAAGCTCCATATGGCAGCAGATAACAGAAAACCAGAAGAATCACTCCAAAGCTGTAATTTGTTCTTCTGCCAAAGGGAATAAGAGAAAACACACAACCAATGTATGTTGTGTGGGATATGGAATAGAACTGGGGGAGTGAGGCTATCCTATTGTTTCTAGACAGCTGCTCCTGATTGCCAGTGCTAACTACCTGAGCTGATAACACTCAGGCTATGGTCTGTGACCACATTCTGTGACCATTGGCCTGTGTCCCATAGGCACAGTTCCCAGAGAAGTTTGTGATGCTTTCACCAGAAGAAGACTGGATTTTCAGAAGTAGCATAAATCCTTGTTTCCTCATCTTCTGGTGTCTATATTTTGGAGATTTTCTATCTGTTAATCTGTAAAACAGTCATGTTTGTGTAGGAGCTCCACAAGTTGCAGGACATAGCAAGCAATAATGAGATTTTAGTATTAAGAATCTAATAATAATTCTTTTGCCCACCTATTTCTCTCTTCTAGGTTATGATGTATGTTGTATACCAGACTTTTTCTAGGTGTGTGTTGTTTAGTCTCAGTTGTTTTTTTAGTTTGTGTGTTGAATTTATTAGCTCAATACTGGGCATTTTTCAATTTTCAATATTCACAGGCCCATTAAATCCAGTTCTCCCTGCTTTCCATTTTTTACTGTAAAAGGAGAATTTCCTAGTCTTCAAAACATATCCTAGAAAGGCAGTTGGTGTCAGGACTAGTAAATGTGCAATGGTATCTCAAGATAGAGCGTCTATGATTTCTATTTATTACTGAAATTTGCAGATGTCTTCAAACACAATACTAGGCACTTACCAAGGCTTTAAATAGTGACACAATCAAACCCAGCCATTCACAGGATGTTCACAGAGTGCCGTGTTGAAAGAGGGACCTTAAAGCTCATCTTGTTCCAACCCCACTGACATGGGCAGACACTCTCCATTAGTCCAGGTTGCTCGGCACTCTATTTAATGTGGCCTTGAAAAAATGCAGGAATGTAGATGCTTGTGTCTATAGTAAATTTATGCCATTTGAGATGGCTAATTAGGTGTTTGAACCCGAACACACAAAACATTTTTTGTCCGATCTATTTTATTCTTGTGAATTTCATAGATTAAATATTACATTTGAGTCCAGGCTTCTTGTTTATACTGAGGAAAAATTTCCCCCATGTCATACATATGAGAAAATAATGACTAAATGAGGAACATGGAACACTATTTTCATTAGTTGTAGATGAACTTTGTCTGCTTAGGTAAGCTTGAATGCATATGTAACATCAAATTTTTTTGATTCTTATTGTTTTCAGAAACTGCCTGAGCAACGTGAGAATTAAATGCATTTGCTTAAAAAAAATATTCTTTAGCTCAATATGACAATTTTGCATTTCTTTTTGTCATTCTTACTCTACTTTCTTCTCCTGTGATGAACACAGAGCTCACAACAGCTAATCTTGTCAGGTTTTGTCTTCCCTCTCTGTAAGGTGGAGCACACAAAATCATCATCCTCTGCTTATTTAAGAACTGGTGGACAAAAGCAGGATTTTTATTGTTTCTTTTTGCATCATGTATATCAGTATTAAAATGTCAAAAGCACAGTTCAACACTTGAAATATGTAAGTTAGAATACCTATTTCTGAACAATTGGGGTGTTATTTCAGGTCTATGGAAATGAGAATTAGGAACCATATTTACACTTCAATGATTTTGCAAAACCTTAACTCAGGTTTTGGTTTCCTTAATCTGTTTCTTGTGGGATTTTGCTTGCTTATTTGTGTACTTTTTTGCATAATGGAAAGCACATGAAAATTAATGATTCAAAATGACTTTATGAAAGGAAAGGTTCTTTCACAACTTTTCATAATTGAAGGTTGAATGTGAAAATCTGACTTCTCACTGTACCAATAAGAAGATTGATCATATTTGTTACACATGCTAATTAAAGGAATCAGCTTACAGGCTGAAATGGTGAGCAAGTATACCAGAATCTGTCCCTTAGGCTCTTAAATCACACAGCTCAATGGAATCAATAGACCTTTGCCTAACAGTTTCAAAGAGTTACATTTCATGAGTTAACAAACAATAATTATGAAATTGAAAAAAATGTTTAATTAAAATGTAAAAGCATAGTCAGTCATCTCATAATTTGAAGCACTAATATGGTCTCAGGCACTCACCTAGAAGATAAAGCAAATTATCCACAATAAATTTCAAAACTATGTGAGAGAGACTCGTGCACATTTGCTTCATTGCAATGAAGATTGTCACACATCAAGGCAAAGTGTCCATGCCAAGGAACACATAGAAAAAAAATAATATTGGTCCAATGAAAAATTATGGGTTAAAAGAAAAGAGGGTTAATTTTTCCTCATTTTTTGCACTGGATTAGTGTTTCCCAGTTTGGAAAATAGATTTATTTTCCATTAAAAACCCACTACTTTAACATCATCAAATGACTGCGATCAATGGAAAAAAACTCCAAACCAACAAAAACCAAACACCAAAACCAAAACAGAAGTTAAAAATAAGTCATGAAACAATTGTCAAAACATGTTTCCATAATTTAAAAACCCTGGACTTTGCATTTTAGAATTCTTCAGATACTTTGAGAATGGCTAGTCTTTGACATTCCAGATCTCAGAAAATTGATCATATTTGATCATGATATTTCATAGAGTTCTGATTTTTTTTTAATTAAATGTATTGCTCCCAAAAACATCTTCAATCTATTCCATAATAGGTCTTTAGACTTAGGGGACAGTGATAGTTAAGTTCAAAATTTTTAATGTGTTTTCTCATGCCTGTAAGAAATATGAATCTACAAAGAACCAACATGTTCTGGGTTACAAATTGCAATTGAACAACCCATCTTGATCAAAGATCTTTTGATCACTGAAAATTCAGGGTAACCACAGTGACTGTATTAGGTTATCTGGAATGTCCTTAAGGTGGAAAATGAGTTATAACTAATATGTCTGAAAAAAACTTTTGAAAACCCTTTGTTCCCTTCTACACACAATACCCAGAAAAAGTAATGTCAATAACTTGAAACATTCAAATAGCAAATACTCTTATAATTCAGCATTTGTCTTGTTATCTCAGATAATTTTAGTCCAAGCATGTGTGCACACACAGCAATCCTCAGTTGTGGTATCTCTGCTTCTGATGACTTGTATGCCACATGCCACTTATATGTCTGCTTAAGCTGTACCATTAGAATTAGACTGAGTTATAACCATGGTGTCTAGAATTACAGGTACAATACCACAATTTCTTTTCAATTCTAGATGTAACACAGACATTTCTAAGTCCTCAGATCACTGAAACAGACATATGCTTTGATTAAGGTATATCTATCTAAGTCTCAATAAAGACAAAAGAATATACATTCATGAGGTCAGCTAGGTGGCATCTTTCCATGTGGATCATGTTTGCAGTTTAGGTCTCATTACCAGTTCTGCTGATAATGGTTTTACAAATGCCAGTAGTAGTGGGAACATGATTTATTTTTACTACTCATTATGCTGAGCGTGGCGCGAAAGTATCTGTTGCATATCCTGCTCCATATCTGTAACATATGTCTTGAAATCTGAGGACATGATATTAAAAATATTATACTATTTACTGGTTTGCTGGAAAATTTCAGAATGGAAAACCACTTTTCTTTCAAAAATAAATTTGTTATGTGAAGTATATCTCATCAGTGCTGTAAGTCAGTTTCACCACTAGGAGCAGTGAGAAAGCTTCACAGACCATATATTTAATGCTTTATGACCTCGGAGAAGTTTTGTACTTTTTGCAGCATTACAGTGCACATCACTGCACATCACAGAGAGAAGTGGCTCTAGGACTACTAAGAGAATTTTTTAGTATAGGAGATCATGTTACTTGATAATTAAAATTTTTATTGTCTATTAAAAAATGTCTATCATTTGCTGGCAAGATTTTCAACAATAACTTTGCTTTTAGATTTCTTTGTCCATGTACTCCTAACACTGTACTCAAATATTAGGGTTTGCAGAAGATGTTAGTATGTATTGTAATTTCAAAGTCTGTTTGCTCATTCTTATGCATCTGAACATTTTCAGTGTTCTAAGATTAGGATTAAGTGGACAATTCACACTTTTTCCATCTTTTATATATCACCTAATCTTTTTGCTGAACTGTTTCTCAAGAATGACAATTAGTGTCTAACATTCCTTGGCACTCTTTCACAAATTCTCATGCATTTTAGTCAGCTGCTAAGAACAACCATTAAGTTCTTTGGATCTGATGGGGAAAGACAAGTTACTTATAGATAAACTGAAATAAGAAATGTCAACTGACTCAAAATTAATGTTTTACAAACTACAAATAGCAGCAAGGCAGCCAAAAACTAGTCACGACTGTGTACACATTTATATAGCGGGCACAGGAAAGCAGTGCTGAAAATTCTAGGAGTAAGAGATTTATAGGTTACTTGTGCATGAGTTAACAGCTTTTTAAACAACTATTCATGATTGAAAAAGAGTTTACTGTTAGTCAATAATTCCCAATATTAGTACGCCAAGAAATGTATTGATAATTTAGAAGGCAAGAGTTTTGAATATTTTTCTTACTTTATTAAATGTCATAGATTCAGATAATGGTAATTTCATCGAAGACCACTGCAGTTTTAGTAATAAATAATCCATGTTTCACAGGGATCATGTAGTCCCACCCCCTTGTTGAGGCAGAATCACTGTTTTGTGCCTCATTTTTTGGTCATACATATTAGGTAGCCTGCTCACATAAATAACCTCTTCAAAAAACTTCAGTAATGATGACTGCTCCCAAATGTTGTTACCATGTTGTTACCATGGTAAATGACGTAATAGAAACTGTTGTATCATGGGAGGGGACAGACAGGAGAGATGTTTTTCTGGTATAAACTGAATTAAAATTATTTAATGCTTTGTTAGACAAAAGCAAACCTTCAACTTCTGAAAATCTTTTGGCTTTAAACACAGAACACAGGCTACAGAAATAATATGTTCCTTTAGGAAACTCTGTTTATTAGTTTGGCAGGCACATTCAGGACTTTTGCAGAGAACAAAATATTTTTAAGAAGCATGTTATGAACAATGCAATTTAATAATCCAATTTTTCAGAGACAAAACCAAAAATAATTAAAATTTGAGATACAATTTTTTTTTTTAAATTAAATTTATTAGAGCTTTTTGGATAGCCAAAGTACTAGACAATGTGTGTGAGTGAGGAAATGTTCTGGAGATTTTTTTTAATAATTACTGTCTGCAGAACCTTGATATAAACTCCACAATTTGCTTTCCAGTTATTTGAACTCTTCTTGGACCAAATGTGTTATTCGCAACATAGATATTTAAAAAATATAAATAGATCATAATTAAAGTTGCTTCACATTACACTTTTTGTGTGTACTATAGAAAAGACCTAAAGAGATAATTTGCAGAGGTTCTGTTAGAATTACACTTAGAGTGTGTAGGACATTATTAGGGAACTCAGTGCTGAGAGGCACAATGAGGAAGTGACGGAGTCACCTCCAGTTTGATTGTACGTGGCAGCCCAAAGACACAGCCTGGGAGCCACGGTAATTCTTTCTTTAAAATCCAAAACCTGATGTCTGTTCAAATTATGAACAGCCTACTGGCAGTATTCTTAGAATATCTGCTTAGTGTGGCATTACTCCAGATGTACTCATCTTGATTGTCCTTGGATGGCATGATAATTTTGTCACAGTCTATTCACAGAGAATTTTGGAAGATGGCATGGACTACCCATCTACTTGGTTCATATCGAGTTGTCTACATAAGCAGTGTGAATTCTCCTGTGGTCAGAACTCTCTTTCAGACTTCTATCCTGCATTGACAGATTGTAAGGGCTAAGACTCAAGGAACACAGCAGACAATACATTTTGTAAAGATTTATATAATTATTCATGGAATTCTACACTCTGTAGTGAAGTTCTATACAGTATTTCAAAGTCTACATAAAGCAAAATGTCTAATGGAATTTAATTAGGTAGGAATTTTCCAGGAAGACTATCTAATATCCTTTCACTAAACAGTCCTAGGGATTCATTTTGTGTTACACATTTGGAAAAAATATGATAAAATGCATAATAAAGTTCAAGCTAATCTGAAAAGTAATTTCTTGCAGGATGGGTATATCCAAGCTAGCAATAAAAGATGGGAACTAGCCCTTTATGTCATGTGAAAATATAGTAACATCTGGAGACTCCAGTTAAAGGATAATGAGTATGACTCTTTCACTTTGAGTCTTTTTAATATCTAACAATTCTACTTCAATAATTCAAATTAAATCTGTCCATAATGACAGATTGCTTCCTAAGATAAGGCCAACTTGCTTTGTTTGATGCAATTTCTTTGTCAGTAAAGTTCACTTTTATCTTTGGTTTAAGTGCAAATTCTTAAAAAACTTAACTTATAAAACTTTTATGCAGAAACTGAATATGCAAACAATCTGCAACAGAAATTTTATATGAAGAACAATTGAGAGATCAAAAAGGACATTTAAAACAGATATGGAGAAAAAACGATTGAAGGAAAAAAACTTCAAACTCTTTCCCAAGACTTCAAGACCACAAATTAAGGGTTCTTAAAAATAACTCCAATTCACATTTTCTTTCCTTTTCTGGGCTCAAGCATTTAGAAATACACTGTATTGTATCATTCAGTTGGTATAATTTAAAGCCTTTGTTTCTCTTTGCAGACAGACATGTTCATGCCACCCACTTCATTTACCATGCTCCATTCCTGACATTGTCAAAATATATATTGCCTACTAGCTCTCACAAATTAGAGCTTCCAGGGTTTTTTCATAACCTTTTTCATTCTCCTTCCTGAAGACTGTAGAATGTCCAGCATTGAACAGGACAGCATGAAGGGATTAGATAATAGAAATAAAATTTGGGGTTAAAGAGGGCCTGACCCACAGCTTGTAGATGGCTAGAGATATATACAGAGCTTAATTCATGTAATTATGTGGTTTGAAAAAAAGAAGAAATAAAAGGATCTTGTCAGTAGACCTGGTTTATGAGGCCCCAGTAGCATTTTGGCAAAGAAAAGAGGATTCACACTGCATAGTATCAGAGGAAAAAAAAGTGCTGTGAACTTCCAATGAGACTATTTTTCCATTGTTTGTAAAAACCAACATCATACACAACTACAACTTGAAATATATAGCCTCCTTACAGAATGTCACAGTGCTCCTGGTTAGTTCTTAAGAAAGAGATCAAAGTGAGATTTTCAGGTCTTGGTGTTCTTGTTCACACTGTGTTCTTTCTGTTCTGTTCAAAACACTGAACAGAACCCAATTTTCCAAGCAAGTGACAAGAGAACACATTTGTCACTACTTTGTTCTTTTTTAAACCCTTAAGTGTACTCCAAATGAGAAATTTGAAAAAATACCATCTAATTACACTTTTCAGGAGCACAGTTCTCTTTAGTGGACTGAATTGTCCTCTTTTTCATGTTATTGCAACCCAAACAGACCTGCCAAGACGTGTTCAGAAGGAGTAATACCAGGATTTTTTGTGAAGCCAAAAATCACTAGATGCCAGCAGATTTGTCCTACTTGATTTCAACACATAATCTACATATTTACTCTATTTTCCCTTTTGGATACGCCTTCATTTTGGGCAAAATAATCTACATTTCTACATGAGAGCTTGGCTGATTTGCAGGGAATGAATGTCACTGTGATTAATTTTATTAGGCTAACTTAACAACTTTTAAAATAAATGTTATTTTTATTGTCCCACTAATAAAACTCTTAAATAGCTAAAGCCTCTTTTTGTCCAGCAATTTTGATTTTGTTTTCTGTTTGTGATTCTAATTTCTTTCTTAAAGAAGTTATTCTGTATAGGAACACTGGCAATATAGGCTCACCCCAAGAGTGAGAGATGTTTCTGTCAAATGGTAATGACACTGAGAAGAGACACAGAGAGAAAGAATAAAGAAGAACCATTTTATGTGACAGTATAATAGTAGAAAGGTAATTGTCTGCAAGTTTACAAGGCAGTAAATGGCTCTCCACAGCTGATGAACATGAAAGCCATAGGCATTAATGGCAGAAGAAGTCTCTATATTTACCAAACCCTCAAATTTTAAGTGCAGCATCTCAGAAAAACTAGTAATATTTTAAGTTTGATAGCTTTTGTTTGTTTGTTTGTTTCTTTATTTTTAAATTAAATTTATAGTACCTTTGGATCCAATAATATAGAGGAAAAAATAAGAAAAACAATATGTCACCACAACCGAAGCATAAACAGAGGAGTCTGTGGCATCAGAACAAGGTGGTGGGGAAAATAAACTGATTTACAGAATTAGTGCTTGTCCTAATCCAAGTGAAAAAAAGACATCCTTATAATGTCAAAAGTTGGAAGAGAATCATAACCGTAGTCATGTGATGAAGGAGAGAACTGCCTAGAGGTGTCCCCAAAAGCAAAGAGGATGTAGAAAAGACCATCTTCAGGCTTCCTTAAAGATATCCTCAAAAAGCACATAGAATCCATGCTACAACTTGTATTACCTAAAGGAGTTGACTTTGACAAAATTCAAAAATTGATGTCTGAACCTTGCAAAAGATTATTTCAAGATATTTATCACCAGATAAATTAAGATGGCGGTCACTGTAAGCATTTGACCTCTGAAAGTCACATCATGCAAGTTCAAAACTTTCTCTAGTTCAACCTTTAGAAGAAGCTGAGGTTGAAAATTAATTCCTTCCTTCAGTCTTGCACTGTAGTCCTTTGTCTTCTGGAGCACTTCCTGCCAAATCTTCTGCATGAAGATTTGAGACACCCAAGGCATTTATTTGTTTGCTTGTTTGGTTTGGGCTTTTTTTTAAGTAGTACCTGGTTATTGAGTCTGACATTATTTATAAAACCAGTCCCTTATATCTTATAAAACCCCAAAAAAACTATTCAGAGAGTGAGAAATTACCATCTTCATCATTAATCAGTGACTTTTAGCTGCAGGTGTAGACTCACACAGGTATAGCTTACAAAATCATATCTGTTTTACAAATGATTTAAAGATTTTTCCCCTATTTCAGTCAATTCCATTCAGCAATTTAATTACTGCCTCAGATAAATGGAGAAAAGAAAAAAGGGAAGTTTTGTGTTCTTAATTTTATAATGCTTTTTAGACACTAATGAGCTCTGGCTTTTTTTCTTGTTTAAGGATTCTCAGCCAAAATGTTGTGTTCAGTTCTTTAATCTATGTCAAAGGCTAGCATTAATATTTTACAGCTGTACTTCTTTTAGTATTCCCTAAGTGTGGATGGATTTCTAATAAATGGTGTGTGCCTTTACTTCCTACAGACTTTCCCTAGCTCTGCTTTAGTTTTGTTTATTTGCTATTTGGTCGATCTTTAACAAAAGGCTGTGAAATGTCTTAATAGCCTGGTCACAGATCTTTCTAACTGATATGGAATTGTCAAGATGGCTATTTCTCACAAGCATGTTTTCACAGTAGTGCCATAATGGTTGAAAAGCAGCATCTTTGTTGTTCAAGCACAATTTAAGAGTCTAAGGCAGACAAAGCTTGAGGGAGGTTCTGTGGCCTGGAATATGCTGGCAGTCAGAGTAAATTATCAGAACGGACCTTCCTGTTCCTTCACTCCAAGAGTCTGAGACAGCTCCAGTCCTTATAGGAAAACACTCAGGCATCACTGTTGCCAGGGCCACAGCTCCAAAACTGCCAGCCATTCCCCACAAAACAGGCATTCAGCAACACGTTCATCCACATGCTTTGCGTGGGGGTTGCTATGGTTTTGTTATGAAGAGATGTGGAAGGCTACTAGAAAATCCTTTTTTTTTTTTGTAAATGACCACAAAGGTCTCTTGCCACCAAACAAACTTTATGCTGCTAACAGTCACTGACCATAGTTTCCTAGGCCTTAGTCCTTTTTGAATGGTACTACAGTTCCTTCCTTCCTGCCTTCCTTCCTTCCTCCCTTCCTTCCTGTTGAGATAATGTCTCACAATGCAATATTTGAAAATCAATGGAAGCAAGTAACTGCATACAGAAATACTTCCTAGCAATTTCCAATTTCCAAAGCCACTTGTACTTGACTCAGTCGAAATGCAGTTTCTACTATTGGCCCTTTTCCAGCTGAACTTGTCTGTGTTGCACAAATTATTTTCAGGATTTTTATACTGGGGTTTTAGTTGCTATTGCATGACTAAAATCATATTTGGCTATCTAATGCCACAATTTCTGTTTTTACAGTCATAAATCACTCTTTTCCAGCTCTAAAGATGGATTTTTTAAGTTTCCTCTCTTTCATCCATTAGGTATTCTGAGATATTATTTGCTCTAATCTGATTTTTATTCCCATAGTGTTTCCACTCATGTAAATATGATCTGACTTAAGATGTGATGAGCAAGATGTAGTTACTGTAAGTGTCAATATTCATTATCTGCATCTTTAACATTCTTTAGGACCATTTGGGATATCATAGGTGAGAAAAATATCCAATGGTGGTCATCTTTGCCCAAGAATTATTAGCACAATCAGATAACTGTCTTTAGTGTACAATATGAAAGTTGACAAAGGACAGTGAATACTGATGTCTACTAAATTTGTTTTCTGCAGGCTTGATAACATGATACTGTATCCACTGTCTCTGGCTGCATATGTTGAGTTAAAATCAACATCAATATTTTTATTCAACTCTAGAATCCAGGAGTGCTGTGTCCATTTTGTTATCCCCAGTACAAGAAACACATGGGAACACCGGAGTGAGTCTAATGCAGGACAACCAAGATAGTCAGGGCTGTAGAACACAGCACAAAGAAAAGATTGAGAAAACTGGATTTATTCTTGAAGGAGGAAGCTAAGGGTATCTTAAGAAGTAGAGGTTAAAGAGGTCTCATCCATTGGAAAGCTATAGAGAAGATAGCCTCACTTCTTCTGAGAAGTGCACAGTTTTAGGATGGAAGTCAAGAGTCACAGGGTGTAACAGAGGAAATTCCCATTAGTTATTAGAAAAAAAATGTTTCCCCATGAGTGTAGTCAAACAGGAAAGGCTGTGAAATCTCTAAATCTCTGTTCTTGAAGAGGTTTAATACTTATCTGGGCAATTTCTTGTGTAACTTGGTCTGTTCTAGCCCTGGACTTGAACTTCAGCTTGAACCAGGTTGGTTGTCCATTATAACCCAAATATTCCACAGTTCCACAGTTCTCTGGATGATATGATGCTCCTCTGCCTCATAAGCACTGGTCATGCTGCGCCTCAACTCCGTTCTCTCCCCTTCAGTGACAAAATGGACAGAGACACTCATTCTCAGGGGTGTTCTCCCCCTTGATATATCTGGTTTAAGCTGACTGTCACAGTTTGAATTTAAATGAACCATGCATGAAAAATAATAATCCAGTATATGAAATGCTTGAAAACCTATTAATTATTTTCAATCCCCAATATAGCGGATACACCAAAGTTAAATACTGTATCTTTCATTTTTCTCTATTTTCACCCACACATTTATTATTTCACAATCCACCATAGCACCCCTCTGAGTCACTGAATCACATAAATTTTCCCTGTGTTAATATTTTGATTAACAGTGTAATAAAAAATTAATCTCTTAAGAAGTGGTGGTGAAGCATAAGCATATTTTTGTGAGCAATACACTTGCTGAAAAAAACAATTTTGCTATTGCAAAAAATATGTGTGTGCCAGAGAGAATTGTAAAGCTGTGAAAGATGAAACTGTGTGGATGCTGTTAGCCTCTGAGTCAGCAGCTCGCATTTCACAGAAATTAGCATTTTAAGCCGAAGTGCTCCCACTGCGTGCTCGGAACCACCCTCCTGCATGGCCCACTGCCTGCTGCGGTCTGACAGTGCCTCAGAGCTCACACAATTGAAAGAGTAACAAACTGATTCACTGTAAATTAACAAAGTGCAGCCAGTCACGCTGAAGAGACATTTACCACAAGAGCAGCCGCTGTCATGGAGGAGGTAGGAGGAGCTGACAGCACTCATATTACTGTAGAGAGACAAGTGTTTTCTATTGAGGCTGAAGGTGAAACACCTGCAAATGGGTCAAATGACTTATTGTATTTATTTAATAAATTAGAGCAAGCAGCAATCATTCATTAATACAGACACACAAAAAGAAAGGATTTGTTGGAATGATTTCATATTTACTTTTTAAAATTTTAAAGTATTTATGCAGCAGTGTCACGGTATAGCAACAGCAGAGTTGCTACTTCATAAAGAAGGATAGCTTTGCACAGTTATATGGCATTTTTAATAAAAGACCTGTTAGTTTTGATCTCTACTGGTGCTCTGCCAGCCTTGAATATGGTCACAATGCCCTGGAAATAATTTTCTTCTACACACAGCTCCTTTGAAAGCAGGAAAACACAGTGACACAGAGCTCTGAGTGCTTCTGATAAATCCAAACTGTCAGATGCTGCTGGTCAAAGGTAAATGGGACATCAAGGGGGGAAAAAAGAAGCACTGAGGATAAAAGAAGCACTGACTTGTTTTGCAGTGCACTTGCAGTAATGTTCCATATTACTTTAGCTGTTCACATAGCACTGAACAGAAAAAAAGGCTACTCGGCATACAGCATGGCCTCTTTGAGTTATTCTTTTGTGAGAAGTGCTTATCACAGCTTTTGATGACAGATAAAATATTAGCATAAAGATGCATCTATAAATAAAATATAATTTTAAGCAAACTTTGAAATTATTAGACAAAGTAATGCAGTTTAAAAACAAAATCTGATCCATTGAGGATGATCCATCTGAGGATGTAAAAAACATTTGGGTCAAAGGATGCCCCTCTAGCTCAAAACATAAAGCAGTGACCTGAAAACTGACAAGAAACCCAAGGAGGACAGATTTGAGGAAAAAGTGTTTATAGAAGTAAAATGTACTACTGCTGCACTCAAAAGATCATAAGCCAAACTGAGTCTGGGGTTTACCAACACTTTGAGGAGTGTACAGAGGGTCAGTGCAAATGCAGAGCTAGAGAAAAATCTGCACAAAGCAGTATTGATTTTTTTGCTGACATATGTGGCATTTTTATGTCAGAATACTATGTGCAACTGTTTTTCCCGGAGAAGCAGAGCTTTGACTCACTGTAAAGTG
The DNA here is from genome assembly GCA_013396995.1 of Dicaeum eximium. Classification (NCBI taxonomy): domain Eukaryota; kingdom Metazoa; phylum Chordata; class Aves; order Passeriformes; family Dicaeidae; genus Dicaeum; species Dicaeum eximium. The sequence goes on from VWZP01010715.1 coordinate 1,059,324, forward strand.
AAAGAGAAATTCTGTGAAGTCTCAAAAAAGGAGGCGTGTTTCTATAATGTCCCCATCTGCCAAACCTCGTGTGTCATTGCTGTTTTCCATATTTTTTTCCAGTGGTTTAAATGCAAGGAGTTTCAAGTTTCTTATTATTTTAAAAGATACAGTTTTATCACTAAAACCTGATCATGTAGAATGGCCTTTACAGTCCAGTTAAAGGAGGACTACAGAGGCAAAAAACCTCAGACTAGGTAACAGCACTGGATAGTGGGCAAGAATCAATTATTCATTCAGAAACATCTAGAACTAGTCAGATGATCTATCTGCATAACAAATAAAACTGATGATTTGTCTTGTTTTTTTGAATGCATGATTCATGATTATATGATTACTCATGAGGCTCATGACAACATGACTTGATCCAATCCAGAAACAAGGAGGAGGAATAGCTGAAGCATGTGGACCCTGATTCAAGCATAAGTGTTTGTTTTAAAATATGAATAGTCCTATTTAGGGAATTTGATTCATCTTACTCCTTAAGCTATGCATGTTTAAGTTCATTGCTTAACAAGATAGATAAGCCATAATAAAGTGTTCTGGTACCTGCCAGGACAGAGTTAAATTTTTGCAGTACTCATGAGGGTGCAGAGCCTGGAGCCTTGTGGGCATGGCTAACAGATTATTCTACACCACTTCCCCTCATTGCAGGGGCAGGAGTAAGGCAAATCCATATTAGAGCTTGTTCTCACTCTACTCTCAGTGGCCCTCTACTGGGTTTACGTTTTCATGTATCTGGGAAGCCCAGAAACGGACACAATACACCAGATATGTCTCACCAGTGCTGAATAGAGGGGCAAGATCACCTTTGACCTGCTGGCAACACTTATAAAGCAGCTTAGGGCACCAGTAGCCTTCTGCATTGTGAGGACACACTGATAGCTCATTTTCTACTTGCTGTTCACCAGAGCCTCCAGCCCTTTGCTGTCAACCCAGTCAGCCCCTGTACTGAACACTTCATGGGGTTGATCTTCCTCAGGTGCAGGACTTGACATTTCCTTTCACTGAATTTCATGCTACTCCTGTTGGTCCATTTCTCTGGTCTTTTGAGGACCCTCCAAATGGCAGCACAGCCCTATGGTGTACTAATAATTACAACTTGGTATCATCTGCAAACTTCCTGAGGGTGCTTTCTGCCTTATTATCAAGTCAATAAGGAAGATGTTAATCAGTACTGGTGCCATTATTTACTCCTGTAGTATGCCACTATTGATGGGCCTTCAACTGGACTTTATGCCTTCTATCAGAACACTTTGGAACTACCAATTTAGGTAATGTTCAATCCACCTCTCAATCTATTTATCTGTTTGTCAATCAGGATGTTAAGGGAGACAGTGCAGCGTAAAAGATGCAATTAGCAAGTATGGATATCCATCATGAAATTATTGCTACTCCCAGCAACTAAAAATAGATCCAATATCTGGCTTTTCTAACAATCTTATTTTTGAAACAGAGAAGCAGCATTCTGGAGCATATCTTGGGACAGCTATAATAAAAGAACTGCAATCCATTACTGCACAGTAAAGCTAAACTTTCTGCTCTTACATCAGGGCAGATAACGAATAAACCTGGGTCGGCTAATTTGCCAGTGTGTGCACAACTGATAGGAAGATATGAATTTATTCCTACCATAATAAAAAGATCAATGAAACCTAAACTGGCACTTTCTTTAAAAAAATTGTAATGCAAATAAAACATAAGAAAAATGTAAAGCAGCCACAAAGTAGCACAAAAAATGCAGAGTCTAGTAAACTAGAAAGAAAAACAGATAGATTGAACTTTCATAACAAATCAGATTAGATTTTCTTCTTATGAAGTTTATCAATGATTGTTGTTATCAAATCATGATCCCTGTCACATGATGTGGCTATTTTTTTCTTTCTGAAGAGTTACTCTTTTTTCTATGGGCCTGGCAATTCCCTTGGAGAACGTCTTTTATGATTAATTTGTTCCTGACCTTTCGTCTCCATTACAAAACCTAACATCAGTGGTGACAAACTCAACATCATCTTTATGGTGTTTCTGCCTTCTGCTTCTCTTTTGCCTGGGAGATACATGGGCTTCTTTTGAATGTCTATGATTTTGAACATGGAATCTGCATTTTCTCCTGCTTGGGCTGAACATTCCATACCTGTTGTATCACCTGCTATAATATCACATAGTTTTATATTGTTACATATAATTATATGCTAATTACATTTACTGTGGAGGAAATGTCTATATAATGGAAATATTTTTATCCTTCCTTGAAAAATAATTAGCCAATGAAGTACAGTGTTTTATCTAATAGAACACTGAACTATAAAAACATAATGAAAAGTGCACAGAGCAACAGCATAAATAGGGATGTTTGAATCCTTAAGGATAATCAGATTATTTAGCATTTGTTTGTTTCCACAAACACTTCAAAAAAGCTTATGAACTGATATATCAAGATTTATTGAAACAAAAGGCTCATGAATGTCGACTGTTAGATGAAAACCCAGAGCACTCAAACTGATTTAATCTGCATTGTTAATTTGCAAGTTCGTACATTTCTTATCTCTTATAACAGCCCAATCATTAAAAATAAGATATCCATAAATGGAAGAAGATATTTTTAAAATGAAAAAGGCTTCTCTATTTTAGGTTCTGTATATATGTCATACTTTGAAAGTTCTGGTTTGTTCTTGGCCAGAATAAAGCATTTTGGCCACTATATGTATGATCCTCAGGTTTCAAACACTTTGAAACCAAAAAGATAACTATCAGTTGGTGTANGACAGATCTTTATCTGCTGTAGAAAATGAGAACTTTTAAGGTTTTGTGGGCAGATAGAAGAGTTTTCTTGCTGGGTATTTGGGGAAGAGGTTACAAAAAATTGTGGCAAAAATGCTTGAAAAATATACAGTCTTAAGGTCTTTCTCTATCAACTAGATCCCTGTCTTACATTGCTCATGCACTTGAACTCTGACATATATAAAAATATCTTCCAGAAATTAAAGGATTGTTTCAGTCTTCACCCTGTCCTTAGCCTCTCAGCTTCTGAACAGAAGTGCCAATTTGTGCCAAACACAGTGATAGTCTGTGAATGTATTCCAATTAGAAATCACCAGTTCATTTGACAGAGAGAATTAGTGCCAGTAGAAAGTACATTTGAGTTGCCAAGGAAGTTATTAATATATACTGTACACCAGAAACTTCCTCAGAAGCCATTATTGTAAACAGTGTCAAGAAAATAGTGTAGAAAAAACAGATCAGTAGATCCAGATCATTAAGAGCTACCTTTTTAAGGGAAAGTAATGTGACAGTTGACTTGCTTTAAATAAGAGAAAGAAGGAAGTAAGGAAAAAAATAATAATAAGAGATTCTGAAGTAATTTTGAATATTTATGGTGAAATACATATCCATGTCCGGAAGTAACTGGACAAAGATTTATAACCATCCTTAAGCTTTATCCTTCCTCTGATGTGAATTGATATGTAAATCTGGGACCTTAAATACAAAAGCTGATATTTTCCAGTGGATACTATACAAAAATGTCATGTGTACCTCCAAAAGCATACACTTAAGGGTTTTGGGAGTTTATTCATTTTTGTAAGATTTCTGTCTGCTTCTTTTCTGAAATAGATGGTCTGTCATTGCATTGTATATTAGGCACTACCTTTTTACCCAACACGTAAGAGTTGTTCACATATTCCTTCATCCATATAGCACAGCCAACGATTGCATATGGTACACTGAGAACATAAATTATATATCCTTTGCTAAAACAAAATGAGATTGTATTTTATATAGTGGGTCTTTCTTTAAAAGGAGAAGCTGGGAGCAAAGATAGTTGACAATAACTGACCTTCAAGACAAGTGGAGAGCAAATCTTACCTCCAGCTCATATAGTCCTTTATTTTGAAATAAAATGCTTTAACAGGATTTCAGATAATTGGAAGCTGAACTCAGTGTAAGTCCATTCATGATTTATAGCCCAAATCAGCACTTTTGTACTTCTTTTTCAATGGCACTTTGATACTGCTTTTGTAATTTTTGTCACTACTTATGGAAGGTACACAACCCTTTTGGGTAAATGAAAGAACATGCTACCTAAAAGCCAGAAACAAACAGAGACTGGACTTAAACAAAAGATTTCATAAGTTAAAGTAGACTGTTCTGGTAAGTGGATTGGATTACATTTTCTTATCTGCAAGAATAAAGCGCCATTAGCAAAGCTCTGAAAAGCAATGGGATTTGGGTGCATTTCTAGACAAGGTGTTATCCTGAAAACTAGAGATATTATTAAAGTATAATAACTTTTTAATGTCTTTAAATTTTATCTTCCATTTAACAATTGAAAATATATTTGGCTTCATTTGCTCTCCTTTGTCTTGCACCACACTCTTCTCTTTCACCCTGCTCACTTTTTAGTATATTTCTCCTTAGATATGTCCCCATTACACTTGGGTTTGGTCTTTTCTTGCTGTTTTAAGGAAAGAATTATGGGTGCTGAGGAAACAGCCTCGTCTAACCTGAGTAACATAATTCATAGGGAAACATATAGATTTAAAAATTTTAATGAAGACTTTTTGACAAAGATAGACAAGGTTTAACTTCAGCAGAAAGGAGTGTGTTGGTTTACAAATAAAATTTTGCTGTGAAAATAGCAAGAAAATATCAGTTCATTGTACAAATGTTTGGTGGCTTGCAGTTTTGGAATTTATGAGTAGTTTCTTGAGTCCAACAAGGAAAGATGTCTGCATAGGACTGCCATATTAAATACCAAAATATTACTTAGAACAGAAAATGGTTTGATTCCTTTTCAATTCCTGTAATTGTTGCATTAGTATTCTTCATTTCTGTGAGTCTTTCAGTACGAGATGTGTAATTGCTTCCTGGCAAGCATTCTTAAACTAAGAAAACTCCAAGTTCAATGTGCTGGGAATACTACAGTCTTGAATTTGATTAGTGTGATTCCTTACAAGACACTGCATTCACCCGTTTCCACATCTAACTTCCAGTCCTCAATCTGAAGGAATCAGGACTTTTTGTAACCTCTAATCTGTGAAGCAATGACAAATTCTACAACAGCTTTTTGGGTTTGGTTTTGTTTTCTTTTTTAACAGTGAACCCATTAATTCATTAGCAGAATGATAGCTCTGCTCTGATTGTGTTTCAGAAAAGGAAGGAGGTTTGATCTGCACAGTTGCTTGGCTATGTAGGTACGTGGAGTTCTGGCTGATCTTCCACCACCATCTGCTCAAGTGCTTTTGTGTGTCTGTGTGTGCAGGAAATTTTCTTTTCCCTCCCTATTACCGTAATTGCCCTCCTATTCCAAGAAAGCTGACATTTATATACTGGTCCACCTCTTCCACTATTATGCACTGAACCCACATGATCTTAGACATTTACATTATAGACATAATAATCTGAAATGTGGTTGTCAGAACTCCATTTATAGTTGAAAGATAAAAAGAGGGCGTTTCTGTCATATCTCACCCTCATCCTTATGTAAAACCTAAAAATAAATCACATGAATTCCAATTTAGAAGTTCCTATTTCTCTCCAGTGAGTGACTAAAAAAGGAGGCAAGGATGACTAATTCACATACAGCTCTCTGCTTTGTAGATGTTCAAATCAAATAGCTAATATACATATTTTATTTACTACTGATCTTGTACTGCTTTTGCTCATTCATATATGAAGAATTTTAATACAATTCTTAATGACATATATACTACTTTCTTTTTTTCCTCTTCTTTTTCTCTCTGTTCAGACAGGAGAGGAATAGTTGAGCCAACTCTTTCCCAGATACCATCTTTTTTTTTTTTTAAGCTTTCATGATGTAAGTAGGAGTTATTTGCTTCAGTCATTGAGATTATATCAAGAAGGCTTAGAAGGCATTTTCCATTATCAGCACAATGCTGAACACATACCTCACTTGCTGATGAAGTAGGACAAAAATACCACAAGAAATTTTGTTTAACATTTAATCCCCCATTTAATTTACTATGGTGGAAAGGCAATGATCAGGTAAGAGGCAAAATCAGGAGGCAATAATAGATTTACAGATTACTTCTGAACAAAATGCTCATCTAGACTGCCCTTCCTTGAGGCTTTGATGGTAACACTAGACGACATGAAAGTTTTCTAGAGGTATGGGGTAATTGTTGTCGTTTATTAGCGCCAATTTGTTACCACACTAGTTCTAACCAAAGGATAGCGCCACAAGAAAGAAAGCTGTCATTTAAGAAATTTAATTAGCTTCAATTTTTATCCCTCTTTCCCAAAGACTTCTCCAAAGACTTTAGCTTAAAGACTATTAACATTATGATTTTAAAAACCCAGTAACCAAGATATTTCCATATGGTATTCAGGCTTTGAGAAGTGAAATGGACTCTGAATATCCAGTTTGCTATAGCTTTCTCCTCAAAATACAACATATAGGCAGTGTGCAGTATACTTAGCTGATCAGTGTATCAGCTGGTGAAACATCCTGCCACTTCATACACAGAAGATGAAGGATATAAATAACATCATGTTAAACTACAATGCAAGAGGGCATTCATGGAAATAGATGACAGTCTTTGCAAAAAAAAAAAAAAAAAATTGTTGTACATGGTTCCAAGGATGACCTGTTGACCCAGACCTCTTCACCTAGATTGTGCTTGATGCAAATTCAGGAGGATTCTGGAAATGTGTATCTGTAAAAACATTCTCTGAAATATCATTTGTTATCAGAAGCAAACAACATCTTACTTGCAGTTACTGCTTCTCAGGCTTCCAGATTGCTTGATTACTGTTGAGAACTTAAGGATGATATTTCTAGACTGTCTAATTATGGTTTCTTATGACTGTAGTAATAGGCAATAACAACTCTAAGAAAATCCAGTGCTCACAGGATCAATTCCATAGAGCCCACATGAATAATATTTTAATAACAACCAAATTAATTGTTCAGCTTCAGGCACAAAATTATGAGACATGGCAGCTCAGAGTTCAACTTGATTCCTAATATAACATTGTTTCACTCATTAATCATACAGCTTCAAGAGGTCAATATTTATTGAATGATGCAAAGAAAACTTACTGAGAAAACTGGCAATGGTCTAAAAGTAAGTGCTGTGATGAATATGATGGACATCTCACAACACTGTTAACATGTTGTGTGAAAATGCAAAATAAGGATATTACAACCGTTTAATGACCTTCTAGGACTATCGAAGGCAGGAAACTCACCTTATCTGAAATGATCTTAAAATCATCAATGCTGTGATGACTGAAAACATAGTATAAGGCTTTTCTTTAAGAAAGACTTTAAGAAAATTATCACATAACCCTAGAGAATGAGGAGAACTCCTCTGTGGTTGTATACTGCAATTTGGCAGTTCATTCTTACCAGAAAAAAAGAAAAAAGAAAAAAAGACTAATGGCCAGAAAGATTAAACCCCCCAAATGACAGCTGTTTAATGTAGTTGGTTTTAAACCACATCATATCACAGCCCTCTATCCAAATGGCACGTGTATTGTACACATATCGACAATATATGATAATGTAATATATTTTGTGTGTTTTGGCTTGAATTGATTAACTAAAGAAGGCAAAATTGAAGGAATGACACACCAAAATTTTAGACGAAATTGCAGAGGAGGGAAAGCAACATGGAAGAAAAAAACCTAGTGAACTAAAAAAGGAAGAGAAGAGAGGGAAAAAGAAAAGAAAAAAGGGGAAAAGGCAGAGATTATGGAGTACAGAAGACTAGAAGGCAATCATACATGCACAAATGAGAAAAAAGAAGAAAACTAGCAATCATCAGAGAAACAAGAAGAGAGAGAGGAAAAGCTATGAACAAAAAATGAAGCAAATTGAGGAATAAAAGATTGCTGGGATCACAGTCCCACCAACCTGTGAATTTTGAATGGGTACCAGCCAGCTGCTGGGAGAAGGCCAAAGAGTTGCTTGGCTAAATGAGAAGCAGTTGGCATCCTGGTATTTCACATGTGATGAGCATCCAATATGTGACACTTGATCTTATGCCAGGGACATGCTATGGTTTGAAATTTCTAGCAGTCAATCAGGATAGCCACTGACTACTTTCTTTTATGATATTAATTGCATGTCCTGCACCAAAGAATACTTAATCCAGATGCACATGAGTTTAGATTGAACAAAACTCAGACTGTTTAAAACATCTGTTCAAAATCAGCCCATAAAAAATAAATTCTATTTTGGGCAGAAACTTGTTTCTTAGATCAAAGTGCTTCACTCATTCCATATTTTTATTCTTTAACCAAAAAAAGCCAGATCAATCAGGAACTGCTTTTATTTAATTATATGTTTATTTGATAGCCTTCAGACAGATATGGCTATCAGAGATGGCACTAGAAGTACACTCACTTTTATTTGGCAATCTCTGAATTTATGATGTTGCAGCACTAATTCATCCTATTATTCTAACACTGAGAGTAATCTTTAATCAATAAAAAAGGTATGGTTTTAGCTTAATCATCATTCCTTTACTAGAGAGTACATTTCTTTTTGGTGAGTAATATGTATGCCTTTGCAATATGTGATTAGAAACTATGAAGTTGTTATATACATTTTAATATTAATATTTATTTTGAGCCAGGTTTAAAATGATACTTTAAAATCTCTCTTTTCTAAAGATTTAAAGGAGGTAAGCAAAAGTAGGATGAGATCTATTTAAATTTTCTTATCTTACATGTCCTTTTCTATATTTATACAAATTTGACTGCTTTAAATCTCTTGTTAATTTTGCTAAAGGAACACGTCTGCTAATTAATAGTTGCAAATAGTTCAGTCCAGAAAGATGGCCTATGATTCCCTAGCTGCAGGCTTGGCATAGGAGTTCTAGTTTGTTAATATATTCTTTTCTTCTTATTTTTCAATTTATGTAAGGTTCTGAAAGCATTCCTTCTGTGTTACAGAAATATTGGAGAGACATCCGTGAGCATTTGTCAGAAGACTTATTCACATGAGAAAAGCTTCTACATTGATATTCGGTGGAGCCTTCTCATAATACTATTTTTGTTCCAGAGTGTATCTCTAATTAGGACATTACCTATAGAAATATTAAAGGTGTTGAATATTAGGAACAATCCAACTGGGATAACACCTAGCCAGCCCTGCACTGGCCCATTCACCAGTCATCAGAATGGATTTTCTTTCCAATGTCTGCTTAGGGTTAAGAACTAAATTGTAAAATTAATGAACCATTCAAGTGAGAAAAGATTTTGGAGGATGCAAACCAGCATTTCAAACCCTTTAAATGAGGTAACACAATAATAGGTCAAATTTTGCTGCTGTGGAATCTACCAATTTTTGTTGTGTTAATTCTAACATGAGCCAATCTTCTTTTTTTTTTTTCACCTAACACAGTGCTCCAGGAATATTTGCATGTGGTATTTTCATTCAGGTCTCTGAACTTAGCATGAGGTGTAATTGTGAATATGTTTATACAGGCAATTTGTATCGCTCACAGAAAGGTTTGTCTTCACCACAAGTATTCTGGAAAGCAGATATAGTCACTGGAAATTTATCTCTAGGATTCTTTACTTTCAGAGACATGTAAATATCTTGTTTTAAGCTTTTGACACATTGGATAAAATTCATAAAACAATAAATGTACTAATCTAAAATAAAGAGTGAATTTTATTTTCCTAATTAAATAATCCCAGTCCTCATTGTAAATTTACATAATCTGAGTAGTTTTTAATCTATTGTACTGATTTTTAACATCCAAATAAGTTTAAAATGAAAACTAAATTTGTAATCCATCTTCTAGAATTTAATGGTGCTTTAAACACTTTAGTAAGAACAAGCACATTGTAACTGCATCTTTAAAAGTACAAAATAAGACTGTGTAGGGAAGGTGATGACTATATTCAAATGAACATTGGTAAAAGTTTCTGTGAGCTCATTATTCTGCAGAAAATAAAGCAAGCCCTGCTTTAAAAAGCACAGTGCTTTTATTCCCTCAGTGATTTTGATAAACATCCTACACCATGGTGATTGCAAGCATGTGATCACAACAAAAGTCTCATATGACTCCCAGGGGCAGCTCAGCATGAGTAAGCAATTCCTAGCATAGTCCAAAGCCACATTCCAGTAAGAGATTACAGTTTTTGTACAGCCTCATGATTCCTGCCACTCCCCATCCCCCAACAAAAACATCATTGTTGCTATTTCCTCTACATCAGGAGAGTTAATGACTATCACACCTAACACTAACATTTCTTAGGAATAAGAAATAAGGCCATTTTCTATTTTGGTCCTGGGTGATGACAAACATGTGCTAATGGGCCCCAGATAAACTAATTGAGAGCTTCACTGAATCCAGAATGTCATAATGCATTTGGAAACAAGACAAAGTGTTTCCAAGAAAGACGTGCTTTTACCCATCACAAATAACCCAATTAACTGAGTGCTTTAGAGGGGAACTCATAGAAAGTCAGGATTTTGCTTCCAGTGAATACATAAGACTTCCCAATTCATGGTTCAAGCCTGAACAAATTAAAATAAATTCAAAGGCTCTTAACAATAGGTGGTGTTTTAGGAGACTCTCGTGAGACCACCTGCACCCTGTCCATCCCTTACCTTTTAAATTAATAATAAAAAAAAAAAAAGCCAAAAACAACACCATAACAAACCAAACAAACCAAAAATCCCACAGTTTTAATATATGCTGACATCCCACTTCAGGTCAGCTGTTGGTCTGCTTTGATAACTCTATTGCACAAACTTGAGCTTACTGAAAAAGTAGCAGACTATTTGTCAAATCAGAAGCTTTGTAAGTGTGGGACAAGGCTGCTGGGCCAGAGTGTCACAGTGCTGCTGCTGTGCTTCTTCCTGTGGTCTGTGCTGGTTCATCTACACTGAGCTGTTTCATTCCATGTGAATAAATATAACTAGTCTGGACAGCTGCATTCTGTAAATGTAGCAAGAGAATGTGAAAACTGCCTGAACCATGGTTAAAGTACCAGACGGTTTTTGACATGAAGCATAATTTACATAATATTTAATGTCACCTCTCATTAACACCAACTTATGCCTCTGATGCAGGGTCTGAACCTGCATAATGCTCATCAATTAGGAACCATTTCTTTTCTACTAAGTTGCCACCAAAGAAGCTTTTTCCACATCTGTTTGCAGGCCACAAAATAGCGAACAATTTACTTTGCCATTTCCAGCACAACTTTGCCACACTACACCCACTTATCCTTCTGAGAGAGTAAGTTTGCAGATTAATTTCCACAAATATCTCCTTGTATAAGACTTCCTGGTGACACTTGCAAATTTTAAAGTATGGTCAAAGTACCAACACTTTTGTTTACTTTGCCTTCAAGATTTACATGCTCCAGCTTGCAGTGTCAGCTGAGCTTTGAAAGGTATAGCAATGTCTTGAAATCTATTTCAAAGCTTCTTCTGGAGTCCAAATGGGAAGCTGACCTGAAGCCTAACTCATGTTACACAAATACCAGAAAACTTTGCTTTACGGGTATTTTCATTAATATATGGTCAAAAAATGACTAAGAATCATAGAATTGTCAAGGTTAGAAGAGACCTTTAAAAGCATCTAGTTCAACTTGGACCTCCTTCAGCTTCTTTTGTACTCATGTTTTAGGCCCTGGAGGGGCAAGGAAGGGGTAGGTCAGACATTTCACAGTTTGGGTAGCCAAGACTCAATTTTATACAGCTCTCTGGACTACTATAGGCTTCTTATGCAGTGTTTGCCAGATCAATAATCTTTCTCACTTCAATCTTGTTTTCTCCTTCTTTTTCTGAAGAGTGGAAATATTACATGCATTGAGGACAACAGTCACAAATTAAAACCATGACACCAATATTAGGATAATTTATTCATTGCTATTTGTGTCACTGCTTAGCAGAGGCAAAACTGGTATATGGATACCAAGGGAAGGAAAGTCTCCACCCTAGAGAATTTATCACATTAGATAGGAGAATGAGTCAGGTAGGAAAACAGAGGCGGAGTCTTGCTTAGCAAGTCAGTGGCAGAAGTGAGACAATATGTTTTAAAAAGATGGGCTGAGCCTCAGGAAGTTTAAGTGATCTCCTTTTCAGAGAATACTGTTAGATAAGAACATTTCTTAAAAATTATTGAAGGTGTGTATTTTGTTTTATATTACTACTTTTAGTGGTACTAATTGTATTTGGTTAACTATTTAAAGTCTGATGTACTACTATTTTACTAAAGTACTGTTAAACCTTTAAAAGACTAATGGAAGTTTTACTGATAGAAATTTACATTTTAGTTTATTTTTTCTGAAATGTTTGCTCTTTTTTTCTATATATTTAATTCTTGTACATAAAGGCAATAGCTGAGCATGGTTTACTAACCCATCCAAGACAAACAATATATATTTAATTTTGTAAAATCTATAATTAAATTCTAGATAGACTTGTTGAAATTTAAACTCTTGTTTGTTTGGCTTGCAGTGATAGATTTTCCCATCACATTCATTCTAATACTTCTATTATGTGTCTGTCACTTTTGCCTTGTGTTCTTTTTAACCCAAAAAACACTCTTCTTATAATTCCTTTATTTTTCTATCCTTCTCTTTCTGAGCTTCCCTTTGGTTCCTAGTCACTCTTCAATTTCTTGTGCAACACAGTGTTCTCCCTCTTCCAAAAAGCATTTGAGAAAATATTGTTCTTTAATTCATTAAACCTTACACTCATATTTACTCATATTTATTGACTGCATTACTAGATTTCAATGCCCTGTCTTTGGAAAATTTTTAAAATTCACATCTCCCTTCAAAAGACTAGCAATGGGCTATATTTTATTTTGCTTTATTTAGCTTTATAATTAGTAACTGTGACATAAAAAACATAGTCGATGAAAACCCGGCCATGATTAGGAAGTTTTGCCATTGATTTAATTCATACACCCTAAACAAACAAACAAAAAAACAAAAAACAAACAAATAAACAAACAAATAAACAAACAAACAAATAAAGTCCTATTCTGACCCATGACTACACAAATAAGATGATTTGGAGATACAGCTGGCACAGATCAATGTGAAATCAGTGTCAGGCCTGGTAAGTCAGCTAGTTTGGTTGCAACTCTGTTGTACTTGAGGGCAAAACTTCACATCTAATTTCACTGCTATACAATGTAGAAGAACCTTCCTTCAAGCACCCCTATAAAATTAAAGTTTCTTAGTATAATACTATTTATAGATGGAATTTGAATTTAGATGCTGTCATGAAAACCAGAACTGCAATTATTAGAGAGAAGGTTCTTTAGCACCTGTAATAGTTTCTTAGATGGAGGGAGACATGCATTTGGCTAAAAGTTTGCATAAGGTTTGCTTTCAGTTACTGTGCTGGGCTAGGCCTGCCCAGCAGCCAAACTCTCCTCAGAGGGGCAGGGGGAGCATGTGGGATGTCAAAGATCCTGGGTCAAGATAAAGACACAGACAGGACCCACTAATTACCACAACAAGCAAAACAGACTCGACTTAGGGAAAGTTAGCAGAACTTATTGAAATAGTTTTTGGGAGCAAGAAACAAAGACAAATGTTAAAACCTTTAACACCTTTCTCCTCATTCGCTCTTTTCCTCCTGACTCCTCTACACCCCCTGAGCAGCACAGAGGGTGGGAATGGGCACTTGGCCACTCAGTAAAACATCCTCTCTCTGTCCTTCCCTCTCTTTTCACCTGCACTACAGGGGTCCCTAGATGGGTCCTTACCCCCTGCATGGACCCTTCCAGTGGCTGGAGTCCTCCAAGTTAATTCTGCTGTAGTGTGGGCTTTCCTTGGGCCTCAATTCCTGCAGGAAATCCCCTCTGCTCTGCTATGGCCTCTGCAGGAGAATCTCTGCTTTGGCATTTGGGGCACCCCATCCCTCTCCCTCTTGTTTGACCTTGCTGTCCACAGGGCTATTTCTCACACGTTTTTCTGTCTTCCTCTGCCTTTCTGGCATTTCTTTGTCCTTCCTGCAGTGCCCTGCAGCGGGTGAGCTGGGGCTGGCTGGGATGGGACACGTCCGGCCCAGGGCAGTGTAGGCCTGTCCTCATGGAGCCTCCACCCATTGTGCTGTGCTGGCTTAGAAATTAATCATTCTCTTTTCTCTATCACCAAAGTTGAAATTCGTATAGTTAGAAATTTCACAGTATTTACATTTGCACAAGGAATGTGTAAAATTATGGGTGTATTTTCTGTATTCCAAGTTTTCAGAGTTATTCATAGACTTCTTAAGTAAGAACTTCTTATCATGCAGTTATTTTAAGTCCTCTGGAAAGACGTTTGGTTTTTTTTAATGATGATGACATTGAACCTTCATGAAGAGAGTGGTACCTGAGCCAGGTTATCTTTCAGATAATTATAAAAAGGAGATAAACTGCCTCACTGAATCTCAGCAGAAATGTACGGATTATGTAAGATATTGCTAGAAAGAAAATAATTTACCTCAGTAAGTGTTTGGGAACCTACCCAGCACTATATTGCAGGAACTAAATATAACCAATAATTAAATTTGACTAATTATATAGAGTATTCCAACATGTGTAATGGATGAGACCTCAAGCCACCTCCCAGTATTATTTTTATCTTTTCAACATGTCACCATACTTATGTAACAAATTTTTCCTTCATCTTGTCTTTTTTAAAAGATTCTGAAATTACTGGAGCTGACTAATAAAGTTTAGGGTCACATAGTCAAAATAATTTAGAAAATAGTGTTTTAAATCCCAATGTCAAGAAATTCTGTGTCAGCAGCACAAACTTTGCTCAAAATGTAAAAAGCTGTAGAATAGTACTGGGACCTTCTTTTAAAATGAAGTCTTTCTGTAGTCAAAGTTCCATGAATGCCTTATGTCTGTGGGTGTTTTCTCTCTTAATATTTCAAAATAAATATATCTTTGAACGTGCATCTTGAAAAATTTTGCCATGTCACGTTATTGAAAAACAATAGTAATAAATTCTTCAATACATGAGAATACATCTCCTGGTGATATTTAATCATTGATTTAACAAGGGGTTTTCTGGAACAAATTTTGGATGCCAGTAGGTAAATAGAATTTTAGAAATGGAAAGTAGAGAAATTGAAGGAAAAAATGCGATAAGTATATGGGAAAGTGGCACGAAGTTTAAAAAAGTATAAATCCAAAATTGAAAAAGTCTCCTTGACACATCTGCCCAAGAGCATTCATTTGTTTGCATTAGAAGAATTTGGAATTAGAAGAATTTGAAATATAAGGAAAGAAATCGATGTCGTTAAGGAAAAAACATTACCACAGCATTAACTTAGCTCTAGTGTTTCTGACCAGTGCCATAAAATTCTAATAATGCCTGAAGTTTGAAAATAGTGAAGCTTTTCATCACAGAGCTTAAATGCTACATTTAGTTTTCTATCAAGCTATGCCTTCAGGCACCAGTTTCACTTCATTTACTATTTGTTGCAGTTTACCACATCCAACAAATAGATTTGCTTTGTCTGCATCTCCACACTGTTGCTGTTCATTCTGAAAGGCAACCAGGGGCTCTAACAGCTTGAGACATACTCCTATTTGGGCTACCATAGCAACGAGTATGTGTATTAAAGTATAGGTCACATGGCTTAGTTTCCTAAGGCTAATTAATTTCACTAATTATGGCCTCATACCAGCTGCAGAATGTGTTGGTGACCTAGTGAAATCAGCTGTAGACAACTGTTTTCCATACTGTGGTGGTACGACCTCACCATGTGGAAATATTAATGTCATTATGAGAATTGCATACAGCATGTACAGAAAACAAATACTACTGCCTGATTAGAGACTGGATCGTGGGGCCTTGAAAATGTCTAATGTAGGTGTTTAAATCTTCTTTACTGCTTTCTCTATCATCTGTCAGTATTAAATAGGTTATAAAGAGCTGAGTAGTTAAGCTTAAAATATTGTAATTGAAAGGTTGTTTAATTCACGAGCTTTTCAAAGGATTTATGAAACACCTATCACTTCAGGCAATACAGATATATACATAAATATATATTTAGTATAGTAGTCTCTAGAAAACAAGTAAAAACAAAACAGCTTCTGCTTGTTATTTTTTTCTATTTTGCAAAACTAATACTTAACTAAAAATCAGAAAATATTTTATGTCACAAATAAGATCAACTGTATTACACATTACAAGGCACTAAGTCTCTCTTCTTTGCCTGTACAATAGAGTTAATTTTAGCCTCCACCACATACACAGTTTGATCTGTGTTTTAATAGAAAAGCAGATGTCTACCTAGGCTTTGGGGGGCAATTAACAATTCATTTTGTATAAAACCATGGTGTCTCACTGGTAAAACTAATTGAAGCAAATAAGACATTTTCAATCAGCTAAAAGAAGGCATTAAAACAACCTTGCAAAATTGTCATGACAAATTACCAGCCAAAGCACAAAACCTTCTCAGATGGCCTTTACCATGGTGATTGATGAGAATGAAAAATTAATGATATCTTACTGGCCTGTCAAAAGAAAAAATTGCTTGCCTGATTGAATAGACTTTTCTGAGGCAACACTGAATTATAGAAAATTAATAAAATACACAAATGTATTTTATTTTTTAGCATAATTATTAAAAGTGCTGATTCTCCCACAGTGGGGGAAAAGCACCAAATTCTACTCTCAACCCCCCGGGACACAGACTGTCACTGTATAGGTTTGAGAGTAGCATTACAAAGTCAGTAAAAGGTTGTATTCAGGAAACTGTACAGTTAGGATGTGCACAGAAGAGAAAACTTGTTATCAGGTGGACCCCAGGCAGGGTATATAGCTTCCTACATTGTGCCCATGCCTGTCAGATCATGAACCACCACAGACTTTCTCAGAGGTGGGTCCAGGTGGAAAAACAGTGTTTGGTAAGATACAGGTTCAGAATAATCAGATGAGGAGTTTAATTAAATATTTTGCTTGTGTCTCTATTCAGGGTAGGTTTTTTCCCCTTTTTTTCTTTCTGGGAAATGGAAAAGTAGTCATCATGCACCTTATCCTTGTGTCACTTCCTCCTATAACAAAAGAGTCTGCATAGTTCTGCATAGCTGCATGAAACAGCATGAGATTATATAGGGGAAAAAACCCCAGATTGTTCAACTAGTGATAACATCAAGATATTGACCATAAAATGAATATTGAGATCTTAATCTTTTAATCTCATTTTTAAATGTGAATTTAATAATCAAGTGTCTTTTGTGGGTAAAAAGACACATAAGTCCTCTAACATAATATTCCAATAAAAGAAATTCTCCAAGAATGTTTGTTTAGGGAACAGTTTTTTCTCCCTGTTATGATTGCCTGTGATGTATACATGTACCTGTTAAAAATAATGCTTTCTTACTGTCAGCAAGATGTGCTTTAGGCTGAGATAAAAGAGGATTGTATGTTTAACAGCTATATAATGTGACTTGTCAACATGATTATCTATCTATCTGCTTATACAAAAAGGACATTGAGTTTATTGAAGCAAATAGCCTAGAGAGGCTAGCAGGCTGAAATGCTGCCTAACTGCAATAACCCTTGTGAAAAGAAGGGTCAATTAGTGAGGCTGATGATTAAGAAAGGGCTCTAGTCTGTAGGTCAGGTGCTGTGTAGACTGAAGCTAATGGTACTAATTTTGCTGCATCTTGTGAAGAATACTAGTAAAAACACAGGTTTCAAAGAGAAAATAACAAAAAAAGGGTGGGAGATTTTAATGAATAGAATAAATACCATCTTAATTTTTTTTCTGTCAGGAAATTAGACTTCATAACAAAAGCAAAAAAAGTCCCCAAGTAAAAATAATTGCCCACGAGGAGATAATCAGCTGTCTATATTCAATAGGGTCTATAATGCATATTGTAAAATCACACATCGTGTAACAAGTTTGTGCACCTCTCCCAACATGAAAGAATCTGAGAATGAGGTGCTGGGTACAACAATGAAGCAAAGGACTTGCAGTGGAAATATGTTCAAGTGGTAAAATTGAAATGCTGTGGGATTCTTTCCTTTGGTTCAGATAATATTTTCTGCAATGAAGGGACACACAACATGTGCCACAAGAAGTGACACTAAAAATCAAATAAATTATGTCCCAGTGTGTCTAAGTGGTCAAAAAGGCCAAGAGCACCCTGGCTACTATCAAAAATAATGTGACTTGTAGAAACAGGCCAGTGATCATCCCCCTGTATTTGGCACTCATGAGGCTGCACCTCAAATCCTGTGTTCTTTTTTTGGGCCCCTCATTACAAGGACATTGAGTGCAGAGAAGGACAAAAAAGCTGTTGAAGGATCTGAAGCACATATTTGATGAGAGTGGCTGAGGGAGTTGAGGTTATTTAGCCTGGAGAAGAGGAGGCTCAGGGGGAACCTAATCAGTCTCCACAAGCACCTGAAAGGAGGGTGTGCCCAGCTGGGGGTTGGTCTCTTCTCCCAAGTAAAAGAGAATGAGAGAGAGAGGCTTTGAGCTGCAGCAGGGGAGAATTAAATTGGATATTAGAAACATTTCCTCATAGAAAGGCTTTTCAGGCATTGCAACAGGCCACCCAGGGAAGTGGTGGAATCGCCATCTATGGAAGTATCCAGGTGTGTGGATGTGGCTCTTGTGCATATGATTTAATGATGAACACAGCAGTGCTAGGCTAACAGTTGGACTCAGCAATCTCTGAGTCCTTAGTGATTCTATGATTCTATATCCTTCAAAGGAGAGTCGTGGGCATGAGTTGTCTACTTTTTTATCAAAACTGACACACTAATTGCAGATCATCATGTTTCAGAACTCAATTGCTAAGCACAGAAATAAAGAAAAATTTCTGAGCAGCTAAATTACCACATTTACAGTGTTGTGAGTTAAGAATGGTTAAATCAAATGAAAGATGGCTGCAGATTTTCTATTTTCAGTTTGATAGCTATTGGATATTTGTAGAATAGAAAAATTTATCTAGTAATAAATGTAATGATTTTTTATCTTCATGGCTATCACCTGATACTATGTTGGTGGGAGGGATCCATGATACTTGTAAGACACAAATGTTACAGTCATTCAAGAAATAAGAGTTTCAAGACATCTGTGAATAAATTATTTTTTAATTTTAATTAAAAATCTGAAGGTCACCAGCCATTTTTTTTATAAGTCAGCCATGGATAAATACTGTAACACAGTCAAGTTTTGTTTCTCATTTTATAGTAAATGCCTACTAGCAGACTCTTATGAACTTCTATACCACTTCAAAGTTACAATGCATTAGGTGTGAAAGGAATTCAAAGATCCTATCTCATTGCTACTTAATGGTATCTATTTACTTTTTGGCTGTTGGTTACCACCATGTAGGCAGAATGAAAATATGATGAAGAGTAGGTAAAAACCTCTAGACCAAATTCAAACATTTAGTACATTTCAAATCTTATAAACTTCAAATTTTGAGTTTTTCAATATTTTCTCTAGAGCATGCAACTGCAGGAAGTGTGATTTTTGACTAAACTTTGTTAGGAACTATGCCTGGACTGAAGTAAAGCATGCTTTTTCTCAAAATTCTGTATAGCTTATCACCAGTCTGTGTGTGTGTGTATATATGTACATATAATATGAAAGACAATAATATTATATATATATTAGTCTAGATATCATATCACTGATAAATCTTTACATTGATTTCTTGGTCAGAACCGTTGGTCCTTAATAATGGTTGATCCAATGCCTATTTGAGGACTTTTTCTTAGCTCCAGTCAGCTTTGAAAGAGATTAATGGGGAACACATACTAACGCAGAAGTTCAGAAGGAAAGAAATGGGTTTTTCAGCTCTACATCTTCTGACATCTGAGATTTTGAATTCCTCACAACAGTCCAGAGCTCACACTTGCCTAAAAAATATAAAATCTTATGCTTAATTTTACATGTAGTAGACTATTTCTTTAGCTCTAGTAACCAGATTTCAACATGTATTGGAGAAAGTGAAATGGTAGTATTAATCAGCTGGCTACCTCTCAGAACAGATGACCTTATGAATTTGTGTTCTGCTTTGATATGGACAGATCTGTGTGACTTGGTGGCGTTGACTTACAGAGTTGGACTGAATCTTTCATTAGCAGCACCTTTCCCTGAGATCTGCCAGATCATCCTTTCAGGAAATGGCCTTCTTTTTCCTGAAACTGTGATGACCTTATCAGCTGTTTTATTGGTAACTGTGTGAGGTTGGTGGAAAATTTATTGGAGTAAAATTGAGATAAGCTTTTACTCAGTGAAGACATCCAGACTGAAGAGGCAGAGAACATTTGAAGCCATAAGGAATAACACTTTGATCTGACCTATGGTTTACCAGTAGCATTTGAACTTGACCCAAATGACCAACCTCACACTGAAATAGTGAAGCCATCCTGCATTAATTCAAGAATTACTAGGTCAAGAAAATGCAAGAAGGAGCACAGTACGCTAGCTTAATGGTGAGGACACTCAGCTGATCAGAAAACCATGAATTTTGACCCCAAGCTTACATTTGAGTTTTATGTGGAGCCACTAGATAAAGACACAGCACTCTTCCTGAAATTAGGCAATGAAATTTAAATGCCTTCAGACAAAGATGACAGAAAGGATCAGATCTTCTGTAGCTGGAATGAGTATGCAAATCACTAGGAAACCAAAAAAAAATTAAGTCCACATACTTTCTCTGTGTCTTTAGAATAAGATTGTGCTGTAAATGCTCTCTTTTGCTGAGTTTGAAAATAATTTTATTGACACTAGATTTTCTAAGGATTCTTTTAATGGCTCTGCATTGGTGCAAACCTTCCAGCTATACCTTTTCAGGTTATGGTTGCTCTTTTAAATATTGGCATAAGATTTCCACATTCCCGTTCCTTTAGTACTTCTCCAACACTGCTTAATGTGTTAAAAGCTATCAGCAGACTAAAAAGTTGCCTGGTTCAGATCATTCTAGATTCATAGAGATACATTACATAGTTCTATTCATAAAACTGTAGTCATCACTAGAAGATGTTGTTTAAAAGTCATCATTTATAGTTTAGTGCATGTAGTCTGTTAGGAAAACCATTGCTATGCTTGCTTTTTCTCAAATCAAAGATGTAGCTGTTGTACACTGCTTTTTAAGTTAATTTTTAGTAATTTTATGATGAAGAGGTCCATAATACTGGTAAAATCAACTTGATGTTTCTTAGCTGCCACAAGTTTTATTATTTTTACTCTTTATCATTAACATCTCTGATACCTCCCCATTTTCATTCCACACATTTCAATTTCTCATTTATCTCCACAGCTATTTCCTTTTCTTTGTGTCAGCAGTAAATTGCTTTCTCATATCTAATTGATTTGTTCTCTCTGCTCCTGCTTCAAATGAGTTTGCATCAAAGTTTGTTCTTTTTATGATTACGAGGTCTTGGCAATTTTAGCCACTTTTTCAAATAAGTCCCCTTGTTGAAGTAAAACATTCTCTATTGATTGGACTTTCCTTTTTAGTGTATGTTGTGCATAAGTTGTTGCACTATATTGTAGATGGAAAGTCTTCAGTAATCAGTAATCACTAGTACCCAGGAAATTGACAAATTTAGTCTGGTAGATATTCGTTAAATTATTTCTATCAAGATTTAATCTGAAAATAATTAGATCACAGAAAGCTACACTATGGCAAGAATAGTACCTTTTATGTTAGGGTAGTAAAATTTTCTTTTCACAAACTGGCTTGATTTTTGCAATATGTTGCCCTAGCTACAGACTCATGTGACTAAATACCCTGTTTTTACAGACAAAAGAGTTTAGAAGGTTTTTACTAGCCTTTGTTTCTTTTACAGGAGACCCATTCCCAAACTCAAGCAGGCACCTGAATCTCAATTTCCCCAGGAGCTGGTTACCATCAAAAAACCCCGACATTAGACACTCCCCTCCAGCAACAGCTGCATCACATCCAGTTTTGCACTGAGACTCAATGACTACAGAGACAGACCTCTTCAATAATTACTTAGATGCTACCTAGTGGATTCAACCAGAGTCCCTCTCTATGACTTGATTTCAGGAATCTAAAGGAAAAAAAAATGTCATTCATTATTAAGTATAAAAAATGGAAAAAGAAAAAGAAAGTATAAAACCCAGGGTTTTGGGAGCTCTTTAGTCTCAGAATACAAAGTTCTCAGAAGAGTTAGAATGTACAATGGCACTGGAAGAAAAGGGATAAAACCCAATCCTTACCTCTTTCTTTTTTGCTCGTTCAAGTTCTTAACAAAACCTCACCCCTAACTACGTTGGGTGCCCTCTAACATCTACAGCACCTTTATTACTCTTTGTTACTCATGCTACTTCACTCTCTGCCATTGCTATGTAGTCTTCAGACACATGGCAATGCAAAATCTTCTTACACTGTGAACTTCTGTGGTTTTCAGGCTGAGCTTCCCTCACGGGAACTCAAATCTGTAAAGTGCTTTTTTTCTGGGTTGGGGAGAGTGTTTCTTTATTTGTGTCTGCAGCTCGAAGGAAACTGTGAGGTTTAGGTTCTTTTCTGTCCTTTCTATTTTGGTGGTGAATGCCACATATAAAGTAATAACATCATCATTTCACTACTGCTCAACACCCCCATCTGAAGTGAAGGTTTCATGACTGGATTAAGCAGAGCAGGAAAAAAAACTGCATCTGTGTTATTCCTTTTCTTCTTTAAATTTCACCACAGTATCAACTCTGTAGGTTTTCCACTCTCACACGTGTTTGAACTGCAACTTTGGTGGTTATTGGGTGGTGATAGCCTCCCTCCCCCCACTCACACAGCTCTGATTAAGCTTAAACTCTACAACAATAGCAATGAGCTGCTTGCATGGAAGTGTGTACACCATGCCAGTGAAAACTGAATAGATAAAAGTCAAAATGGATATTTCACATTTTCTTGCGGTTTTCATCTCAATATTTTGCGATTCAAGTTTGAGGCTAGATTAAAATACCCTCTGATTAGGTCTTATTAATTAAAATTTACCTGTATCAAGTATAGTTAATCTGCATTTCTGTCAGTCTGTTAGAAAATTAAAAGCATTTTATAC
The DNA here is from genome assembly GCA_013396995.1 of Dicaeum eximium. Taxonomy (NCBI): domain Eukaryota; kingdom Metazoa; phylum Chordata; class Aves; order Passeriformes; family Dicaeidae; genus Dicaeum; species Dicaeum eximium. The sequence goes on from VWZP01010715.1 coordinate 1,082,358, forward strand.
CAATACATATATCAATATTACCTCCAAACTGACCACCTACATTTGTCCATTGTGTCAATTCCCCCTATCAAGGGAAAAAAAGCTTTATTGTGTCTTTAGTGACAACTTACAATTGCAGAAGTGCGTTAATAAGAATAAATGCAGATTAAGGAAATTCAGTACGAATCTAGACATAGACCTTTACCTTTTCTTGCTGTCCAACAGGAAATACTAATAAATAAATTTTCCCATTTTAATGTTTAAAAGAATAATTAGTTCCCCTTTAATTTATTTGTTACAATATAAGTGCATATGTAATAATGCGTTTATTACAGAATTCTATCCATTGCTGCAGAATTCCTTTGATTTCTTTCCACACTGATTGTAAGAATACATTTCAATCATGTGAGCTATATCTAATTTTGTCAGTTGGATTTCTTCTCAGGAGCAAGAAGTTTCTGTTCCATGTCACCTGAACATAACCTACCACTTTCCTATAAACTGAAAAACTGCTAGATTGACAATTAAAGAATTGCCAATTATTTTGCCAATGCTGGCTGCCCCATTATTAGTTTTCCCACCCACATGACAAAGGACATTTTATACAACTCAGAAATCTCTTAGTGGAACACAGGCACGTGATGAAAACCTTCAATTCTTCACTAGTTTTTCACCACCTAATACAGTCCAGCACTTTTGCCATTTAATTTGTGTAAAGTCCTATGGTGCAGTGACATTGCTTACATGTCTCAGAGCACCATTATCTCTCTTCTTGATGATGCAGTGGAACTAATCCCTTCTCCAGTTTGAGCCACCAGCTCTGGTACCAGTAAGAATGTGCAATACGATTGCAGTGATTAGAAAATAGTGCCAGTGCATTTGTGTTGTGTGGGTGGGCAATTTTCTACTTATTTAAATAGTTTCTATATTTAGAATAATGTGAAAAGAAACTTCTTTTGAAATTCAGCAGTTTCTGACAAATTATTTAGGGGACATCAGGCCTGAAACAGTCTTTAAAGAACAATTTAATCCATCGCTGCAAATACATCTTTGCTGTGAAAAAGTATTATATAAGCCTAAAATATTTAAGGAAAGAATAAAAGTAAAGAAGTAAAAAAAATTTTCCTGCTTAAACACCCTTATTTGAGTGTTTAGACATGCACATTCTCTTCACATTTTAAAGTAGAACTCCTTTTAAGCAAGCCTTTATTGTAGTTCATATCCACTTTTTCTTTAATAATATGTATTTATATATTAATAATGCAACAAAACTACAGTAAAATGAGTTAGCATTTTTGTTTATTTTTTTTCTGGATAGTTGTGGTGTTGCCTGGATGTGGAGAGTGGTAAAAAGACTCCTACTTCTAGAATGTGAGAGCATGTAATTGGAATTGTGTGTAACTTCTTATTCACAGGATTGTGATTGTGATTGAAGCACGCAGCTGACTGAATACGAATAATTAATAGAATACTTACATTATAAACTGTCATCTACATTATGGATGCATGAAATCTGTACATAAAGAGGTAATTAATTGCTCAGACTGATGGGAAAAAACTGATTATCCAATATGTACATGTAAAACAGAGCACCAGATATGCTACAGAGCAGATGGAAAGCAGAAGTCAGAGACCTCTTGCTTTTAGTAAAATTTTGGGGGCTTCTCTATTAAATTTTCTGAAAGCAAGCATTCTCATTGATTTAAACCTTGAATCAATCATATCCCTTGGCCCGGGGGAAATAATTTTTTTAAAACAACAGATTAAAGGAATGCATAGAGATCACATTACAAGGAGAAAGGATGCACGCTTTCCATGTTTGCAATCTACCTTGTAGTCAAAAAGAGTAGCTGAGTCACTAGAGACTCTCAGAGGTGTCCTAGACATCTGCATGGGCTGACATACAGTGCACAGAACTGGTGTTTATTTACATGTTTTGGGGCCAGGGAGGATATTCTTCTGGTACTCAAAAAGTGCTAGGTGATTGTCTGAGTTGCTCCCCAGATTTTCTTCCCTTTGTGTTACAAGGTAGGTTCCTGCATATCTGAATTTTTCAGCCAGCTAGCTTTGTGCTTTCTAAAGTGTATCCAGTGTCATCTGTCCCAAAAATCTACCAATCAAGTAATCAGAAGACAGTATCATCATCACCTTTTGTGTAGTTTGTTTGTTTCAGAACATCTGTAAACAATGAAAAGCCTAAAATCTGTCTGCAGAAAGAATAAAAAAAAAACCAAACAAAAAACACAAAACAAACAAAACTAACCAAACAAAAAGCAGCCAATAGAGCACCACCATCAACACCACCAAAGCTATGTAATAGCCAGAAATGTAGCTGTATCAGCCATTAGCAATTATTTACACAAAGAGTAAAAAGAACATACAGAAAGTTTTGTTAGGCTGAATTCCAATGATGTCTCTCTTCAAATGAAAAGTGACCCTTCTTCCTAGGCCACATCTTTCAGTCTTTCAGAATTTCATATACCATATTTCAAAAACTGTACATAGAAAAAAAAATCACAAATATTCAAAGTTATATTAAAAGGTATGGCAGATCTTTCATCTCTTTAGGCAGTGTTCAAGCTAAAAGACAGCAAACTGCCATCCTATCCTATCCTATCCTATCCTATCCTATCCTATCCTATCCTATCCTATCCTATCCTATCCTATCCTATCCTATCCTATCCTATCCTATCCTATCCTATCCTATCCTATCCTATCCCATCCCATCCCATCCCATCCCATCCCATCCCATCCCTGCAGTGGGATAGCACAGGGGTTAGAAATGGTCAGATTAGTAGAGCCTGGTCTGCCTTGAGATTAAAGGTGCAATGTGATCCTGATAAGTCTCCCTGACGGATCTTTTAAGATTTAGCCAAAAGCGATGCTGTGGTGAATGATCCCTTCTCCTGGCATTGCAGTGCACTGAATGACTCTGCAAGCTCAGACTGGTGCTAAACCAAAGCATTTGGTAAACCATCAGCTGCATGTTTTCCCACAGAGTGTGGGAAGACACTGAGAATCACTGCATGAGGTGCAGAATCAGGCTCTTTGTGCCATTTTCAAAGAACAAAACCAAGAAGTGACATCTCCTCTGTGCCAATGTAAACTCTACTCTGGCATGGTTTCTGTATTCAGGAATTCTCTTTAATTTTGCACTGTGCAAATTAATATGACCTTGGTGTTTTATGCTAACAGTGGTTCAAACCTACAGCAGATTGAAATAGGTAGGAAATTCACTGTTCCATGCAGAAGAAAGATCACTTCCTAAGGTTAGCTAGAGTGCTTCACATTGCTATCACCACTTTTCAGGAATAAACTGAAAATAGTATTTGCTTTCTGCTTTTGCTCTGCTCTTCAATCTGTTTTCTGAGTGATGTACAGTGGAAGATTGACCATCTTAAAATATCATGCTATTGAGTGCTGTTCTTCAGGGATCAGTATTGAGACCAGCACTTTTAACATCTTTGTAGGTGATTTAGACAGTGGGATTGAGTGCACCCTCAGCAAGTCTGCCAGTGACACCAAGCTGTGGGTGCAGTGACACGCTGGAGGGAAGCAAGGCCATCCTGAGGAACCTGGGCAGGCTTGAGAGATGGGCCAAGGGTCCTGCCCCTGTGTTGGGGAAATCCCAAACACAAGTACAGGCTGGGTGCAGGATGGACTGAGACCCGCACTGGGAAGGAAGACTTAGTGGTGTTTGTGAATGAAAAGCTCAATATGACTTGGCAAAGTGCATTTGCAGCCCAGAAGGCCAAATGCATCCTGAGCTGCATCAAAAGGGATGTGAGGAGACTACCTGCCAGAGTATCTTATTCAGCAAACAATTTTATATCTACCATAATCACCAATGACAAGGCTCAAAATAAATAAATAAATTTTTATATATTATGCTGTGGACGAAAAACAAGTGATTTGAAACTTGGGGAAAGGCTCTTTCTCCAGAAGATATGAAACTTGAGAAGCATGTATAGGCTACACAGTCATGGACAAGATGCAGAGGCAAGGGCTGGATGGTAACTGTCCATCCTCCTTAATTCCTCTGATTTCCCTAAGAAATAAATTTGGAATGAATATACAAATTTAGGAATAATAAACTAGAGAAGAACTCCAGCATTTTCTAACAAGTCTCAGGATTTGGATGATGTAGGGACACACTACAAAATATTATGTAAAATTAGCGTGAGTTAAAATGTGACATTTAAAATCTGGTGTGCATATCTTAGATCAATTTAGGAATTTATGGCTTCTTCAAAGCCCTAGAAGTATGGAGTCATGATAGCCAAGGTATCCATTCTCTCAGTATGAGGCTCAAAAATAGTCATCAAAAGTTGTGATGTAAATTCTTCTAAAGCACCTTTTTCATTTTATTTAGCTACAATATGCAACATAAGAAAGTTTTCCAATATTTACTTGAGAAAATTAGATAACTTTTTCACACAGTTCACAATACTATATCCTCTTGAACCCGCTCCAGTACTTATTGATCTCATGAGAGAAAAACAAAATCTTTTATTCATATTCCATACATCTCAGAAAAAGCAGAATGCATCACTAAAGAGGTCTTATTTTTTAAAAAATGTTTCCCATGAAAAACAAATCTGTAAATGAATTTGGCTGCTGCTAATAAATAAATTTTTCAATATCAGCTTAACAACACTGCTTGATTTCTTTTGGAAATATTTTTTCTCTTCTGTTTAAACAAACAGAGACAAGCTGTCTGCTTTAGAAATCTTTCTATTGACCCTAGCTACTTACAGTACACACAGTAATATACTTATAATACTTGGAGTATTCCACAAACCAAAATCCTGGGTTTGTGTTTTACCAACATTTATATAATATCTAACATGTATATGTTTACAGATGTCTATCACAGGGTCAGCAGATAAAGGCAGCAGGTTCTTATCACAGAGAGTTGGTATTATTTACTACACCGTAAGTTTTGAATTGAATGCCTTTGTTTCCATGATTCCAAGTGTTTAAAGAAAACTACAATTCACAATTCAAATTTATAGCATAAAATTAGCATTATTTGGGTGTAGATTCACAAAATTTGGGAAGATCCCTTATAGCCATGCAACAGTAGCTGTTTCAAGTTAACAGTTTGTTTAGAATAAGAAGTCTTGTGATGAAAATTACCTACCTGCAATGAATAAATATATAAATATGCTTCCTTCAGGGTTGTATTTTTTTGGATAATGGAGAAAAAAGGAATTTCCTTTTATATGTCTTCTTACAATTACTCATAATCCAGTATTAATTTCAAGAGCTGAGACATTAAAATATTTTTCAAATACACTTAAACTTGAACATGCCCTTCTATCATCACACACAGCACAGAAAATTCTATTCTGTTGCTAGAAAACTCATGTGTATTACAATAATTATTATGAGTTAACTTTGTTAACTGTAAGTCTGGCCAAAGGGTGTTCAACATTGTCAATCATCTACTTTAAATTAAGGAAGAGCAAATATAACTTTTAGGCCCAGACTCCACATCACTAATAGTTAATTATGAAAGGGCCAAAACTTTCATTGGCCAATGAAAGTACTGCATTTAGCATTTATTGACGTCTGAAGATCTGTCTCACATGATTTAGCTGAATGACTTCATTGAACACCTGATTATTTCTGCTGGGCAACATGTTGATGATGTGATCTCTTTTCACCAGCTACTCCTTACTCATGTTCAATCCATCAGATATAGGCCTTGCCTAATGATGAGCACATACTGGGGCAGCTGCATAAACAGTGTTGAACTACTTAATTACAGGCTGCCAGCACATTACTGGCTACCCAAAACAGCTAACTGATGAGGGTGTGAAGAAAAGGAATTGGGATTTCATAACCCACTTGAGTTGTAGATGATCTTGGAACCACAGAGTTGCAGTGCAGACGGGAGGATTTCAGGACCTTGTTTCCACAAGAACTTGCGTGCGCACACATGCGCGTATGCACTACGGAATGTCTGGAAAAGAAATACTGCTGTATGGAAATGTGATGCTTGCAAGCTGAATCACCTGAAGGCATAAGAGATAAAATGACATATATTGTCCCTGTTACTAGTTTGCTATAACATTATTTTTTACGCTTCTGCAAGTGAGACATCTTACAAAACAGAGCTGAAAGCCTAGGATTTAGCTGCAGAACTGAATTGCTCTACCGCTGTGGGATTTCATACCCAGATCATTTTTATATTCCATATATTATCAAAAAAGGAGGCTCAGGAAGTATATCACATTTCTCAAATTTGTTACTCTTATACAAACACTCTTCCTGTAGATGCACCACAGAGACACCTGGAGGAACTGTGGTGAGGTACAAAACCACTGAGTGATTAAAAACTGTACAACTTTTTATAATCCTGGATGTAGGACACCATCTGAAAGGAATGAAGCAGAAGAGAAGAGTATCTTCTTCCCAACCACCCCCCTCTCAAACCCCACGAACACAACAAACAACCAGTTGTGACAACCAGCTGCAGCACAAGTGTTAGTTTTATGGAAAGCTTCTTCAGTGAGATATCAACCAAAACCTCTAAAGCCAGGTTCAATTCAACAAAGAAAGGTGGAATAAGTATTGTGTGTGAATGAAGAGAAAAAGATTTCAGCAAGGAAATCTTCCTTCTTCCAAATGAAACTGTTTTCTTCTAATCCTTTGCTCTAAAGACTGTGCAGAACAGTAGTCAGATTCTTATGTACTCAGCTAAAAATATATTGCCTGTTTTGAGACAGAGTGGAGAAGATATAATGAAGTTAAAATTCACTAAGAATTTTTGCTTTCAGATTAATAACCAGTAATGAACACTATATAGGTTTGTTAAGTGACTTCCATTTCAGGAAGATGTGAAAACTAATATACAGTTTGTATCATGGAACAGACCATCTGCTGTGAAAAGTTCCCATATCAAGAGAACAGAGGGACTAGTTCCCAATTAATTAGCTATTTTAGGAGAATTGGATATACTCTTTCCAAGTTGGTTTCAGTTGATAAGACAATCATCTGTCTGTCAAGCTGTGTCTGTTTGCCTGTAAGTCTAGCTAGAATATTGGACAAAAGTCAGAGAGATGTTTATTGTTTATATCTTTCTTCTCCCTTCTCTTCCTCCCACAAAATGAAAGCCATCCGAGGAACCGAATCATTCAATATATTCATACCCTTTTTTATCCAAAGATGTTTTGTTCTCTTTTTCATGGTAAATACACAAATGTCCCAAAGAAGGCATATGAAGGACAAAGGGTGTTATGGGAGTAGAGTTCAGATGTTATTTATAGCAAGATTTTCTAATGCAGATCTATTAATAGCAACTCATTGCACAAGAGTTGAATGAACAATACAGATGTCTCAGTCTTCGTTGAAGAACCTATTCTTTTCCTGAAGAAAAACCCTGTTTGTACAAGGCACCATTTACAAGTCTATTGTGATTTTTTATAGCTATGAAATAATGTTGTCTTTATCTCTTTCAGCTGAACTGAGCTGCTGGCTTCCGTTTGGCAGCTTCACAAACAATCTGTGTGCAGCGAGCCACGCTTAGCAGGCCCCCAGAGCGGGTGACAGGAAAGATTGCATGCTGAGACAGGGAGAGAGTGTGGTTTCCTCATAAAACCAGACTTTGAAGCCCAGGATCATAGGGAAGTCTAGCTAAGGGAGCAGGTATTTATAAAGCCTAAGAGAGTTTCATGGAGAGTAGCAAAAAAAAAGTGGGTGTAGCTCAGTGCACTAAAAGCCATTAATGATAATGGGAGCATTTGTAACATGGGTATAGCATAGATTTATTTCTTTACTTCTTGTTTTCTTTTTCTGTCTTTTGCAAAAATAATATGTTTGACAGCTTATAAATGTGAAAATAAATACCAGACTGAGAACATGAGAACATGTAAATAGTGTAATTTCCTTACCTAGTGTATGATGAAGCAGCTTGCTACAAAGCATTCTGGAAGATATGTCTGTGAAAGAACAAGCAGTAATTACAGTGGAAACAACAGCCATTTCCAAAATAAAGTTGTAAAATCACATCCATGCTTTTGGTTAAGAAGACCAGCTTTGTCTCTAGGGAATGACCAGCTATAAATCCTTGAGAAATTCATTTATGTGAGTCTTGAATTGACTAGCTACTTAACAGCTCAACACTCTACCCAAAAGCTTGTTACTCTTACCCTGATTTTTTTCTGTTTGTTTGTTTTTGCTTCCAAAAGATCCCAGAAAAATAAAGAGGTGCCTGTAACATAAATCCTCTTCTCATGTTTTTTTTCTTCCACAATTTTCCATGTTTTGCAATTTTGTTTACTAAGATAAAACTCCCACAATTTTAGGGTTTGAAAGCTTCACTGAAAAGATCTGTTAAGAATACAAACCAATGTATTTCCTGATAAGCAATTTTCATTGCAAAATTAAGTTTTTGAAAGCAGTTGTGTTCTTACTGGGGATGGGACTTTTGTACTACTCTCAGAAATATCACCTATATAATAAGTTCATGGTACTACCACTGTGAAAATATTAATTAATCTGAATGGTGTCTATAGCAATCCTCAAATACACTGCCTACAGTTCAGGGGTGGTTGTGGAGATTGTTCTTCCTGATCTGAAAATTCAGTATTATGGAAGAAGTCTTTATTTGTATGGAAAAAAATCCATTTGAATCCTTGGAAAATGGAAACAGTTGTGGTTTTTTTCTGTTCCAGCTCTTCCATCTTTAGTCAATAAGACCAGAACAAAAGAATTATCTTTAAAAATATGACAGCACACACCTTACATCTCCACAAATCTATCATATAAGAAGTGACATGACAGGCAGAACACAGTTTTTTTCATTTATGGAGAGAAAACAAAACTTTATGACCTTTCCTTTGATCAAGTACCTAAAAAAAAAATTTGGCTATTGAATATTAAAGGAACTACTGATGGAAAAATAATGAGGCTAATATTTTTACCAGGTATTGCATCTAAAATTGTGACTTTGTCTTGACATTTAGTAACAGACAGAAAAAAATTAATTTGTTGCAGGAATTCAATCACCACAAATTATTCATGCACCTTTAGAAAAATAATGACATACTACTAACTAGATTTTTTCCCTTGAACAAAGCATGCAAATTAGTCTCCAGATAGATTAATAAATTAAGAATGCATGAACAGTGAATGTTTTTGACTCTTAAAAAGAATGAGAAATGTGCATCCTCTCTAATCCATCATTCAGTTTCTATCTTCAGCAATAAGAAGTAAAATGACAGCATAAGGCCTTCAACAAATACATTTTGGAAATCATGTACAAAATAAAACCACACCTCAATGTGCTACTTCCTTACTTGACAGCTTTATAAATTTGGTTCTTAAATCATGGATCATGTTGCCAGCATCCGCTGGAATGATCCCTGTTAAAACCTTCTCCCTTTTAATTTGCTTTGAATTACTCTTGACAAAAGTGTTCATTTTTATTTAGATTAACTATGTTTTTATTGATTCAACATCTAAGACCATTACAACCTTCTGATTTGATCAGACACTTCAGAACAGTAAGGTACATTTGTTGCTATACTGCACTTTACGAAAATATACTGTAGTTTAAAGCAAATTTAGTTTTGTTCTCTTTTTGTCAGGTCAGTTTATACATGAGAGATATTTTAAAGATTTCATGGCTGGCAGAAAATTACTCCTGCAATCTACTTTATTATGAATGGTTGCATTCATTTTATGCAATGGAGATTTTGGAATCAAGAACAGCACCACATAAATTAAGTAGTCTTTAGTACATTATAAATAATTCTGGCTTAGTGAACATTTGCTGTCTGAAAGCTGGAGGGGAAACTGTAGTCCTTTATTCAATATATACTACAGGCCAAGTCTAATACAAACAGCTGCAAGGCAGTTCCCCATATCTGCCCTGCCAACAACTTGAAGTTTGATTTTGAAAACTTAACCTCTGCATGTGCATTTTAGACACTGCATTAGCAAAATCTGGTCCTTTGCTAAGGTCAGCCTGACATTGATACAGATTTCAGTGAGCTCTCTGGAGATTTCAATTTCCTTACACATATCTCAGGAACTCCTCAAACTTTTTTTTGTTTTAGCTGTCAGCTCTCACTCAGGATCATAAGCAGGTGAATAGCAACAATTATAGGTATATGCACAGAGTGTTAATATTCTAAAAGTCATGTTTTACATTGCAAAATGTTTATACTATGATTTCAAATGATACACTGCAAATTTTATAGGCTTCTTTGTTACTTTAGTCATCAATATGTAAATATCTATACATATTTATAAGGTTGATTTTATATACATAGATGCCTTTGCTTATAAGGTTACTGAAGACTAGAAAATATATTTCCTTTTTCTCACTTTGCTAGGTCTTATTGAGCTGTGCCATGTAAGAAATTACTAGTGCCTGTAAGTATATGACATTTCATCAGTAAGAAATGTAATGATGGCTTTGGTGAAATTATTTCAAGTTACAAAGGACCTCCAGGAAGGGTCAGAAGGTGGGATCCCAAGAAAGAAATCGTAGGTGTCTCTAGAGAATTTCTTCTGTGTTAAAGGAATTATTAATTACAGACACAAGGTTTGATAGAAAATTGAACTATAGGTGGGCCCATGTCTAGTGGTTTAAGCAGAGAGCCTGAAAGATGAGATTTCTGGCTCTTCCTGTTTCCTAATATGTGTCTGAGCAATTTAACCTGCCACCTTTTGTTAACCTTTGAATAAAGCTTGAGCCCTCTGTACTTGGGATTTTAAAGTGCCACAGTTTACTTATGATTTCAGCAAGTAAAGAAGAGGTTTCTTTTTTCTCTATCTGTATGGTTAAACACTGACTTTATTTCAATACTGACGTGAAAGTGCTTTTATGCAAGAGGTTTTTATATTCTATAATATGGAATTATATTATTCTAAAATTTCTGAGAAATAAAATGCTTGCACAAGTTAAGATTAGTCATATACAAAAAAGTTACCAAATAGATTCAGTGAAAGTCTAATAAAATGAAAATTAAATTCAGATTCTCTCATTAATTCTAGATTATCAATGATGAAGGTCAAAATCAGTCAAGGATATCAGACAGATATGAAACATAAGGAAAAATATTGGTATTTTTTTAAATGAAAGTACTTTCCATTAATGTAGGAGAAACAGTGATTTTCTCAAGAATTTGCATTTAAAAATTATAAAATTGGAAGAAATTTAAAGAAATTAAAACTTTCAAGAAAATTAAATGACTGAAGGGATGATGAGATTTATAAACATGTAAAGAAATCACAGTGAATAGGTTTTGATAAACATTTATGTGTATCTAGTTGAAAGAACAAGCTTTCAAGTTAAGATGTTAACTGTGTTGACAGCAAAGTTCAAATCTGTAGCTGGGGATACAAGCTCAAGACAAGGAATTGAAACAGATTTCAATAATCTTGTCCTGGAAATTATTTTACTTTCTTGACCTATAAGAAACTGCTTTTCACAATTCAGTTGCACTTATTTACTTTAATGAAGCAGTTTATTCATTTTTGATAAATTAGTAGAATGCCTGAAATGGAGTTTGTTATATTATAAATTGCTTTATGAAAGATGCCTATGCAAGCACTACACTCATGTATTCAAAATGCACTTGCTGCTGTGTTTGATTTATTAACCATTTATTCTGGGGTACTTTAAAATACATGACATAAAAGATAACAATTTGTACATACCTAACAATTAGCATATGACAAAAACAATATAGTACCCCATAAACAAGGACTTTCCTTTCCCTTCAGTAACATAGCATTTATTCAGCTCTAAAAATTCCCAAAATTACAAATTACTTTGTTTATGGCACACTATATAACAGTATATATATTATGGTATAGTATAACGTATTGTATTTTAAACCTACACAGTAAAGATTTTGAATTATTCCTTATATAATAAATAGCATTCATCTTCTTCCTCATTTTATTTTCTGCATGGGCAGTTGTACACAGGGTTATTTACATTAAAGTCATCTCAAAACAATACATATATGGGTGTCTGATAGCAAGTATGAAAGTTGCAGTACCCCAACCTCAGTAAAAGGAAAAGTGCTCCTGCACTGATTAGGACATTCATGATCATCCCCAACTCCAAAGCACCACATTCAGTAGTGACATGTCTTGGGTTAGGATATACACAATAACAGCAGTCCTAGTCATACATTTCTTTAGTCTACCTTCCTTCTGTCATGGGCTGAAGCTCAGCTATTTCCCACTTCTCCCAGCCCAAGGTCTTTAAAGCACTTTCTCCAGTAATGTAAAACTAAAGACACTGCCACCCATGCATTAACACTTTAAGGACTATGTCAGCAAAACCTTCTGAAGGCAAATCCAGATATTCCCTGCCTGCCCCCTCAGCTGGCCAGATGCTTCATAATTGTGTCAGTGTGGCACCAAGCCCAAGATAATAAACTTTGGCAGTCAGCAGAGCTTAAAATTTGGAGCCCTTTGGCATGGCAGCCACTGCTGGTTAGACTTCAAGGTTAGATCTAGCTCACAGATTATTGAAGGCAGAACACAGATTCACTACAACAATTTTTTGCCATGCAAAATATATGTATTGCAAGCTAGTTATTTATGATGTCTACAATTAATGGAAAGACACGGAGAAACTCCCAAATGCCTATGAACCCAACCTGTAATGGGTGTGTGATTAAAATGTTGATAGGCAACTGGCAAACTGCTTTTATTTTCCACTTAGAACAGGAGTCCAAACAACTAGCAAAAGGAAGACACTGACATTTTTAAACATGTCAGTTTGCTAGATGAAATTAGTAGTTGATAATTCACCCAAGATATGTGAAGTTATACAAGTCTTCAGTTTGATCTGTCCTGACTATCCTCAGCCTTTCCATTATCCTAAAGATCAGGCTTGAAGTGACTTATTTAACATTACTGTCTTCTCTTTAGCTGATATTGCAATGCAGAAAGGAAATTAAAATTAATGGTATCCAGAGAAGTAGAATGCAGGTGAGATGGTGCCCATCTTTCTGGTTAGTGACAAGACCATTCATCTAGCAAATGGAAATCCTGTTCCCTTTTGAACATCTCCCATGCATTTTATCACATAAGCTATGTAAAAAGGCTCAGATAGAGAAGGAACCAAGATCCTTAATTTCCTGATCAAGTCCTTCAGCTGTCAAACTGTAACTTAAGTTTCCTAGAGAACAGGATGGGTGAGATAAATATTTAGGTGAGTTGACCATCTAAATTTAAACATGTAGCATAAACACCTAAAATGTGAGGGGAAATGGAGCACAATATTGCATAGATATCCTGCTCAATGCTACAGGCATGCCCCACTAGAGATGTGAGATATAAGTTAGGCAGCTGCTCTGCTTATAGAGGACTGGGAACGTGGATGACAAACCTAGGTTATGAATCCGCTCAAGTCATTATGTGGAAGTCACACATAGTAAAAGGAAATGTTTCACACCTACATTTTTTAATGTATCTCTCCTTTTAGACCTAGTTTTTGTTTACACCATATCCTCCTTTTACAGCTCTGGTAATTTAAACAGTTATAAAATGAAAGCAAACTCAGTTTTGCTTCACTTTGAAGAACAGGAAAATTATCAGGCTATGGAAAGGGGCTTTAGAATAAATAAGAAACAGATTTTTCGTCTTTATCAACTTTTTAGCAGTAGAGATTATGTATTTTCCATTTTCCTTCCAGGTTACTGATGGACAAGGCTTGTAAAACATTAAGAGTTCCAGATCATCACAAAGTTGTCTGCCACAGACCTCCAACAGCAATTATCAAACAGAAATAGTAGGTTTTCAACTTTAATTTATAACTTATTCAGCAGAAGTCTTGCAATAAGTTTCTTAAGTACAGTTGACTTTTCCATGGCTTTGACTCAAGAGTGGGCAAAGAAGGTAGAAGTCAACTCAGAAACTTCACTGAGTCACAAACTGAGCTAACCTTGATCTATGACTTCAGAGAGGCTCCTAAAGTCGTGTGACATCCTTGTGGTGCTTGTAATCTTTGATCTAACATCTATCCCCATCCTTCCAAATTGTGTTTTTATAAAAAGGGGACTGTAGTTCTCATCTCTCCTCTTTTTGGATGAGTCACTAGTGAGGAGTCTGAGCGGACACTTTTAGTATCTCCTTCACCTGTGTAGGGGTCAAGGAGACTGACAAGTCCTCTCCTTGTCAGGGACTCTGTCCAGAGAATAACTGCATGGTAAATAAAAAGGAGGATTTAAAACACATACACACTTGATTTTAAAATACCAACCATCCCTCTATTTATTTTAAAGAGAATAGTAGACAACACAGATATATAAAGCACCAAAAGTCAACAAAATTAGAGAGAAGAAAAGAAAAGAAAAGATTTCCATGCACTTTTGATGTTAGTGTCTCATTTTTCTAGGTACCTGAGTGTCTTTGAAAACACAGTAAAGCTCCAGTCAGTACAAGATAGAATAAAAAGGGAGAAAAAGCTTATACATTAATCTTTTTCCTTTCTTGTTGTATTGTTCTCTAATTTGAACTTTGCTCCAGAAGGTAATATTCTTTTGACAGTAAATGATACAGAGGGGAATCAGGTTATGCCAACAACTTCAGAGATCTATTTTAAACCTGAAGAGACAGGAACAATTAAATTTTTTCTCTCCAGACCATTTTAATGACAGAAAACAAGCATGTCTGCTTCCGGAAGGATAATGTTTTTCTCTCAAGGAAACATTAGGCTTCAGGATTTTATGCTTTACAAACTCTGCAAAACAGGAAAAAGTATCTAGTTCCCGATGGGCTAGCAATTTGTGCTAATTCACAGTCGTTCAGCAATGATCTGCTCATTTGGGAAGCATTGTTTTCAGGCTTCAGAGCTACTTGTTGGATAAAAAGCAGTAGGATAAAAAAGAAAAATGCAACCTCATAACAAGGATCCATCTTTTCTCTGTTTCTTCTCCTTATCTCTTCCTTCCACCAATCAAAGACCAAACTACATTTTGTAGTAAATGGAGTATTATCAGACAGTGCTGGAGTGCAATTAATGCATTTTACCTCAGGCTACCCTGATTGCTACAGCTAGTCCAAAAGCTCTAGTCAATGCCCATGGCTGCTTCCGAATCATTAAATTGGTGTTTTGAGACACACAAACCTTCAGGATACAATTCAATGAGAAATGAGGCATTGATACTGGGTAAGAGTCACAGGAAGACTTGAACAACAAACCCTCCTCACATTAAGGATATTCAAAAGTTTACTTGCAGTTTCCCCTCTCTTCTCAAATAAATGCTGATGCTTTAGTGACTTAATGAACTCTCACAACTGCAGAATGCAGCCTTTTAAAAATGCATATGCAGATGAGCACAGGCAGTGTTATGTCGTTTCTCACAGCAGACAGTTCCAAACTCAGATATACTGGGTCTGACCTGGCAAGACTGCTGCCACAGGAGTTATTTGCACTTCAGTCTCTTAATACCTTCTCTAAAGTCAATACACTGATTCTGGCAAAAGCTGTGTAATGAACTCATGATTTGTAGTTTTTGGTCTCTAACAGTCAGCTAGAAAATTCAGCTTAAAAGTTCTCGCTGCTTTTGCACAGTCCTTTGGTCTTTGTTTAGAGGCATTTTACTCTTGAAGGTGGGTACAGAAAGCTCAACAGCTTTCCCTGAGTAATTTGCTGTGGCAAGGTGCTCAGTGCAGCCCAATTATGCTGTGTACAGCCTCTGCCTGCAGAATGTCTGTGGGGGAATCCTGCAGCGAGGGCCATGCCCTGCAGGCACTGCACTAAACCCTTAGGTAATTGTCCTAAAGCTGTGACATGGCAGGAAAATAAATAATTTAGAAGAAAGGCCAATATCCTGCAAAACAGATGGTAAACCGTTCTTTGGTCATTTAACAGGATATATCCTGTAAATATGTAACCAGACCTCTTCTTCCTATATCCATTTAAGTACATGGAAAACGTCCTATTGACATCAAGGACTGCTGGAACCAGCAACACACATCAATGGTGTCAAACCCTGCTGTGTGCAAGAAGGATACATAAAAGGAACACTGTTTGTACCAAAACCTGCATGCCGCACAGCAAAGCAAAGTTCTTATTTTGGCATTTCATTCTGCAAGACATTATCAGTTTTCTGTGCAGAAATCTGCATTCTTCAATAATTTTTTCAGATAAAATTAAAAAAAATATTAATGTTGAAATTATACCCAGTTAATTAATTTATTACTGGAGCATTGTATATACTGCAATTTTATAGCTGTATAAATGGGAATTTTCAAGTAGTCATATAATTGTGAAACCTCAATTAAAATTAAAAAAATACATCTCTTACTCCCATATTTGTGTAGATAAATGTAAGGCGGGGTTCAGATCTGTGGAAAACCAGAATGGTTCAAAGAGGATGCTGCTGCATGTTTAAAAAGACAATTGCTTTTGAAATATGTCAGTGAAAATGAAATTGTCAGATTCTTCATAATTTCATTTTAGACAAATGCTACTCTACTACACTTATTAATCATCACTGAGCATAGCAACAGGCAAATAGTAGTGAGGGGGAAAATTTCATAGACATGTCAAGAACATGGGAGGCAAGGCATTTAAATCCTGATATTTCAAATTGCTTTTCCTTTTTATCTAATCAAAGTGAAGAAAAATGTCATCCAACTCAAAAATAAAACACGAAACATTAAGAGTCTTCTGGATATTAAATTCTCATCCGTTTATCAAACATTCTTAAATATAGTATGGTAGACTTCACTGCTTCTGAAACTTCACTTTAAAATCCCAGTAGTTCACTGAGAAGTTGAGCACATAGAATAGAATAACACTTCACAGTTGCATAATTTATTTAATTTTTTTACTTTAGCTGGAAAGTATCTTGGAAATTTTTAACTTTGTCATTTTCCAAGACCAACTATACTACAGTCCTGCTGCCTTCTAACCTGGAAGAATGTCTTGCATAAAGTGGCAACAGTCCATAGAACAGAAAGTCTTTTCTCACAGGGGAAATTTTTCCAAATGAAGTGATATAGGTATTCCAAACAAAGCTCCACTTCTACATACACAAGGAAGATTAAAAATGAAATGTTTTGTCTGTTCCTACAAATGAAGGAACAGACAAAAGTGTAAGGAGTTGGCCTTTATGGTCAAGCATGGTCTTGATACCTTGACTTTTTCTCACATGCACACGACTGACATCGCTGAGTGACTTTTTTCCTTTCCCCCATATTTGCAGGTTAAGTGTGTTGTGTATTTAACTGTATTAGAGGGCTGACAAAGGCAGGTCTGACTTAGTTTTCATCAGATGAATCATGATCTGTTTGCAGCTTAAATCAGGGATCCTGTACACAAAGCAACAGCCAAATATCCTGCTTAGGACCCAAGAATTATATTCTTACAAAACAGTTTTGCAGTAGGATTAAATATATGGTCACTGAAGCATGACCTTATTTCTTTAGACTTCAGGAAATACCTGGATGTCTTTTTGGATGCAGCCCTGGGAGACAGAATATTTATGATCTTCTTTGGTTTCACATAAAATCAAACTGGTGTTAGAGTTTGAGGAGAATGTGCAACCTTTTCATCGAGCCAATTAAAATCCTAATTTATTATTTTTTTAAAACCTTATATTTTTGTACTCCTTTTCCTGTTAGTCACCATATGTCAACATGTGCTCAGTCTTTCTTAGTTTACACATGATGTAGTTTGCTTTGTGTTCCAGACTCCAGTATATGATGGCTGTTTGGAATTAGGAAAAAATCAAAGCATTTGTCATTTGTCTTTCATTTTAATTTTAAACATTTCAAAATATCTAACTGCATTTAGGTGAATTAAAATAAAACATAAATTAATAATTTATTTAATTCACTCTATTTGGTCTCTGTCTTCCTCCCGTATGATTTAACTAAAATTACATAATCTTTTACAATTTGAACACACCAATTAGAAAAGTGCATGAATAAATGCATAGCAAAGACTATGTGTACTGAACTATCCTTATTAAATCAAGAGATGAATCTGTTTTTGCCATTTCCATTGACAGCCTTCTCCCAGCTCACAGCCAGCTGGCAATTAATGGAATCAGATTTAAAACAGGCATTGGGGACAAATCAGCTTCTATGTGTCATTCTTACACCAGACATATGTGCATCTGCTTTACATATGTCTGCATTGTGTTTGCATTTGTATTGTTATGGTATGTACAAGGATGTATCATCTTTCCCCTGTGTGCCAGTTCAAAGATATGCAGTTTATTTCCTAATACCTAGCTTCCCACAAATATTAGGGTGTACTGTCAATTTTTCTTAAACTGATTTTAACCCTGATTTCAATATAGACAGACAGATTGCTACTAAATGGTTATGTTAGGTAGCTTATTAATATTTATTTCTATGTTTGTCAAAGTGAAAAAAAACTCAAACAACACCAGCATGAAAAAAGAGTCACAACTGAGATGTAGGGTAAGCTCTATTCAGAACAGTTAGGGCTTACAAGGCATCAGGAAAAAACAAACAAACAAACAAAAAACCAAACAAACAGTGCTTCAATGCTTCTCTAATGGATTTGATGTATTTAATTTTTAAAGTTGGCTGGGGAGGGAATAGATATGTTTCTTTCTTTTGGGAATCTTATTCAAAGATAAATACAATTTGTAGCCAGGATTTCTTTTCTAGTGTTTCAACTAAAGTCTTCTCACCAGAATTTCATATGAATTCAGTTATTTTTCTTATTAGGCTCCAGTTACTGAAATGGGATGTGAGTGAAATACTTGTATTCCCTATATAGTATATTAGTTAGTGACCACAGAATGTGATACACATGCATATAGCACGATAAACAGGGAAAACAATCATTAGAAATGCTAAAGAAAAAGATATCTATTTCAGAATTCCCCTATCTGTTCACCTGTAGCCCTGCATTAGAAAGGTCTGTGTAAATTAATATGCAAGTCTCAAGGCTCTCCTTTCCTTTCACAACCCTATCGGAAAATACAGAAATCAACTTTTTGCTCCTGGGATGCATCTGCAAGACAGGGAAGAAGAGCACAGGTGAGAGCACAAGAAGGAACCTGAGCATGTGTATCTGTGGTGAGGAACTCCTCCAGAAAGCCTGGATTTTACTCCTCATCCTCAGCAGCTTCCATAGTTATCTAAGACTGTTTAATGAAAATGGCATAAAAATGTTTGAATCAGAGCCCAAAATGATTCTTCTTTTCCTCAAACTTCTTGCCTGTGAATACTCTCACCAATAAACTACAACATAAAGCTGTATTTTGTGCTTAGTCTCCCACCCCTCATAGTCCTTTCTTCTCTTTGTACTTTGACCCCAGCAATGGGACAAGTGTTGTCTTCTTTTACCCTTTTGCCTTTCCTGGCCTATCGCATTCTGTATGGAGAGAGTTTGAGTTTGTGTCCCCTTGCATCTGCTCAGGTTGAAGACAGGATATGTCTGCCTCCCAGTTGGTGGCAACCTGTTCAAGCCTTTTAGCAATTACTCACAGAAGGCACATTCTCCTCCTCGGTTTCTGAATGGAAACGTTTTGTGTTCTTGCGGTTACTGAACTTTAGATTGGGCCTGTCAGAGATTCCACAGGGTTATCTGAAAAAATACAGGAAAACCCAATTGTGAATCCCACATACCTAACTGGAACACACCATGCTGTTGAGGTCTTCTACAAGGACACTAGCTTGGGTAATTAAAGATGGAACAAATAATGTGCCATTGAGAGCACTGTAAGACACAATGAAAAAATTGTCCTGAAGCATTCTTATTGCAATCCTAGTATTCTAATTTCCAAAGTTACCATCTAGTTGACATATAAATTCTATAAAGGACTAGAGTTTAGACGTCTGGACTGTTTGTGAATTCAAATTCCATGACACCTACATTGCCTATGATTTTTCCCCCTCTAATAATTGTTCTACTATTTTAACAATTATGAAAGTGAAACGTAAACCAGCAATTTCTGGGAACAATTAGCTTTGTTTTTATGTTTATTTATTTATTTTTCAGAAAACTACTCTGCAGCACCATCTAGTGAGTGAGAAGGACCAGTTATACTGTTTCCATGTTTGGAGAATTTTCATATGTTTGCAGCCTACATACCTTCCTGTAGCCTCAGCAGGAGAAGAAATGTCAAGCCTCCATGTGGAATGTATGTGAGAATCCTTTGTCTTATCTTCAACAGAAAATCTACCTCAGAATGAAAGATTTTGTTACAGAAAGGTATAGAGACCCTTTGGAAGGGGTGCATTAAGGACAGAATGAAAAATACGCCTTGACTACAAAATAATCTTCACTTTAGAACCAAATTTCCCAAGTTTTCATTTTGTTGAATCAAGCACATCATTAGCAACTGTCAGCCTGCTCACTGTAATTGACCAAAGAATTTCTTCCAGTAACTAATAGCATCACAAAATATTCAAAGCAGTGAAGGAAGTCCTACACAGTAGGATAAAACTGGAAAAACAACTGGAGATACAGACTCTTATGAGGGTTAAGGGCTTGCCTGTTAAGGGTGTTTATCTATGCAAATCTTTCCTTTGAAGATGGAAAAGGTCTTCTGAGGAAAAAATCTATTAATCATTATTTATGTCGGTGGCTATATAAATAAATAAAAACCCTACATTAAAAAGTCCATCACCACACTATAGTAACTACTACAATGCTGCCTCATACCTGAGTTGACTTCTAGCTTAATCACTTATCTTGATGACTGATACGGCAATTCCCTACTGTGGTGATGGCAGCCATATGGCCATTTCCTCCAGTGTCAGTTGTGTAAGACCCATGCAGAGAAATACAATTACTCTCTTGCAAAGAGAAGAAAATTTCAGTCTTTTTTATGCCAAAAGAAGTCAGGTTACTTTAGGTCTTATACGCTCAATCATAGGCTAAATAGCATTCTTTTTTTTTTTCTTCTGCTTTTAACACTGATAAAAACGCAGACCTTACAAATGAGAATGACATTGCTACTTTTAATGACATTGCTTTAAATGAAAAGCAAGTGCATTTGCACAAATACAAAACATCTGTTAATGATAATTCATGAGTCTCACAGGCAATCAGTTACTCAGAATTCCACTGAAGTATAAGATGATTATTACAAGAGCCAGTTTTCTGATTCTCCAGAGACAACTGACTAAATGGAAGTAATGGACCAGTAGACTATCAGACCACCTTTCTCCAGCTTTTTCTTTGTAAACTACAACTCAGTTCTCAAATTCAGTTAGAGCTTGCAGATATAAATGGATGTTAATTGAACTGAGCCTGAAATTTTATCTCCTTTAGTGCTGCACAGTCTCTGGTTCTGTCTCTGGAGAACACCAAGAATTCGTCTTATCTTAGGTAGTTAGACTGTTTGTAATAACAACAATAACATCATTAATAATAAGGATTTTCAAGTTTAACTGTAAAATACTGGATCCAGTTTACCAAAGTCACAGAACTTTCATGATGAAACAGAAAATGTCATGGAAAAAAAATACTAAGCTTAGAATTTCTTGAATTTAAAAATTAATTGTGGATTTGTGGCTTAAGACATTGGATAAATGGGTAATTTTAAGTGCTGAGAAAATCCTGAAAGCACAAAGTAATCCAAGACACTAATTTATTAAGCCTTCTCAGTGCTTAGATGAAGCATTTTCTAATGTATGAACATATAGTTTCACCAATGGGTACTTATATATTCTACTAGAGATGATGGATATATTCACAGGAAAAAAAAAACCATTCAAAGCTGGATAATTAAGGCCTTTTGTATTTTGAAACATCATGGGGGAAAAATAGGTGTATGCAAAATTATAATGCATAAAATCACAACTTCTGAATCCATCAAAATTTGCTATTTCTCCTATATTCCACTCTACAATGACCAGAATGCAATAGCATATGAGGTAAATATGGTGAACTTGAATGTATTGGTTTCATAATAATTTTGCACTTACTAAAGCCAATATGCCTGCTGAGTCATCATAAAAATTCTTAAGTTGCCTAAGTCTTCTTTAGCCTTTACTTATGTGAGAGGTAAAGAGGCAAGAGGTAGCTTAGTTCTTAAAGAATGGGTTGTACAGTAAAGGAAAGAGATAAAACAGTGAAAAGGTTTTTAACCTTTGTTTTTTCCCTTACTGTTAACAATGAATTGACTTGTACATGAACAGCAAACGCACCAAGATATTTGTATCTAATTCTGAAGAAAGAAAATAGAAATGGAAGAGACTGGTCCCACAGTACTCAAAAGTTGCCTCAAAGCCCAAGCTTAGATCAGTTTCTACTTAAAAATTTACTTGCTGTTCTTTGTAGAAAATGCTTAAATATGAAGGATTTCTTAAAAGGACTCAAAAGGAAGAATGAAAAAAGTAAAAGACAACCAGGAATGAGAAGATTATTCCACGTTTCATTAAAAATGAACAGCAATGTTTTTTAAAAAATATTTTCTTTCCATGTCTGCTGAAATGGGGTTACTGAATTGTCACTGAGGTGCATCCACAGATGATCTACTACCGCTTTATGGTCTTTGTTCTCAGCAATGCAGTCACTCACCTTACACCTGTCCGTGAAGTCTTCAGAAGAGCTCTGCTATAACCGTGTTTCAATTAAAGGGAGGACATTAAGGTTAGGTGGAGGCTAAGCAGCAGAGTCTGAACTGCTTCCAGCACTGCCACAAGGGATTCAGAGAGCATCCAGTCAGTATCTCAGCTGGGTTTGGTGTTGCTGGATAATTGTTGCAAAGGGGATGTAGCGCTCAAAATTATTTATTCTACTATTCCCAATGCAGCTTGGTTTTTTTATCAAAGAGCAGAAATTCTGGAAATGTATTTGTATGACAGTACCAAAAAAGTATTTTTCATATTTAAATATTAAAGTTTTAAGCTAACAAATTAACTGAGATTTTACACCTAAGCACAGGGATTTCAGCTATTTTAAATGAGATTCTAGTGAAATTTGGTCGTGCTTTATAACAAAAGGTGCATTTTATTAGCACAACAATATCAAGTTGTATCAACCAAAACTACAACTTTATTCAGGAAGCACTCGGTTTTTTCATTTCATCGAGATTTAATCCACCAGTTAATACCATTAATAACTC
The DNA here is from genome assembly GCA_013396995.1 of Dicaeum eximium. Lineage (NCBI taxonomy): Eukaryota > Metazoa > Chordata > Aves > Passeriformes > Dicaeidae > Dicaeum > Dicaeum eximium. Next base: position 1,105,382 of record VWZP01010715.1, read on the forward strand.
TTTCTTACTTATTCAGTATCAGTGATGTTTCCCTCATTCCTTGTACCACTGAGCCTACAGCTGTTTTTTTGAAATACAATATCCTACACTGAAGTCCATCTAAAGCCAAATTTCTGTGAATAAAGCAGAGTTGACACGTGGCTTGTGTTTCTCAGGGCACTCCTTGTTTTCAGCCCTCAGTACATTTTCATTGATAGCTCTATATCCTTCAGTCACGGTCAGTCCATCCCAGGCTGTAACCTACCATTCATCTCCTTCCAGCTGGGTCAGTGCTTTCCTCTATGTTCATTTATGGACTGATCCTGAGAGGCACAAAGAACCTGCATCTGCAATGAAGTTCATTACACTTCCTGACAGGATCTGACACTTGATTATTTCTTCCTCTTTTACACATAGTGCATCTGTCTATGTTGGCTCTCATTTTATTCCAGTGGTTTTCTGTAATAATTATTGCCCCTTTTCCTGAATCCTTCTATGTTTAGCATACTGTCTTATTTGTCATTTCCAGCTCTAAATGAAAATCTTGAATGACACTGAATGTAAAAGAGCCTTCAGTATGAAAGCTTCCTGCTAATTTGATGATAACAGCCCAGTTATGCTTTGTGATTAACCTTCTAGCCAAGAAGCTTTTTAAATATGCAGTGTTCCTATTACATTTACATCCACAGTGTAAATGGAAAATACATATGATCTCTTTCCACCTACTAGCCTCACAGGATACTTCAATCTGCAGTTTTCCTAAAAAAAAACTTATTTTCCACACCTTATATTGAGTTAAATTTCTCATCATTCAAATAAGTGGTTAATATAAGCTTAAGACATATGAGCCAGTTGAAAATATTTCCCCTTATAATGTAATATTACTGTTTATCCAAATATTTATTTATTTGGAGGGCAACTTGACCATATTTGAGAAAACTATTCAAGAATTTACTTGTTTCCACTGAAAAAAGGAACCCTCTCTGACCTACCATCCTCTGATGACCGGTTGCATGGCCACAGTTTCTAGAAGTAACCATTCACCTGGGTACAAAGACAGACATTGTAAATGGAGCTGTGTCCACTTTCCAATTTTCTCACAGTTTTCATCCTGTCTATGAGGAAAATGTCACTTGTATCCTTCCTTGCCCATGTAGCGTCCTGGAGAGTTGACATTTATTTTCTGTTTACTGAGAGAAAGAGGTTTTTCCTGAACTTGTGTTCCACCCTCCTGTACCAGCATTTTGAAATGTAAATGTTAACACAGCTTGCACAAAAATCACTACAAATAATGACATATAAACTGAGAGACCTGACTCTAAAATCATCTTTCAATTAAATCTTTATTTCATAGTAGCACAACTAAACCTAATAAAACTAAACCAGACAATAGAAATGACCATTCACAAAGCATATGTGTTTAACCTTCATTCCTAATAATAGCAATAATTAAGGGATGTTGACAAGCACTTGTTTGACAGTGAGACTGAGGAGGCATGTCTTTCCTGACACAGTGGGATATAGCATTAAATTGTAACAATGCTGGCAACCTTCCAAAGGATGGAGCCAAGGCAGGTGGTAATTCAGTTCAGCAGCAGTGGAAAATAGGTGGCTGCATGTTGGCTTTAAATTGCAGTGCACAGTTTGTTTTAAGAATAGAGGATAATTTATGTGATATATGTAGTGTAACACTTGAAGTTCTCTCATTTGTTTTCTTCTTAAAAATGTGTGGCAATTGTTTCTTTGGGATATTTTTTTCCCTAGAAAGAATGAAAGAAAGAAGGCCTATAACAAGTAAGATGTTGATTAGAATAGTGAGGCACATTCACAGCACTAAATTACTAACTTTCATTTACCTGGAGTCCAAACATAGAGTGCTGTAAATAGAATTTTCACTGGGAATTATAGTAATGGAATTAGAAAACCACTGTTGGCAACAATAAACCAGTAACTATCTAGTCAGAATATTTTACACCCTCACAGAGTGTAAGTTGTTTTTTACTGAAATAGGATCTCTAAACCCAGCATCCCACAGCCAGAAAAACTCTAGTAATAATTGTACCTAGGGTAAATACTCCATCTTCAGGGCAAAACAGAGATGAAGTATTGTGCAGGCATTAATAAACTGTGAAAGAAGAAAAAATTAAGTAGCTGCAGGAAAAGTGGTTGAAGACTTCTCAGTGAAAACTCTCAGTTGCTTGATTGTTTGCACTGGTGGTTCACAGAGTGCCAGGTGGGATACTGAACTCCCAACTAACCTGAGCAAGGCTGGAGAGGACAAAACCAAGGGCTCTGGGTTTCTGTCAATGATAGCTGTTCTCTAAGTATAGTTTGCTCTAAAATGTTTCATCATCTGTCTTTGAGGTTGCTATGAACGTGACCAGAAAAGCCTCCAAAGGTTTTTAAATTTTGCACTGCTACCTCTTGTGGTCTTTACTACAAACTTCCTGTGAGTGCACACTGGATAAGCTGAGCTGTGTAAGCACGCTCTGTTTTCCAATGGTGACATGTAACACATGGATCTGATTAGATTCTACTCTGATTAGATTCTATTCTATCAAAATAAAGCCGATCTAATTTGCTTAGAATAGCTAGTATCATACTGTCAAAAAAGTCTCTGGTCCCAAGAAATCTTCCCTTTTGGCATTACAGTACATCATGACAAGAAAACTTCCAATTAAAATGTTTGGAGCATATTTTAAAACACATTTAATTTTAAAGGATGTGATTTTATGCACCTAGAAGAAAAAACTTGGTTACACAAGTATCAGAAGTTTAAATGGTATTTTCACTGTGTTTTGTTTTCTCATAGGCACGTACAGTGAAAGATTTAGATGAGTTAAATGCAGTAGGCAAGAATGTAGGTTGGTATGTTAAGCATTTTTTGGATCACATTTTACAGATGCTCTCAACTTGTAACCTAGTTTGTACCCATAACTCACACATTCTTTATCTTGCATGCTTTATTTTCCCAGAAAAGCTTGCTGCACAAAGTGACTTGTGTTCCTTAACAGCTCAAGAGATTTGGCAAGTACATTGCATTAAATCAAGCATGCTTGCAAGTCTTCCTAGAAGTGCTTCTTGGACAGACACACTTCCTTTTCCTGTGCACCAGTTCACTATATAAGAGTTACTTAGGCATTCAGGCATCGTCTGTGCTATTTTGAGCTGTATACTGCTTGAAAAACAAAACAAAATGAAAAGATGCATTGCTTGTAATGCATACATTCTGACTTCTGGGAATTAATGTTCTTCCAGTAAGTGGATACAGCATATCCTGTCTGTCAAATTTCAATTCCTTTTGTCCCCTGAGAGCAATAAATCAACCACGTTAGCCACTGTAGCCATCTAACTGAACTTGCAGCTCCTATGCTAAGTTAATCTTTCAGAATCCAATCAGGCAATAAATGTCTGCATATATCTGCAGTTTAAAATTTAATGAATATGATCACCTTTGATGCATTTTGGGGTTTTGTTTGCTCATTTTTCAACAAGGCAAAACCCAGAATGATTCTATGAAATTAAATATAAATTGTTTCAGTATTTTCTCTTTTTAGTCTGCAGAACCAAAAGCAAGTGTCTTTCTTGGAACTTCATATAAAAAAATATCTCTGTGTATATTTTATTGATATCAAATGGCCTTGTCAGAAACAGTTGCATGAAGAAGTTTATAGATTCACAATAAACCACCCCAAAAGCTCCCAGTATAGAAAACTACAACACTTACTTTTCAGCATTGAAGTTTATGTTCTGAAAGAAGTCTTTACTATGTTCTAGGTGAAGTCATGCACCGTTATTAAAGGTAAACATTCATTTGCTACATACCTACACATTGGTGGACAGAGTCACTGAGGAATTCACATACTCAAGGACCAATTTTAGGAGCTATAAAAAGAACTCATCTTTATTGCCCAGACTGCTAACATGTTCAGGGAGATACTGTAGGCTTGGCTCTTCCCCAGCTCGTGTGGATGAAGAAAAGAGGCAGCCACATTGATTTTAATGACTGTGCTGGTGCAAAACTGCTGTTAAGATAAGTATTAATAACTAGATTTCCCTTTGCCCCTTTAAAGTTTAATGTTAGGTCTGTAGCTGTTTTCTCCTATTTTTTATGGACCACCATTGTGACTAGGCTATTTTAACAGCCACTTTATGGTTCCTTCTGTATAATGTATCTCATTTCCAGTGAATATACGCTGCCTGGATCCATATTACTTGTGCAACATATCTCTCACATGGATGGAAATAAGAATTTTTTCTCAGTGAAAGATTGCCAAATTCTAGTGCCTGTCAAGTATAAATTGACCCAATGTACATTTTGCCCGTTAGAACTTTTTCTAAATGATACTTTGAGAATTTGTTATTCAGTTTACTATTTCATTATAAGAATTATATAGTACTTTGTTGTGACTTCCCCTTGCTTTTGAACAATACATGAGGTTATGTTATTGTAGTTTCAACACTCAATAGCAAGCAGTTCCTGAATAATATTCTGCTATTCAAACATCTCATACAAACTTGTTGTTACCTCTTTAACAGGGTAATTTACAAGTCATTTGTGAGTAATTTTAATGTTTGCCTGGCATCCTGAGTTCCATTTTCCTCCTCTGACTCATGGCATCGATGACCTATAAGAGGAGAAATTGTTTGCATAGTCCATGCTTTTTTTTTCATGCTTGCTTTCTTTCTTCAGTGTTGACATGCACAGGATCTGTTAAAAAACCAAATAACAGGAAAGAAAACTCTTCCTTTCTCTGCATAACAGCTGCTGGAGACAACAGAAAACAAATACCTGAGATATATCTAGCTCATTTTTCAGGTGACCTCATTATGAAAAACAGGAAAGACCCAGACTTCTGTGTTTGCTTTATAAAATGTTGTTTGCCTTCACTGGCTCTGTTGGGATTTAGGGACTAACTGTATGACAGGAAGCTCAGGGAAGCAGTCTACATTGTCTGATGCTATTGTTTTCTTTTGAGTTCACTAAGTTCACTTCCACTATACTGTTTTTTTACCAGCATATTTTTGAGTCAGTTTAACTGACTGGAACTGACTTCTTAAAATAATCTGACAGCAGATTTGGTTGTGATTTTATCCTATCTTTTCCTTTTTTATTTTTTTCCCCTTAAATCCATTGCCAGTGATCTGAGGTAAAGCTTAGACTGAGGAGTACTTATAGGGAATTAAGGGTTTTGGCTCAGTTCTGCTGAATCATAGCCAGTTTCAGCAAACAACAGAGCACACCTGTCTTTTTAGCAGCATGATCAAAGAACAGTGAGTGTCCCACTAGCAAAGAGAAATTGAGTTTATCCTCTCTTCTGAACCAAAAGAAATCAATGAAAGAGTTTTTTAAGAATAATTCTTATGATTTTTTTTTTTTTGAGGGGTGGTTGTTTTGTTGTTCTGGTATTTTGTTTTGTTTTGTGTTGTTTTTTGTTTTTACTTGTGAATTCAGGCATTAATTAAATCTTCAGCATTTGATTTGTCATTTTTTGAAACCACATTTTCAGGGCAGTGGACTCCTTTAACCAGCCTGCTTGACCCTTAGTACGAACTGCCATGCATTGAAGAGATTCACAAATAAGGCTTAACCTAGAAATAGCACCGGAAAAATAAATAAATCATGTCATGAGCCAGACAAAAATTCACTTTCTTTGTTGGGCAGGGACTGCATGAAACACGTAGTTTTCAGATAAGATTAAGAGATGTGCCAAATATATTATTCTGCATAGGAGACACTTTGGGACCATTTGCTTTAGGCTGTTTTGGCCACACCTAGACCACAGAATACAGAAGCATTTTTGTGCTTAGTCTGACAGCACCCCTTAGTGCATTTCCAATTCCTCTATGGGCAGGACATGCATTTACAAAATTAAAGAAGCTACATAAACTGATAATGTAAGAACTATAGTGTTGTCCACCAAGGACATTTGAGACCCAGCTCTGTGGAAGAACAGAAACTAGACATGCCCTAGTGAGCATCAACAGGTAACTGCAGATGTTACCTCTGTATTTTTATATTATATGCCCTAAAACATGCTCCACATTTAAATAGGGTAATCTTGCTTTGGTCGTCCTCACTGCCACTGTCCTGATTTACTCTGCCTGAACTCTGCCTTCTTCTGGGAGTAAAGAATTAAGGTGAATAAATCTATATAAACTACTTTGACAAATATTATTCTTGAGATTTTTCATGCATAGCTAGCAGTTAAAAACTTCAAGTTATTATTCCTTCAAAAGTGAATAAAACATTCAATTATAAAGAGCAATTAAGCTGTCCACACAGAATCATTAATTCCCTTTGATTAAAAAGCTAGATGCATGCACACACGTGTACATGTATCTGAAGTATAATGCGTAGTCGTTATTTTTACCTTCCAGAGGCTTTGAACTCTTTTACCAGTTCAACCATAATAAATGCAAATGTTAAATAGGAAATCTGGAATTTCCACATTGCACAAGTTAAAGTAACTAAAATTGTGAACTCCAGGTAATCACTAGTAGTCAGATAACACCAGTACTTCTATTTTATTTCCTATATGAAACAGAACCAGAGAAAGCTGTAATACTGAAACATTGTGGAAAGTTACACTAAGGATGGGATTCAGCTCCAAATTAAGGCAACATTAGTACAAGTCACATATCCAAGACACAGAGTAAAATTCAGCGCCCTGAACTAGACATCAGTGTTTCATAATGTTACCTGGAGTGCCCTAGGTGGCCTGAGACCTGTAGCTTTCTGAATCAACAGGTGGGGTGTTGGCAGGATACTGTGGCATATCCACAATTGTCATTACATGCCTTTGGATAACTGAGCTGCCTCCAGAGTCTTTACCAAATCGTTACTGACATAATGGCAGCTTTACTGTTGGTATAAGCTTGCAAAATCATACAAGGTAGTAACATTTAAATAGCTATGATATGATATGATATGCACAAATGTAATGGGGTTGAAATGTATTTTTGTTGGAAAACTACACAATAAAAAAATCAAGAATTGAATATCTAATCATATCTAGACTAAGACGCACCAAACCACCAGTCTGTATACAATTTATTTCTGGTTAGTTTAAAAATTATTAAAATAATTTTGTCTGTGGAAAATCATGTTTTTTACTCCAAGTATTTTCCTTTTAGGGAAAAGACATTAAGCTCTATATTTACCTGTAGCATCAAGAAGTGATTACAAGTCTCAGTGGTGAGACTTTTACCTGGTGAGAGGCGTGCCAGAAAATATCACATTAGAGTTAAAGCAATAAAGGAGAAATAAATGAAGAAAGAAAGACTAGCAGACAGAATGGTAATGCAGAAAGAAAAACAGGATTCATCACATAAAAGCTGAGAAGAAGATGAGAATATAGAGAATGAGAGAATACAGACCAGAAGCAAACATTCAGGGGAAGAAAACAGCATACTAAAGGTAAAATGATGATTAAACACAACACATGATCAGAAGGACAAAGAAAGGGCTTGCTTTGAGAGTTTAATCTGATTATATCTGATAAACGGGAAACTAGTAAGGAAATGTTACCTTTACTCTTATTAACTTTCCTTGGGTTTAGTTTTAGCTAAGCTAAATCCTGCAGTTCTTCATTCAGGTGGTATTTAATTTGACTTTCTCGGTATGTATGTAGAAAAGAAAGCAAGAGATTGATTCCAGATACGCAGTAGTAGGCTTTGCTAAAAACTAAATCTCAAAAATGTTAAAATAAAACTCCCATATACCTTCAAAAGCCAGCTTAATCAAATCATCTGGTACCAGAAAGAAATACGTAATTCTTCTTTTCTCATTTCCACCTACTCCTGCCAATACGCAACTGTGTGTGTGTCACAGAAAATGTCTGATGTGAGGCTACATTTCCTGTAGAATAAATGCTCATGAGTAAACAATGTGTTGTGTGAGTCCTTTTTTTCAACAAGGCCCCTCGCAGCACCTAAGCCATTCCTCTGCATGTAACTGTCACAAATTATTCGAGACCTCCCTACAAGGACTTTTCTCCTCGCTCAACCAAAACCTCTGCGCTGAACAGTGCAGAAGTCAGTTTTACAATGCATTGTGTGTTCTCTCATTTCAGAAATTAACTTCAGCATCATCTGTGTCTGACACTAAGTGACCTCTACTAATTGCAAGCATTACAACTAAACTGATCATGCAATGGAATTACTGGGTTTTACCATGTGTCAAAATGAACCATGATTTCACTTCTAACTCTTACAACTTTCAATTTAATTTTTCAGAGGTATACAATATTTAAAAAAAATTCAGTTCTGTAAACATTACTCATTTACTATTTCTCCATGGAATAATGGAGTGAAGTCACTTCTCCTGTATGAGTTTGGCTTCTATAAGTTATATTAGCAACCAAAAAGGAGTAGGAGATGCTAGACACATTCCTTGCCAAACATTTTGTTTACAATCTGGATGCTCAACATGCTTTAACCCAACTGAAAATCCTGCACATATTGCAGGATTTCTACAGTTTCTGTTCTGGTTTATCCTACTGCTTCAGACCCAATATTGTTCAAAGGAAGAGAAAGAATCTGTTGATAATATTCTTCATTGCTCTCAATTCAGAGTTGAAAGAGAGAAACTGAGAAAGTTCAGGCAGAACATGAATATCCAAGTAATCACCAGATGAACTTGATATTTATTTGGGAAGTTTCTCTTTCTTTCTGGAAAATTTGCATAACTCCAAAGGATTTCTTTGAAACACTTTAAAATCTGAACACATGTTAACAGGCTTTCTACAGATGTGTTTTAAAGGAAATTAAAACCTTTAAATTTAATTAGAAGGAAAAAAAATCTAAAAGTCTCTTAAGATATTTAAAACCTGTGTATTTTGTATACATCTACTTATCAAGTAGTCTTCTTGCTACTGTAAATTTAATGTCAGTGAGAGAAATATGTTTCCTTTCTAGTCTGTGTTTTGATTTGAGCTTTAAATCAGAAGGCATTGCAGGTGCAGGCTACATGGACATACTGTTTACACCAGCACAAGAGGATTCTACGAGCAGTTTCAATATCAGCATAGATTCCTTCCTTCTCTCCCTCCACCACTCTATCAACAAAGCAACGCACAGCAAGAAGGCAGGACTGAGCTGATGAAGAGACAAGTGGTGTGACAGATATAAATGGTGTTTTCTCTTGTCAGTGACACTTGAAAAGAAAGCAGGAATTAATGTGTGTCCAGTAAAACTGAGACAGTGGTATAGCACACTATATGAAGCACAAATGTCCTCTGCATATGGATTCCCCATTTAGCTCTGGATATAAACATCTTTAGTTAGGAATAATAAAATACATGAAGACTTTTTACTGCCTTCTGTTTCTAAGAGAGAAAGAGAATTCAAATTATTGTCTTTGTTATTAGACCTTTTCTACAAGAAAAAGATGTAACACATTCAGTTTTCAAAGTTCATGTATACAGAGTTCATTCGTTTTTCATACAATCTTTAAAAATTTTTTGGGTTAATTTAGCAAGTCTCAAAATCTTTTATGACAGACAGATCTTATGTAAATGTTTCTATCAATTTAGATAATTTCATTCTGATAGGACTTAAGTCAGTTAAAAACATAGATAAATAAATAATATAACCTATCAAGTATATTAGTTGTAAAATTCTTGTGAATGTCCTTATTTAGCATTCAGGATGTGAATGTTATACAGGAGAAGTCATCCATCAGAAACCATTTAAATGACCTCTTTAGACTATGTCCATAGGCTGACTCTCCCAGGATGGGAAGTAAATACCCACATATAGATGTGCTAGTCAGATCCAATGTGCACCTAGACTGAAAGCAGCTCAGGCACCTTAATCATGCTATTTGGATATATCAGTTATCAGTACATTTCCAGACACAATGGTAGAAAAATTGTTTTTTAATGGAAACTGCTGGGTGTTAAATATATCTGGCAAACAAGGAATTTGTCTCCATTTTCAAAAGGTCCATTTTGAAAATTCTGGCACAACTTCTTGCTTCCTTTATCTATTTTGGCCGTCACTGAAAATCATTCCTTGCCAAAGATGCCCGCTATCAGTTTCTAACAGATAGCTCTCAATAATTCAAATGAGCAGAAATCCTTAGCAATGCCTAGAAATGTTGAACAAGCAGCTTGCCTTGATTCTCAGACAAGTACCAAGCCCTGAGTAGCTGTTGAGTCAAAGCCTTGGAGACACATCCTTGAGATCATCACTTTGAGCTCAAAATTGAAAAATGTTACTGATACCAGTGATCTATCTCTTCAACAGCTGCCTACTTACACCTATTTTTAACAATCTAATTATCTTTAATAGAAGAAAGTAAGGAAAATGTTGTTCTTTTCATGATTTTTTGGAACAGATTTCAAATTTTTCCATCCTGCTTTGTCATTTGCATTAACTATATACTCCTAAAGTATACTGATCTCACATTAGGAAGGATCTGCTCTTTGAAAGTCAAACTTCTTTAAAGCCGATCAGTGCAAACTTTTCTAGACAGTGCTTTTGCCAAGAAACATGGAAGCAGACAATCCTCAAGGTGCCCTTCCAACCTGGTGTTGTATGATTCTATAAAGTATTCACAATCACTATGCAGCTTTGATCATCTTGGCCAGTTCTACATATTCTTTCAAAGTAGTTTGACATTGTCTTGCATTAAGTGCAAATTCAGGTCACACAAACAGGGTAGCTGGAACAGATAATATAATGTCACTGCAAAAGTAGTATTCAAAAAATGAAAGCAGGTAATTAATCATCCTGGGGTAAACACCAGGGCAAAAGTAAAACAGCAAATCTATTTCTAACCTGCACAATATGTTGATGTATTTTCTACTCTCCTTAGAAGAGCTTTTAATAATTTTAATTGCCTTCTGATGTTGATGCATGCAATATAATATAATTACAATCTCCACATACTACTCAAAATATATAATATATATAATATGTAATCCTGGATTATGCACATTGACCCAAATAAGAAGAAAACTGTGTTAATCTGTTTTCTAGTATATCTCCTTCATTAACCAGAGCAGCAAAAGCAGTTTTCAAGTTGCAGTGATGCTTCACTCAGTTGTGAGTGGTGGTGTTGCCATCACCTCAGTGATGCATTACTTTCAGAAACTTGACTTGGTCATTCTTCAAAATAAATTTTGTGAAAACAGAGTTTGGATTTGAAGAATGAGATTCAAAATGTTGGTGAACAAATTACACGCACATGGAACAGGTCTGCTTCCTTCCATCATACAGAATGTGTTCTAGGTAAGGGCTTGCATTGATGAGATACATGATGTGCACTATTAGAAGTCTTATTTTACAGTTTCAATTTAATTAGGCTTTGGATTATTAAAGAGGAGTATCTTTCTCCATTTAACATGTACAGCACAAAAATAATTTTTTCTCTTGCATTCATGCACCTGGCAATTTGAAAGATTGAAAACAAGTGCTGTTACAGGACAAGGAAGCAGAGTAGAGCAGTCAAGATCTCTAGTACATCTTTTGGTGACAGCTGGCTTAGCACAGGCTGGCAGTGTGACCAGGTGGCCAAGAAAGCCACCAGCATCCTAGTTTGGATCAACAATACTGTGGCCAGCAGGATCAGTGCAGTGATTGTCCCCCTGCATACAGCACTGGTGAGGTCACACCTTGAATCCTTTTTTCAGTTCTGGTCCCCTGGAAAAAATCAAGAGAATGGCAAGTGATGGAACAAGAAGAAGTTTCCTCAAGTTGTGCCAGAAGAGTTTTAGATTGGATATTAGATTTAGATTAGATTTATAAATTTTCTTTGCTGAAAGGGCTGTCAAGCTTCAGAACAGGCTGTCCAGGGAAGTGGTTTAGTCACTGTCCCCAGAGGTATAAGACCTGAAGATGTGGTTCTTAGAGATAAGGCTGGACTTGGCAGCACTGGGTTAATGGTTAGACTCAATGATTCTGTTTTCCAACCTAAACAATTCGGACTCCATTCTATGATGCTTTTCTGCTGTGTTTTAGAAGTGTATGAGAAATGTTTTAAAACTATCTTTTCTTTCTCTCTAGGATAGCTAATCTTTAAAATACATTGGATTTATACATTCCAATTATGTATGCTGAAGGACAAAAGACAGTTAATAGGAGGCTTGGAAGAAATAGATCAAAAGGCCTTTATCAGCTGCTTGCAATTCTCCACAATGGTTCTGACAGTGATTGAAAACATTTCTTGGGTTTTGGGTGCCAGCCCAGAGTACTGCTAATAGTAAGCAGACAATCTGCAGTTTTATATTTTATAAAGTTTCCTCCCAAAAACCCAATCTCCTTCTCCATCATTTTTTAACATTGTACAAGTTTTGCAACTGTAGCCGGACCTAGCTGTTCAGTGAAAGATCTTTAACACAATTGTGTTACCATTTGTCCACAGCAGTGAATTGAATGCATGCAGTTCTGATTAATTATATTAGAATCATTCATTCATAGGATTACAGGCTTAATTGGGAAACAAATACAAGTCAAAATGGACTACTGCTGGATGCCCCAGGAGATTTTTTTTCTGAATTTTTAACAGACTGATCCTGTGTATACAAACAGGGCAAGACAGTGAGAATAAAAAGCAAAGGGAGGTTGCCATCAAGTTGTGAAACCAACCAGGAAGTGGCGGACTTATTTTCAAAGTTCATGAAAATGCAACAGATGCTGTCTATCAAATGAACAACTCTGTTTACAATTACAAGAAATGTCTTTAACAAAAGCTGGCATTTGGCTACATTTGCTAGATTTGTCTTTTGTTACAATCCAGATGTTTGTGCGGGTTTGCAAACGTGTTTCTTGAGGTCTGTTCAGTTTTTGGGACATTCTTGGCTGAGTTTTGCCTACTCAAGAGGGTTTTTTAATGTTTTCAGATGGAAACCATGAGAAATTTCTATGTGTTTCATAAGATCTGGGCAGCAGCAGGAAAAATAAGATAACTTTGTGCTGTTAGTCATTGTGTTTCCAAGGGTCATTTGAAGCAGCGCTAGGCTTATTTTCCTGTAATCTCTGTACATAGCACCAAAGAACTAGTCTAGACATGTTTACTGCAAAAGACATAATCAGATCCAAGTGTCCTGAAGAAGGGCACTTTGTCTGGCTCAGGTCTAGTGATATGATGCTGTGTCTACTTGAATTCAGGATTTGAGCTGGATCACATATGGACTGCTTGAAATACAGTAGGGTAAGGTCTGTCAGCATCTGGCTACAGTATAATATTTACCTCTTATGATCACCCTGAGTAAGGAGATCCAAGATATTTATTATGTAGCAATGGATGCAGTTTTACCTAACACAGACCTTTGAACTGTTGCTCTTTCCTCTACAACTGCTCGACTTAACTAAAACCAGTTTGAGCAGTCAGTTTTGTTGGTATGTGCTTATTTTAACTTTATATTCTGCAGGGTGATCCAGAGTATGTGTTGGTATAATGTGCTAAAAGGGAGGATAGGAGCTGTCAGTGCTGTTATAATATCAGAGCATATTATTTGTACACCCAAGGGATTATAATTTTGCTCTTCTTTGTCCCCATGAAAAGGAAAATAAAATAAACAATACTTATATTTTGGCTTTTATCAAATCTGGATCCCCAAATAGCAGTATGCATAAACTAAAATCTACTGAGTGGTTTTAACTGTGCTTTTTATTGTTAGGCCTTTTCCCATACATGATGTCCAAGAAACAAAGAGTCTGAAGGGTCCTTAAGAAGCAGCATAATATGCAAGGGGTGGTGAACCTCCCAGAGACAGATCAGGGGACATGGGTGAGCAGAGAGAACAGTGCAACACCTTCTAAAAAAAGTCAAAAAACCAAAATCCAGATTCCTACCTGCCACCAGGATTCCTCCTGATTCTGAGATCACAAAATGTCCAGACAGCTGAGCAATGACAACCCCTTCCCTAAGTCTGCCGGCTTGACAGCACAGCAGTCATGACTCTCGGAGTTAAAGGATGATGCTCAAAGGGGTTTAGCTTTTCCATGGGGTCTTCTGGCTTGGGCTTCAAAGTAATGGTAGTGAGTGGATGTGGTAATGTGTATAAGGACTTCTGTGTAGTAAATGAAAATGGAGAAATGGGTTTTGGATAAAGCAGATTCGTTGAGGCATCCTGTTTACATTTTTCTCACTGAATTTTTTATATTAAGTATTGTTGGGAAGCAGAAGAGAACTTTTAAAACATCATACACCACATTTCTCAGGTGCAGGAGACAACAAATCACTATATCAAATCAACTTTAACCAAAGTCAACAAAAAGGCCAGTTCATGATTTTTCAGGCAGATAATGCCTTAGAAAGTCAGCAGATGCACCTGGGGCTTGGTAAAAACCTAACTGTGATTCACTTTATACCAGCCTGACCTAAATTAGCATCCCACCCTGCTATGAAAATACAGATTTTAATTAAAGCATCCTGCGTGTAGAACTCTCTTCTCCTTAGTAATAGTGTAGCACAGTAGCCTGGTGACTAAACAATCCTCTATCGACAGTTTTATTTTACATCCTCCTCCATCACCACCTTCTCTGCCTTACTCATGAAGAATGCTTTAGAAATTTCATATTGAAAGCAAAAGTTCTTAGTTGCATTGCAAATTATTTTCATACAAGATTCAAATCTATTTTCATCATAACATTTGCATATACACCCTATCCATGTGTATGATGCTGGAAATTCTGCTTTACTTGTTACCTATAATCTGAAATAAAAGCTGACATAACCTTTGACACAATTTGGCAATTGCTACAAAATGTGGTGTTTTCAATTCTGTATATCAAAGCTCATACAGTTCACATTATACAATCACGTTTTATGTTTTTGTTCTCTTGATTATTACTAAGTCAGAAAGATTCTAGTTACATGGAAAACCACCTCTGTTAAACTTAGATCCTTGATTCTGTTCCCTGCATTTAAAAGTGTTTATCTTCCCTAGTAAGTAATGCCACTTACTTGTAGACTTGGGAGTCCAATGTGCAATGTGTTATCCAGGTTTGCTTTGCTTCTGTCTCCTGCCTTTTTTCTCCTACAGTATTTGACACCACAGCAGCTGGACACTGAACTGAGGTTTGTCCAAATGTCTGGGCTGATTTCCAAGTAGGTTCTTTGAACAGATGTTCTCACTGAATTTCACCAAGGGTTGGTTTCATTGTGCCTAGAACCTGCCATATGTTCCTTAAAAAAAAAGCACTTTTTTGTCGGGGGGAACTGTGTTTTATACTGAGATTCAGCTAAAGCTTTGAGTTAGAAGTTCAAAGTACAGACCACTCTTTAGTTAGCCTAATATATATATATAATTTTTAATCAGCCAAGTACAGTAAGTAGGTTCCCTATATTGCACATTTTCCCATGTCTCTTAATAATCATGCTTTCTTAGTGCAAGACAAACAATCTCTTTCCTTGCCATGAGAAGTTTCATCAAAATTTTCTACTCCTAAGATCATAGGCTGTCTAAGTACTGAGTCAAGATTATTCTATTCTTTCCAACAAACTTGCTCAGATGCTGTAATATTAAGATTAAAATGTGAATGCTGAAATTTAATGACAGTGTGTGCAGCTGAAGATTCACAAAACCTGTTACAACTGAACACAAATTGCACTGCCTATCACTTAGTTATGTAGTTTTTAAGTAGCTGATATGTGACATCGTTTAAATTCCAGTGAAGGAGAAGACATTTTCTTTCTTTTAGCCAAACATAACAGTTAAAGGAATCTTATCTGAAGAGCAGAGTCTGATTTCCTTCCAAAGAACAGAAATATTATTGCTAGGAATGCAATGTTTAGGTCATATTGCCTGAGGGTAAATGTGGATGTCTGGTAAAACTACGTCTATGTGTGCGCTGTGCCTGAGCTCTGCTGCAGCAGGGCAGTGCTGAGCCTGAGCTAAGCAGCCTCTCTCAGAGGAGAGATATCCCATTTTACAGTGGGCACTGTGCTAATGCCATGCTGCAGTTCTAGACCACTGCACACAAACCCCGTGTGTGCAGCTGCCTGCACCCAGCCATGAAGCCTCTGATCTTTCCTCTTTCTTGCCATGCCATGCTTGGACTATTAGGTACGGTCTGAGAATGTCAGTTTGGGTTTTCAGAAATTAAAATTATAAAAAAATTTAAACATTTACTGAAGAACTAATCATTTTGCATGGCCTTGGCTAAAACAATAATAGCTTTGACTATTTTTTCTTTCCAGGTGCCTAGGAACATAGTTGTTTCTTCAAAGAAACTATTAGAAATTAGTTCTGTGATCTAGATACAAGTTTGAAAGGCATACCTACATCAAGGAAATACATAGAAGTCACAGATTGAAAACAGCTTGAGCTTTTTTTTCACAGTAGTAAACCCACAGAAGAATTAAGTATTGAATTTACTGAAAATAAAAGCAATTTTACAGGATTGCTGATATCCATGGTTTTAAACATTACTTGTTTACACATAGGACAGAAGAAATCCACAATAGGAAGAAAATCTCATGTAATTGATTACAAATGGAGCACTTCTTATCCCAATCACTCTCAATGGCACAACTAGGAGGAAACTGAGAGAAAATGTTATCTCAGCCAATGCATGTTTTGCCTAGGCAGAAAACAACCCCTATGTGCTATTGTTTTTAAATCCTACTGTCTCTCTCCTTTGCCAAAACTCACTCCAGGACTTTCCATTTTGCATGGTATTTATTTCTTTCCATGTCATTTGTTCATATCCACAACAAAATGTGTAATATCTGTATGGGAGTCCCTGAATAATGAATCCTTTTTGTGAAGTTTCAGTTATTTAGATTGAAAAGAAGTACCTAGAGGACTAATATTTTGATAGATTGAATGATTAATGAGAATGAAGGATGTGGTGTAAGAACCAGAACATAATAGAAAAGTTATTTTGAAAGCACTTATAAACCACATTCAGCAGTCAACATGTTCTTTGTTACAATTCACTAGCTGTGCTCTACTTTACAGCTTATATCAGCACTGGAATGCTACTGGAATTACTCCATATTTAGCAGTGCTCTAACTAGGTGGTATTTCTCAGAATCAAATTTGTGCTGCATTAAAAGAGAATTTTTTAAAATTTTCATTTCAATGTTATTGCCTATACAGCAAAACCATTTTGCTTTTCTTTAGTTTTCTGTGTAGCATGCACCTTGTATTGTTTACCACATTTATTTTTGAAAGAGGCATTGCTTTTACAAACACAAACTAACAGGACCCATTACATTTGTCTGAGCAGTATTGACTACTCAGGGACATAGATTTCACTTTTATAAAAGCCAAATGAAAACTGATGTTCTCAGTGTTTCAATACTTACCAAAAAGAGTGACAGCAAGGATCTTCATCCTCATTAAGCCACTACTTGTCTTTACACATTTGCATATTCCAAATTTAGATCCTATTATATGCTAACGAGCACTGCTACACCATGATGTGTGAAATTCAGAACTTGTTGAATTTAACAGGAATGGCCTGGATTTTCTGCATATGTTAAATATCTCTGAGCCAACAGAATTAATTCTTACAGTATGAGAACCTCTACTTTTAAACAATGTATGTGGCAACTAGACATGAAATCATTATGGCTTTGTGTCTTTGATCTCTTCTTTACACCAAATGTATTCCCCCTTTTTTAACGAGGGGTTGCCTTATATTTCACAGTTTGTAAATGGCTAGATTTATAGTTGTTAGCTCTAGAGTGATTATCACAGTAACACCTATTTATAATTCTCTTCTTGTGTTAAAACAGTGCAACCTACTCTGCTTTCCACATTTTTAGACCAGGAAAAAGTGGAGGGTAGTTTTAGTATGTTCTTTCTAGCATATTCCAGTCTTTGCTCACAAAAACTGTCCCAATGAACAGAATGGTCAGTGTAGAAATTTAATTAGAATAGAATAGAACATCTGCATTTTTAAGAACTATCAATTAGGAGATCTCTTGTAATGGACTCCTTCCTGAATCCAAATGTAAAAAATCACCATTGGAGCTATTATAGTAATAATACTAAAATAAAAGTGGGTGTTTTTTTAACTTTTTAAAAATGGCTAGCTGTAAAGATTTTTTTCTATCTGAAATACTCTACTTAGGGTAAAGTAAGGACTGGTAAATGGAAGTAATATGATGAATTTAAAAAAATCCATGGGTGGGCAAACTTCTAGGCCAGAGATTTAGGAACAATTTGTCTGAAGTGGCTCATTAGAGCAAGGAGAATTCCATTTCCTCGTATGTTTATATCTACAAATAAATTAAATTGGTTCACGTCTGTTTCTTTTAAAAAAACAATATCTGAACTGGAAGTACATTTTGTTAAACTTATAATTTTCACATGCTTTTTTGAGTTTACAGTTATGAGTATCTCATAAAGATGAAGGCAAGCTTTACCACAAAAAACCTAACTATCATCTAAAAAGCACAACAAGCCATCCCCCAAAAACCCCACACCACAAAAAGGTGCTGTGTCCTAAGGTGGAATAGTGAAAAGCTCTTCCAGTGCTAGAATTAAAACACTAAGAAACAACATGATTATGAAAAATGGTTTGAAGTTCAGTCAAAGTTGTAATGCAATGCAGTGGTAATGTTAAAGTACCCTTTTCATAATCTTCTTGTTTATGAAATTCAGCCATCAGGCTTCCAGTTAGAAAGATTAAGGAAAAAAATTGGTAATACCTTGTTAACGAGACCTTGTGAAATCAACATAAAAAAGAGCAACAGATAATTATTTCTGAATGGATAACAGATGTTTATAGCCATATAATAAAAAGCCACCCCAGAAAAGCTCAAAAGCAAGAAATTTTAATTTTTTGCAAAAGGCTACCTTAGCCTCCTTTAAAACACGACTGTCCATATAGGATATCATCATCAGAGAATGGAAAGTTAATATATTTTTTGTGTTCAGACTAAAATCTGAACATAGTACAGCAGCAGATTGGAACAGGTTGCAAGCCAAATTTTTCAGGTATTCTAATTTCTATACTACTTTTTTTTCTAAATTAATTATGCACAGGGAAACTATCCTTTATCCATTATTTTTTGAAGGAAGCAAAGCTCCAGCACTGACAGAAGGCAGAGGCAGAGTCTGTAGGGAACAAATTATAGTCTAGCCTTATTTCAGAAAAATATATTGAAAGACATTGATGTTTCAGGAGGTAATGGGCTAAAATATACTAACTGCTGGCTAATAGAACAGGCCTTCATAATAAGATCCATGGCCTAGTTTATAAAAGTAAACACTCTGCTTACTTTTTCCGCACAGAAGAACACCTTTGAATAAAGAAAATGTGAATACATATCTCCTGTATTGGAAAAAGAACCTCTATGTAGGTAAGCTGACTGCTTCCACTTACAGAATGATCTTGGAGTGTGTGAGTGAACATCTCTTTAGCCTTATAATCAGAACAGTGGGCACAGTTTTAGCTGAGTGTTGAACAGAAAGAACAAGGTAAGGTTTGGCATGAAAGAGGACAGGGTTCTCCACACAGCTCATTGTAAACGGTTTATTTCCTTATAATTACTGCTGTCATGGAAGTTCTCCCATGCTTCCTGTCCCTTCTTCCATCACCTCCAGATCAGTGTCTACCATCTACATAGTCTTTAAAGATTTGGGAAAATATTCTTATGCATGGCATCCAAAGTGTATGTCGGCTTATGGATATATGACATATTTACCCACAGATCACCCAAAGAGTGTTAAAAACCACATGAAATGCTTTACAAAATATGAAGAGTTAAAGGAACATAGGGTAAGTTGATCTTTAAAATTTATAACAAGGAAGAAAACAAATTTTTTTAATGCATTGTAGCTTGGGACCACTGAATAAATCTGAAAAGTAGTTCACTGTTAATTTTCCTGTTTGAGAAACAAAAGCTTTCCTAAGACCATGAAACACATAGTTCAATCTGGTAAGAGGAAGCACTGCCCATTTGGGCTGACTCTGGAGGAGATAAAAGGATCCTATACCATCACAACATCATGATAACTTTCAAGAAATAAAATTTATCTAATCTGATACCTTCCAATAAGAATCTTATCAGAAAACAATATTATATAAATCTCTCTGTAGATTATTACTTAATTTGAGAACACATTTTAAGAAACTTAGTTGGCAAATTATTAGGATATTATAAAATACTCTGCATTTACTATATATTTCCATATTTAAATATTCTGATTTATGAAAAAGGGAGGGGCAAGAAAACTCAAAAACACGAAGGCTAAAGCTGCACATTGAAGTGTCCAAGCTGGAGACGTGGAGCAAAAAATGAAAAATTAATTACCTATATTCTTGAGGAAAAATCTACTGGTACCTACTTCTATTCATAGCACTCTCATGCACAGCTTTTATTGATTAATTTGTATAGCAGAATGATAGACACTTCTCCCACATGCACACTTTGTCAGTGGCAATGATTGTCTGTGAATATCAAATCATATACAGCAGGATGTGATTATGAGTTGCCAGGTTTGATTTGTGGAACACAGCACATTTGCATACTCCAAATAATACCTTGAAATATAAATAAAGGGGGAAAATTTATTCTTTTTAAAGTATTCATAAGAAATATTTAATAAGTGAAAGACAACTTTCTGTATATTTGTTGTCTCTTTCATTTACTTGGTCTTCATCCCACATTTTAATTCCTTTAATTCAAAGTGTTAGCACCTATGCCTACCAGATAATCTTACACAGCCCTACACAAAGAACAGTAAATGGTTGCAGGAAAGCTTCGTTTATGGCCGAGCACAGCTTGTCTTTTGGCCTCAAAATCCTAGAAAGATCAGCAGTTTCTGTTCCAGCAACAAAGACCCACATCTTTGCCAATAATTGCTCACAGTGGTAAGTGCAAATGGAGAAGTGCAAGGTGACAACAAGCAAGTAGGATGGAGATAGAAAGGGTGTAGTCAGCCTGGGTACAGGTGTATGCTTAAAGTTTAATTGTGCTGTGCTTTAAAGGGCTGTCCCAGTGCATGGATAAGCTTCATCCCTAACAGAAAGGCATGCAAGGGCTTACTGAACATCAAAATGCACTTCAGGTTTAGGGCTTGTGCTCCCCCTTTTCAGAGATGCGATATTTAACATTTTTTCTGGAGGATGCTTTCTATTTCTTGTTGTGCTTTTTCTCTCCTTTTCAGTTCAATATCAGCCATGAGTAGGTGGCTGTCAGTGCATGTGGGAGAGCACTTGGTTACATCAGGAATTCTTGCTTCATGAGTGAGAGGAATGAAGGAAAAACTCCCACCAACACATATATTTTCAGCCTATTTAAATAGACTTGGCAATACCAAAGAGAAGATAATAATCTGGACACCTACAGAACAAGGGCCTACTCATGCCTTCCACATCTACACAGAGAAAGCAGGAGTCATCCAACCCTGCTGCTGCAACTTCACCATTTCCTCAAATTTAGAAAGTCCATTTCTGTCTTCCAAGGGCCACATAACCTTCTGCACAAAGGCCTCCACTAGGAGTGCTGACATTTGGGATCAGCTATGAACACCCATTGGCATCACAGTAATTTGGCAGAAGCTGACACATGCTCATTAAATTCTGTATAAGCAAGGACTACATTGTCTGCCAAGCAATTCTAAAGTCAAGAGCTCTGGCAAAGCTGAACATCTTCTGTGAACCTCTGTAAATGGTTTGTTTGATACCTGTGGTCTGAATAATTGGTCACTTTTTAAAAGAGAGGAACAAATTGTACCTTTCAGGAAAACAAGGGGAAATTGAATATGGGAAAAACCCATTCCTTATTCCCATGTAATTTTCCTTAAAAAGAAATACATGGAACCTTGAAGACAATTTGAATATGAAATGTTGGCATCATGTTCAGTGGGTAGTTACATATTTTTGTGGATTTCCTGTGACATTTCTGTGTCCAAAACCATTGTGTTTTGTGCTGCTAAAATAGCCACTTCAGAAGAGAGTAAATATTTTAATATTGTTTTTATTATGTCATTAGGATATGTAAAATGATGGAAAAACTTCAATGAAAGTCCACAGAGATTGTTTTTAGCTGTCCTTATAATATATCATAGCATCTCCATCAAAATGACAGATCTTGTGAGATCCTGTTAGGAATTGTTCTGGGGATGGAACCAACTTTTTCTATTGCCTCTTTCATATTCTAGGTAACAGAAGGCAGTTTACAACTAAGCCATTATAGCTGCAGAATGCTGTCAGTTGTATTTTTTATTTTGCTTTGAAAGGAGCGACGCAAGTGCCAAGGACAGAATCTTGATGCGATACGTTGTTTAAATGATGGCACATCAAAGGGAACAGAAATATGTGCCAAGCTACAAGTATGTGAATAAGCACCTTGTCCAACACATTGACAACAGTGTTTTACAATGACAAACATCTAATGTTAATTCAGGTAGGAGAGATATCACTCTAATTTTAATGACTTCACTTAGCTAAACTGTGGAATGTGTTGCCAAAGAGTTTATAACACCAGAAATGTACATGCTTTCAACTGGACAATGGTCATGTTCATTGCACAGAAATCTTGGAGGATTCTCAGATACGGAGAAACAACAGTTCATTCAGGGACTTCTGAGCAGGAGTCTCTGGAAGAATACTCAGAACAATTGTAGTTTACAGAACTTTTATTCTGTGCTTCCCCTAAGCATCTACTTCTGTTCATGACTGAAGACGATTGAGCTGTGTGAACCTTTGGTTTGCACTAGTGTAATTGCACATTTTGTGCAACACCTAATGTGAAATACTGTAATATTACCGTAGCAATAACAGAAGAAACTAGCGCCAAACTCTGAAAAAGCTAATTATTTCCTCATCCACTGTTATTACCATGCTGCCTAGAATCAATCAGATGGATAGCATCTAATAACACCTACTCTCTCAGATTCTCTACAAAGAAAAATAAAGTGAAACCTCTTCCCAAAAACTTACATGAAGGAAAACAGACACTTGGAGCCAAACACACAAAGCAGGTGCAAAAATAAAGGCAACAGCAGAAAGCCCAATATAGAACAGTTTTAGTGCTACAACAGCTTAATTACTCTAAAGATTCTTTTTTAGCTATAAAATAAACAAGAAGCATTTTGGATCTCCATAATATATTCGTTGGCAGATGTTTATGGAGAGCATATCCCCACATGAGGCTGCATGAAAAGAAGCATGAAAGTTCTTTCAGAGATGAAATCTCTGAAATGATTAGTCAAATGGGAAAGTCAATACTTCAGTAATTAATAAGAACAAGTATGAGGAGATCTGATCAGTCTAAATATTCTATTTCAAAATCAAAGGCAAATCAAATTGTCCTTAGCCCTAACCTAATTATGCTGTATGTATGCTGAACTATATGTATGCTTTCAAATTCTGTCTTTTAATGTAGTACTTTATTACAAAAACATAATAGTGTACAAACTCAAATACATTTCTTTTGCAAACTCTCTAAAGTAAACTTTTCAGTAATTATTCTCTAATCTCATACAGGACACAAACAGGAGACTTATGCAGGATACAAAAATTCAAACTAATTTTTTTTTTTTTTTGAAGTTTTCCTTTCTGACACATTATATCCCTGGTTTATTTCAGGAAACTACCTTCCTAATCCTCTACTTTCATTAAATCAATGAAAATTCCAATTTCAAAAAAATTTTAACAGCTCAGAAACTCAGCTGCAGTCTCTCTCTCTTTAGGCATATAAATTATTGGTACGACATTCATGAAAAATTAACTCATAACTGCTAATATAATTCTCAATACACTTGATTCAGTGTAAACTGGATTCAGGTTCTCTTTAAGGAATTATTTTATTATTATTTTTACTCACATTTTTGTTTTAGTGCCAGACTCTTTAATTGTATCTCTCAAACATTTCTCAGCATAGGAGAATAAAATGGGAAGCAAAGTTCTGTTTTTTATTTTCTGTGCTTTGTTTTTATTACTTTTATAGCAGGCCCTGTAACTTTTCCCAGTTTATTTTGCTGTAAGATGGTTTTGGTAGATTTCACAACAAATGGCCATTTCCCTCATTTCTTTTTCATATTCACTGGATTTTACATAATGAGCTTTTGGGCGTGCTATTTTAATAATGAATTGTTATTGATGAATTAATTGTTATGTAAAGTTCTTACTGAATTCACTTATGAAAGAATATGGTCTCCATTAATTTTATTAGTGCTAATCAACAATTCTGATCTCGCAACTCAAGAGATTCATCCATTTAATTGTCCATCAAACATGAAAGGTAAGAGGTTTAACAGGAAGGGGAACTGTAACTACCTTCCAAGAGTGACTCTTACCTCAGTCTATGAGTTGCCCCCTTTGAAAGCATTTAATGGGCCTCAGATAATCTAGTTTTTATAATTTAAAGGTTGGATGTCAAGGCTAAATTCAGGCTTCTTCTACATAGTAAGAGAAGGGAGATAACTGTTTCCAAAGACAGATTTATCCTCACTGTCTCTGGAGATGCCTAACTCTGTGGAATAGATAACAATTTAGAAAACTGATTTAGATTAGATACCTAATTTATTTGCTACAGGTTAAATGAAAATATTCCACCCATAGATTAGTTATGAAAATGCAACTTCATTTATTTAAATTAAATTAATTTCCAGATATTTCAGTTAGTTAGTTGTTCAATAGGTTATACATAGCTTCAGTTTTTGCAGATATGTGATTACACAGTTACTCAAAACATACCACTTTCTTTCTCTCACTTTCCAACAGTAACTGATGACGGAAATTTTGCAGGCAGAAAATTCTAGCAAGGAGAATACCCCAATACATACTCTAAAAGAAGGTTCATGAGTTTAGAAACATCTTCAGGTAGCTCTTACATTATAAATGGTTCCTTAAAGACCTAAGTTCCTGTGTGGCATTCTCAGAGCCATAGATTAAATCCCATAAAACTGTGAGAACATTTGTAGAAATTAAAATTAACTAAGAAAAACAAGCCTATGAGTTCTCTTGACTTTGATTTGTATATTTAAAACTTTATTAGGGTTGTTTTCAATGTTTTACACATTGCATTTGGTTTTACAAAATAGATTAAGAGGATAATTAGCTAAAATAATATGCACTGCAAGTAACAAAATTTGTGTAACCAGTTCCATGCTCTATTGTCTTGTTAGGGGTTTAAGAAGTTGACAGTATAACCCACTGTCTTTCTGCTTTCTGAATTTTCTCTGAATTTTTTCCAAATTAATTTTGTTGAGGAACCTCTAAGTACTTGCCTACAAAGCAGACAAAATATAATATCATGACTAGCAGTACTTACATAATGTGGCACTGAATAGACACATGATATATTGAAAGTTGAGCTTGTATTCACTTTGTGGAGGGCAAAATTTGTATTCATAGCAAATGCTTACTTAAGTTTATGTTCCAGAGCAATTACCAGGGCATATTCAGCTTAATTTATCCTGGTTTTAGCTGCAGCAACTTTGAACTATCTACATAGTAGTTCAATCTAGCCCATTATTTTCAATAAATGTTTCATTTTGGGTTGTACTCTTATAGAATGATTCCAAGTTCAAATGGAACTTTTAATACTGTTTTTCTTCTTTTCTTTTTGAGTCTATTAAGGCTTTATAGATTTACTGTAACAGTCATTGCTTGCAGCACATAAAACTCAGCTTTATTTGGCTGCATGTATTCAACATATACCAATGTTGAATACAGCTGTCTGTAAGTCCCAGCTAAAGTGGGAAGCTGGGGTTCAGATGTGCTATATATTTACTTATCTGTATTTAGTGAAGCAGCTGCCAGAAAAGTGTTCTATAGAGAGTTAGCAGAGAATTCAATAATTAAAATCAGTCACCAAGCCAGCTCAGATGGGAGTTTCCTCTGGGTATTTCCCTCACTCAATCATCCACTACCCAGTAGATTTGCTTCTTGTTTCCTGTCTGCTTTTGGCATATCCCATAGTCAAATTAGCTGCACCTCACAGGATCCAGCCAGGCTCATGGATAAAGAGAGGAGCATAGGCCTGTAAGATGACAATATTCACATATATATTTAACAAATGGTGCTATATGCCTGGTGCTGTTCTCTGATAAATTATTTTCCCCTCGTGTCCCTCTAAAGGTATCCCATGTATTCTAAAGATTGATCTGATTTTGTTTTATGATGCTCCTTAACACCCAGTTCATAATAACTTCTACAGCTTCTTCAAAGAAAACACAGGTTAAGGAAGGTGTCTCCAGACATGTCAATCACTTCAGTATGTCGAGTACTTATAACCAGTACTTATAAACAGCACTGCATTACTAAAGAGTAATCTTATTCCTTCTTTCTCTCACTCACAAATGTACATACATAGTGTTATTTCCAATAATTGCTTCACAGACATCTGCTATAAATCATAAATGATGATAAAATAATTACAGAAATGCAAGAGATTACCCTTGACATTTCATCTTCTCTTCACACTTCACAAAGCTATAATACATCCAGCCTGAGAAGTATTCCCACTCTGATTTTTATGTGTAACAACATGAGAGCTTCAGGCTGACTGCTGGGCCTTTAATGGCAGCACTGAACACCCAGACAGACTGACTAGCAGATGTGCAAAAAAACAAAACATACAGGAGCACTTTCCTTTTTTTTCCTAAATGCTTAGAAAAAATATTAGAACAAATGGTCAGGGAAGAAAAAAGACAGTTAATATCAGAGACTGCCCCTTCCATGCTGGCGGAGATCATGGGTCAGATTGTAACTGAAGGGTTGTGAGATGGATGTAAAAGGAATAATAATGTGAAACCACAAGTGCTCCACCTGGGATTCACCACATCAGAAGGGGTATTTCTTCCTATGTCCTCTCCCTCCTACCACCACCTTCCCAAACTTGAAGCATCTAAACAGTCTCTACAAACTTTCTTTCACTAATGTGTGTTAAGCAGCTGTGGCACTCTGATGCTATCAATCTGCATAAAATAAATACTTTTCTGAAGGATTTACAACAGTCCCAGTAGAGAAAAATGTCTTCAAAACAGACCCTGACCTGAGTGCTCCCTAGATGAATAGTCCTTATGTATTGAGACATGCACCTTCCCTTTCTGAAGGAACTGGAGGCAGGTAACATTTTAGTATGTAGGCAAAACTGACACATAGATATGCAAACAAAGTCAATTTACAGCAGTAAGTAAAAGTCATGCCATGCCTGATTCAAAGCAGCACAATCAATGCCTATCTGGAGGAGGCTCCACTCTCTGAATCATCCTGGACAGTGCCTATTCACAGGCACTGTAGGAGCAAACACACTTGACAGGAGGAGGATGCCATTTTTACTCTGCCAAACTCTGCTCACTCGTGATAAAAGCAGAGGGAAAGCCTGTATGAGATTGGAAAGATTCAGCCAAATGTGACATTTATTCCTCACTCACTGAAAGCTGAGGCTGTGTCCTTCAAAGGCTGTTGTCATTAAGCACCTATGGCTTTTTCACAAGTGCTGTCACTAGTATCAGTTCCCTACTTTATCATGGTTTTTGTCACCTCAGTGTGAGATACTGGTGCATTGCTTTGTCCTTTTACTCAAAAGCCTATCAAATTAAGACAACAAAAAATTACCCCAGGTTGTGCCAGGAGAAATTTAGACTGGATATAAGGAAAAATTCTTCACTGAAAGAGTTGTCAAACAACGGGCAAGCTGCCCAGGGAAGTGGTTGTGCTACCAACCCTGGAGGTATTTAAAAGCTTTGTAGACATGGGACTTAGCAACATGGTTTACTGATGGACCTGGTAGTGTTAGGTTTATGATTGGACTTGATGATTTTAGAGGTCTTTTCCAACCTAAATAATTCTTAGCTCCTAAGTTGTTTAACCATCTGCACGTACCGCTCCCCAGAAGAGTGTCTCAGATGTTTGGGGTGGCTTGATGAATACCAGGCTCCCCACTTGGGGGCAAGCAGGTGGAACAGCTACCCCAGTGACCCTGGAAACCATGCTGGAAAATGAAGAACCAGGTAGAAAATGGAAGAAAGAAATTTCATTATGCTACCTGCATGAGTTTTCTCTGCATGTCTACAGCTCATGTTTCAGAGGCAGGCATATTTGACCTGGTACAGCTCCCACGCATCCTCTCTTTTAGGGCAAATGCAGCTTGATTCTAGCCCTCATTCCCACACCTCTCCCTGCTAGGGTTACTTTTTTCCAGGCATCTTCTAAGTATTGATCTCAGTATTTTTTTTTTCCTTTGAATCACAACTACTTTGATTTTTTTTTCATTTTCTTCCTTTTATGTATATATATATATGTGTATATATATATATATATATATGTGTGTAAAAATAAAAGCTTCAGAGTCACACTGATATAAACAGTAGAAGAATTTAGATAAACTGGCACTTAAATATTGTTACTGGCTATAAACTCAGCAGTGGGATGAAAGTTATTACCACAGAAACTGAAGATGTAAAAGACAGAATTAGAAGATGAACCTTAATAGCACTGGAACCTGTTGAACATTCCTTTTCATTCTGAATATATATGTCGTACACCCACAAAAGCATACATCAACAGGAGTGGGTAAGGCTAAGAATGAATCTAAGATTCATTGTAAGAACTAAAGATTCATGTATGCTAAATGTACAGGTAGAAAGAGAGTATTTAATTTTTCTACATTCTTTCTTTTGTTTTTTTTCTCACCTATAACTGTATTCATTTAATATTCATCCTTATGGCTCTTTTCAAATACCCAATTTACAGCTTTCTGCCTTCTGCCAAAAGCATTAAACACAGGCAGCCTATCTGCAAAAAACTTTAGAGGAAAGGAATAAAAAAACCTCTCTATATATAAATCTTCCCTTTTAATTATGCAAATACAAATGCATGGCAGAAATGCATCAAATGTAGTACTTTATTACAGTCATTTAAAAGCTCAGCACCTTTTAAAATAACTCATCATGACTAAGATTTTGCTGTCCTTTTAACCAAGCAGAAAATGTTCAAATCTGAGAAGTTTGGGTAAATTCAGCCACAAAACATGCTTAAGTTGGGAAAACCAATCACTGTGTGCATATTTTGTTGCCAAGAGACACTTCAGAAAAGCAGGGCTGCAATCAAGGCTGCAAGGCTGCTCCTGGCAGTCGTGCTGAGAGAAGCATCGGGGCCCAGGACGGCGCTGCAGCGTCACAGTGCGCTCAAACTCGACGTTCTTCTCAGTCATAACGCAGGCATCAGTGTTGGGATGCCCTGATAGTAAAGGCAGGATGAGAGTTTGGGGATAACACCTCTAAAACACAAGCAATCAGCTGTGGGCAATGTACCAGATGTTGCAAAGATGACTCTAATGCAGCTTTTCCCAGCAGCTGAAGACAGTGGCTTTTTAAATGGTCTTTCTGTAATTTCCAGTTTAATCATTTCAGCAGAATAAAATCCATCCCCACTCAAAATAGTTCTTGATTTCTACTGCTGAAACTAGTCACTGGCAGACCTCAATAAGGAATTCACCACAAGTTTTAAATCTCAATAGTTTTAAAAGAAACCTCTTCAAGATGAGATTAATATTACCAGATACTCTTCTTGCTATATCTGACAACACAAAAATAAGCAAACTTTTTTCCTGACAGGCCAGGCAAATGCGGAGATAGCACAAAGAGATTAATTATTACTGAAGAAAATGGGAAGAATTAGGGTTCTAATCCCTTTAGGTACAACATCCTTTTAGGAGTAGAATAAAGAAGAGTTTTCAGGGTAGAAAGAAGATAATGGAGAACTCTAGTTCAGTGTCTACACTATTCCCCTTGCTGGCCAGTGTCCAGAAGCTTTGAATTAACTGGCCAAGGACCAAGCACTGAAGACTATTCAGCTTGCTCTGTTTGAACTCCTTTTGGCCACTCTCTTTTACTTTCTTTAGCTGTAACAGTAATTTTTGCAAAGCTCAGGAGGTCACCTCTGCCTAAAGAGTTTTATGTGCACTGCTCCCTCCATGTTTTAACATACCTTTTTAATGAAGAGCAGTAGCAAGTAGTTACTCTGTGCATGCCTCCAACATGTGCATATTTAAGTATGATGGATACACTGTGGAGGAACATCAACTTGGCCTGAGAGCAGGGCTACAGGACACAGTGTGTGGGAGAACAAACCATGGCATGAGCAGACAGGAAGCACAGGATGCTGCTGGAGACTCCAGGCTATAAACTACTCAGCAGTTTTTAGGTAAAGAAGTAGAGACTAGCAAATCTGGCCAAGCCAGTTTTAGGTTGCATTGGTCTGCCCCAGCTGGATGCCAGGTGCCCACCCAAACCACCCTACTGCTCCCCTCCTCGCCTGGACAGGGGGAGAGGACAGAATGAAACACTCATTGAACAAGATCAGGACAGTGAGAGAGAGAGATCACTCATCCATTACCATCGCAGGCAAAACAGACTCAACTTGAGGAAATGAATTGAATTTATTAGCAATCAACATCAGAGGAGGGTAATGAGAAACAGAACCAAATCTTAAAACCTCTTACCCCTACCTCTCCCTTCCTCCTTGCCTCAGTTTCACTGCCAGTCTCTCTACCTCCTCCCCCCAGAACAGAGGGATGGGGAATGGGTGTTGCAGTCAGTTTACTCCATCTCATGACGTTGTTTCTGCTACTCGTTTCTCCTCACTAGCTGCTCATAGAAGTGGTGGGATCACCATCCTTGGAAGTGTTCAAAAATGTGTGGACACAGAGTTTGGAGATATGGTTTACTGGTGAGTAAACCATAAACCAGCACTGGCAGTGCTGGGTTAACCATCTTTTCTTATGCTAATGATCTTTTGATCCTATGAACACCAGACAGAAAGGAACGTGCTGGCAAGATCATATGCAATAAATTTAACTGGTATTTAGTCAGATTTTTACCTTCCACCTTTCCTCTTCCTTTTTCCTCCTTCCTTCTTCCTTTATCTTCTTTCCTTTTTCTTAATTTTTCTTCCTTCTTTTTTTTCTACAACAAATAAATTTGAATGTGTTTTTACTTCTTAAATTTCATTCACAGTAAGAATGGTCTCATTGCATAGATGTGCATTTACTTTTTGCCCATAAAAAGAAATTTTCCTGTAAAAATAAGGATGACCAAATATGTACTTGGTGATTTCTTGCTATGAAGTGAACTCAGCTGATTAACCTCTCTAACTTGCTAACAGCATCCCTTCACACCTTTTTTGGAGGAGGTTGATTTGATTCACAGTATCTCAGAACAAATTAGACCTTCAATGTATCCCAAACTTTCCATTAAAAGAGTACTTCTCTGCCATACTTTTAAATTTTTTTTAATTTTCCTGCTTTGGTTTTGTCTTTTTCAAAGATTATACCATGTGTCAGGCAGTTTATGTTTGCTATTAAATGGGATTACTGTTTGTGCAAACGAGGTGACCCAGGAGCTTCTGAGGATCAAGCAAGGTTCTCCAAAGTTGTTTAAAGATCCTGAGAACTGCCACTGCTGTAAGCTTGTGTAGCTTTAAGTCATGTGACCATATGCCATTATGAACTCTAGATTAAAAATATAAATCAGCCCTCAGCAGCTTTGTATCTACCTGTTTTACGTACTTACAGATACAGAGAAAAAATATCCATAGACTTTCATTTTCAGGGGATTGGCTATTTTCTGCATTTTCCTATCAGGAAGTGATGGATAGACTACATTACAAAAACCAGTTCTTGTCAGTACTTCTTAGAGCAGAACCATATGTCCTTCAAAGCACATTACATTTTTTGTAAATGTATTTGGGTTTGTCTAGGTATCTATCAGAGGAGTTAAAATCAAAAGGGTTAGGATCAAAGAAACACAGGAGGGGGTATTAATTGTACTGGATGTAAAGGTTCACTGCTAAGCACTGCTACACACACAGCAAGTGTTTAACACTTTCCTTCCTGGATCAGCATGCAGGTCACTGTCAAGGTCATAAAAGAGTAAATTCTAGTCATGCCTTGGTGCACTTTTTCTCTTCAGAGGTCTGCAACACAGACATTTAAAATAGTAGGAGATTTTGTAATCTGCCAGCACTGCATGGCTGACTGTTATTTTCAGGTTTTATTACACTCATTCCAATGTTACTTTCAAAGACTCCACTGATGCTTATGTTCCCTTCCTCCTGAAACAGATGCACTACTCAACCTATCAACTCATTGGAACTTGTTTTGTCAAACTACACCCTAAGAAAGCAATGAGGTTCAACCTAATAGCTTCTGCATGATTTATACTGACCCAAATTCCTCCTTGAAGGAGGCATATATATCAATAAATCAATCAGTCATACATTACAATGGACTATGTACACAACTTCAGAGGGCTGCTAAATAATGAATTTTAAATTGCCTCAGTTAAAACCCAGCCATATGAAATGCAACTAAATGTACCTTAAATAATTTTACTGACAGATTTCAAATGGGTTCAAATTCATTCCAGAAGTGAGGAAGAATGAAGAGTAAAACAGAACCACGACTGAGTTGTTGATCTTAGTTTGAAGGGAGATCATCTTACAGAAGATCTTGTCACATAGAGAGAAAAGACAATCATTCTAAATTTAAGTTGTGGATGATGAAAAGGCTATGAAGCCAGTACAAAATATATGAAATAGCTAAAAATAATTTTAAAGGGTTATTAAAAAAAACACCAAGTCAGTCCTGTTTCAAGAAACCTGAGAAAAGTACAGTGAGCATTCAAGTTCTCAGATGATTAATATGTTCCACTTATAAACATAATTGAAATTGTTTGCAAACAATAACTTTATTAAAGGAATGAAACTCCAAAGAAGTCGAAAATTCAAAGGAAAATTCCAACAAAGGCAATAAAAATAGTTTGTGAAGTATACAACCTGAGAGTTTTCCTTGTACTCCTGTGAGACTGATGATTTTCCTCCCCTGAAGTAGATTTCAGTCAGCTATTAACATTTTTAACTCTCATTGGGGATCAAGGTTTGATTTAGATTGATCCAACCTGTTGCTCATGTTGTTCCTGCTGACTGTCTCACTGCTGCAGCTGCTGCCTGTAGCTCACTTGGCTCTCTGTGCACTGAGCTGCCTCTGCTGATGCTTCTGTGCCATCCTGGCTCTGCTTCACTTGCATCTCCCCCACCACCTCTGCCTGGTGCTGCTCCTCACTCCCTACATCTCCATCTGATTCCCACATCTTTGCTAACACTTCTGTTTCAGCTCCTAGAAAAAATGTGTGCAACCTTGCTAAGGCGAGAGAGTCAGCTCACAGGAAATCCTTCAGCATCTTGTGGCATCTCTAACACCATGGAATGCATTTACATAAAGTCTCTTGCTCTCCTATTTTTTTTTCCTTTTCCTAGGTGCTAGCCTTTGCACCCTGATATTGGAATTAATTATGTTTAGGGTACACAGGAACCCTAGGAATATTCATACTGTAAATTAGACAAGACTTCTATATTTGTTATAAGCCTTAGAATCTGTAAAATCTCTTTAACAAAAAAAACCTCTTTTCTTTATCTTCTCCAGGTCTTCCCTTCAAGAATACTGCCTCTTTCAGCTGCTCCCTGCCCTGGAGCAGGAGAGAAGTATGTGCTCCTTGGAGCTTAGCTATCAGGGATGATGAGCCAAAAATCCCCAAGAAATTGTTTTGATGAGGTTTGAGTGTGCCATTTTATTATCAATAATAAAAGCATTGCATGAAGCAAATAAAGCATTGTGGTTCTTCATAGGTCAGAAACATGCTGACCCTACTAAGCATAGAGGGTTTTTCAGCAGCATATGGTGCATGGATTCATATTTTAAATTTTTTTTATTGGAGGTGCTCTTTGGACACTATGCATACTTGTGTTAAAAGTGCTGCTATCAAAAAGGCTGCCTGTACACCCATTTGAAAGCAGGAAATGGTGTCTCTTTGAAGAACAATTAAGCATTTATGGCTGGCAGAAATATCAGGAGAGTGGGGAGGCATAGTGGCAGAGCCAGGAAGGAGCCTGTGACAAAAGCTCATCCTCATGGATGCCTAAGAGGAGCTGAGAGTTTACCTGGAACAGGAAGCAAACAAGAAAGCAAGCTCCAGAAGTGACAGAGGGATGTTTTCCCAAAGGTTCGGGAAATATCGGATGGAGTTTGTGCAACCAAAGGATGTGGGAAAGTAAGACAGGAGGATGCTGCCTGTGAGCCTGTTAGAGGGTGGAGATTTCTTTCAAAAAACAGCAGGCAACTGATGCTCCTTGCAGCATGCAATGTCAGCTTCACGTGTGAAGAACAGCACCTCTACCTGTAGGCTAAAAATGCTGCCATGCCTCCAACTGAAAGTGCCCTAGGACAAGTTTGTCCAGGTTATCTCATACCTTGCACTGTCTCATACTTTGTGTCATTGTAAATTCAATAGCTCTACTGGAACTACATGTGATTCTCTTCATGTTCTTTCCTTCAAATGCTCCAGCAGCATCTTTTTCCCCCCAGTGTATTGTACCTCCCACTTGGCCTATACCACTGTCAAGAGTACTTACTCCTAACATTTATTAATTCACCATTCTTTTGTAAGAGGCCATGTTCATTTAAATTGTTGGGAAATGCATTCAAAACCCTTATTATAAACCTTCTGGCCATGATAAGTTTTTTTAATTGTAGAATGAATATAAATTTATATTGGTTTTCATAACACTTCCATCTTATATTTGATTTCCTACATTGAAGTCTGTTAATGCTCAAGAGAAACAAAAAACTATTTTGAGCTCAGTTTCCAACCTTCTGTTTGACAAATGAATATGTATTATGTGATCCCTGTGAACAATTATATCTTTTCTCAACTAGCTACATTGCCGAGCAGTAATTGAGTGAATTTCTTTTCATGCATTTAAATAGATCTTGATTCTGATGCAATTTATGCTTATTTTCAAAGTTTAGTCATCCAGAACTATCATACATATCACAGTGAGGAATTCAAGAATGACATGACAATGTAAACCAATGTGATCTATCACCGAGAACTTTTACTTCCTTTCAGCTGTGATTTCATTTCTTACTGATAAATGGCATCTTCATAATCTAATATTGGAACTGTAGTTATAGCTGTGACATTATCTGTTCTGCAGAATTCAGGGTAAGGTGAACCATGGCACAAGGCAGGAAAACAAAAAAGTTTTATAATTTATTTTACCTAATGCAATACTTATATTATCAGCATTTTTATTGAAAATTCCTCCAGAATGAGCATATTTTAAGGGAAAATCAAGTAAGTTATGTAAATGTCAAAGAAGCAAATCCTCACCTTCCTCACTTACAAAATTTTACTTAACCAAATTACAGCCTTTTGAGAAACAGCATTGTTGTCTACCAAGGGCTCTGGCATCTTGAGAGCCTCTAATAAAACTTCTTAGAGCTGTTCATGTGTTTAAGAATTTTACTTTGCTGTCAGAAACTAACAATCTACTTTATATCATCTCCTCCTGTAAATAACACAAAGAAGTGTCTTTTATTAATAGTGAAGCCTTGTAATTTATTGTCATGCTCATGAAAGAATATCTCATGTCCAATACAGGCATGAAGCCAATTAACTGAATATGTATATACTAAATCTTTTATGGAGTCATTGAGACCTCTTTATGAAGGAAGACACCACACAAGACAGATGACAATACTACTATCAGATTTTTATGCTTACTAACATAGTATTTAAATTATACAAAAGTAATAACTTTTCATAACAGGATATTGGCCAATCATCATTGCAGCTATAATCATGCCCATATATATCACCACAAATTCAGTCATTGTCCTATTATTGTAGAAAGAGATTTTCTATTCTATTTGATATCATTATTAGAGCTGAGCATCCAGTGGAATGTGGCATGAAGTGGTGCCACTCTTTCCTATACCTCAGGACTAATTTATTTGGTGCAATCACCTGATCCAACTGGCTGAGAAATAAAGGGATTTTTTTAAAAATAATTTTCTGACATAGAAACTTTTTGCAGAAACAATGATAGATTATGTTTGGATAGACAGATGAATACAGGATGAAGCTCCCATCTGGCTTTAGTCATAGAATCAGAATGGCTTGGGTTGAAAGAGATCTTAAAGGTCATCTAATTCCACTACGACTGCCATGGACAGGGATGCCACTCACTAGACCAGATTACTCAGGGCTCCAGCCAACCTGGTCTTGAACACTTCCAGGAATGTGACATCCACAGCCTTTGTAGGCAACCTGTTCCAGTGTTTCACCACCACTGACTGTTGAATACAGCAGGTGCAGGTATTTCAGTTTGCAAGATGCAGATTGAGACGAGACTGAGCTCTGGTGGGAGCCCAAGACAGCCTAGCAAAGAGGACAAGGACCGGTGCCCCGCCAGGTGAACGGACACCAGGAGACACAGCAGGAGCCAAGGGCTTGGAGGAGGGGCAAGACTTGCTCCTGCTTGGACCACAAGGGTGTAAAAGCCCAAGGATTCCTTGGTGGGGGTCCCTCTTCAGCAGCACCAGCTGGAGCTGTTTCTGTGTCCCTGCACTGTGAATAAATGGCTTTATGGAAGGAGACATCTGAGACTCTGCAATGGGAAACCTGGGCTGGAAGCAGTGAGGAAGCCTGCTCTGCCTGGCTGTGAGGGGGTGTGCAGGGAGCCAAGGGGGCTCCCCCCGGGCCACTGGAGCTGCTGCTGCTGCCAAGGGGCTCCAGTCCCAGCAGTGAAAGTCTCTGGCCTTGGGACTGTGACTGCCAGAGAGGCTCGAGGATGGTCAGACCGGGAAGTTTCCTTGACACTGAATAAAACATTTCTTCCTAACATGTAATCTAAACCCACCCTCTTTCAGTTTAAAAAATTCCCCCTTGTCCCCTCACTGTCTGCTCATTACTCTTTAAAAGTCACTCTTCCTCTTTTTTATAAGCCTCCTTAAAGTACTGGAAGGCTACACTGAAGTCTTCCCAGAGCCTTCTCTTCCTGAGGCTGAATTACCCCAGCTCTCATCCTATATTTATAGGAAAGGCTCTACAGCCCTCTGAGAGGGGATTTTTGTGGCTCCAGTCCTTTGGAGCTACACCAGCTTTCACTGTGGTAGGATAGAATGCTGCTTTCAATCTCCTCCGCTGATGAGCTGGACCTCAGTGAATGTTCAGGCCTTTGTGCACTGTAGAAGGATGTCAACAGAGAATTAATTGTAGAATACATTGCTTCTTCACAACAGCTCAGAGAAAATGAGACAGTCTTGTAAAGGTGGGGAAACCATGGCTTCACATCCCTGATAAGGAATTGAACCAGCAAGCTCTCAGTGCACACAGAAGCACTCTTACCCATTAGAAAAATGTGAACACTCTCCCCACAGCAGTCCCTTTTCTCCAAAAAGAAAACACTTAACAAGTAAGGGTTGATTTAAACATAGTGTGGAATAATCTAAATGTTTCTCAGAATATTTTAATTTTGTTAAATGTTATATCACATGCAAGATCCTTAATGAAATTTACCTGAACAATCATTCTAACATATTTTTTTCTTATAGACCAAATAGTATAACACCCAAAGACACTATTATAAGAAGAATTATATGCAACAGCCTATTGTACTGTGAAGAGTGTAGAGTTTTTCTTATGCAAGTTAATCTTCATGTAAAGTTCAATTTATTAAAATTATTACAGTTTTCAGAGGAAACAGTAAGGACTCTTTCCTTTCAACCACAGTTTTTCACATTCAGTGGCCAAGATTCTTGCACAAAGGAGCCCCAGTGATTTAACACTGGAGTGTTTAATAGTCATGGGAACTTTTACACTCAGTTGAAATGTTGAATTTAAGCACAGCTTTCTAACTTTTTAAATTATCAGTACACTTCAAATTAACTAGCAGGATATTCTATTAAGAATAGCTTTAGTCTTGGTTTGTCTAGCTCGGACTTTCCCACACAGGTTGTAAGTGGATTTAATTACTGAATGGCATGATTATGGCTCTTTCTGCTCTCCCAAAATGAGTAACTCTCTAGTGTTTTGCACCAAGAGAGCATCAAGACCATAAAAATAATCTGAAATTTTATCAGTTCCACAGATATGAGGAAGAGGAAGATAACCACCTCCATCCAGCCTTATCCTTTCAGTAAGCACTAAAATTATTAAATTATGCTTTACTATATATAATATTTTAAATACTTTCTTCTTTTTATCCAGCCTGTAATGTAATTAATGGGTCCCTAAGCAATGAATGAAAATGTACTGCTTCTGCTGCACTCACTGAAGCTGAAGGAATTAACTCCATTTTTCTGCTCATCCCTAATTAAGTAATGTGCTAAAATACTACATTCCCATTAAAGAAAATGTATTATACTGTATTTATGGCAAAAGCTCTTTCAACATGGTTCTATTTAATGAATGCACATTCATTGTCTTGATGAAGATCCCTGGATTTGGACTAAAAAGATTGGCTTGGCATTCATTGTGTTCTGCATTCATTAGAAGGGGAAAGCAATCATGAAACTAACAAGATTGTTTGTGGGTAGAAAATTTCCATTGTGAACAGCCCCAGGCAGAAAATGGTTGTATTTATCACACAGAACAATGGTGCGTGTTCTAGGTAGAAACTGTGGCCCAGATGATGATGCAATACATTTAGAGATTGATTCTCCCAGAAACTGAAGGGAAGGGATAAAACTACATGGAATTCAGCCTGAAGTTCTGGGTGATTTTTTAAGAGATTGCTTCGAAATAAGTAGCTCCAACAAGTTGGGGTAAATTTTCAATTTTCAAAGGGTTTTTTTGGGTTTTTTTGTTATTTGTTTGCGGGATTTTTGTTTGGTTTTTTTGGGTTTTTTTCTTTGTTGTTGTTTGTTTGTTTATATATATATATATATATATATCCATTTTATT
Organism: Dicaeum eximium; assembly: GCA_013396995.1. Classification (NCBI taxonomy): domain Eukaryota; kingdom Metazoa; phylum Chordata; class Aves; order Passeriformes; family Dicaeidae; genus Dicaeum; species Dicaeum eximium. The sequence continues at coordinate 1,144,033 of VWZP01010715.1, forward strand.
TCCTTAGCCATTCACTTAAATCTTACACATATTTTGAGTCCCTTTTTCTTATCCAAGCCAGGAGCAATGTAGTAAAAATTTCAAGAAAATTTCAAACGCGTGTTTGATTCACTCTTGTTTGACTTCTCACAGAGATGTGAAAAGTTCAGTTTCAACTAACTTTTTACAGGAAAGAGGGGTTTAGGGAAGTAGAACAGACATTGAAGGGGAAAGTGAAGGAACAAAAAAAGTAGGAAAAATGCATGTATAATGTCTTTCTCAGAGAGACAGAGAGAAAAAGAGAGAATGTATGATCTGTGAAAGGATTTAGTTTGACCTTACAAGATAATAAGAAAAACATGCTTTACACAGGTGAATGGGTTGATAACATGATTTCTCTCTGAGTTTAATGAGTGTCATGAAAGTCATGCTTTATAAGAAGGAAATGTTGTAAATCATGCATTACTAATGAAGATATTACTTTAGACAGAGGACCATGAATTTTACAGTACATGGATTCATATGGGTTTTGATTCTATAAAAGTTTTATATATGTACTTATCTACAGTTATCTGCATATGTGCTCTTGTGGTTCATTGAAATAATGGCTTTATTCACTGTAAAAAAATTTAGAACACATGTAAATATTTGCTACATGAGAAGTTTTAAATACACAAAAAAGCAGACATAAATTTCAGCCTGCTTGACTAAAATGTAACAATCAAAACCAAAACATGCAAAAAGGGCACCAAAGAAGCAAAGAAAAACCTAGAGTTTCACTAAAAAAGCTATTGATCTTCCCTTCTTACTGCATGTTTAAACAATTTTGGCCAAGTTTTGCATAACATCACCAAGCTACTCTAGAGATAATGTAATTCAGAACACCAATGTTTGCAATTAGCACGTACTGAATGGCTAAAAATTAAGTCAAACTGCATGTTTTTCTCATTCAGAAGGAACATACAGTAAAGGTTTGATAACATCACATAAGGGAACTGTTTAAGACCTTCCAAGAAAAAACTTATTCCTGCAGTGCCCATAATTGGCACCTCTAATTCTTTATACATGATGGCATGGAACAATAAATATGACTGTGCTATCTGAAAAATCAGCTGTGGTTCTTCCATTAGTTTATGAGCACTATATTAAAAGAGAATAAAATCTAGTAGAAACAAAAATAATCACATCCATTCTATGGTTCTAAAGACAATGAAACATTTTTAAACTAAAAGTTTTAGAGGAGGGGGAAAAATTTCTAATAAATTAGATAAATTAATCTATAAATGAATAGATTTTTGCCATAATTTTATTTTTATTTACACCAATTTCCTGAAAAAACATATGTTCACAGGAGTTTCTTGAAGTTTCTTGTGTGATACTATTTTAAAGCTATGGAATATTTCTCAGCAATTAATGATGTTTCCAAATATAATTCTGGGCATGTCTCAAGAAGTTTAAATATGTATATCCCGGCTTTCATCACATTTTGTATGCTCTTAACACCTCTAGAGATCTTTCTGAAGCAAATAAGTAACATATTTTCCACTTATTCTAATGGAAACTTTTCCTGAGTCCTTCAAGCGACTTTGAAAATCTAAACCTTTATAGCTGATGTTTTATCTTCTGGAAAGTGTTTATTACTGAAGGAGTCTGGTGAATAGCTGATGTGTTAGTACATTAAAAAATGTTTGAGAAATATCAATATACAGCAATTTTCCTTTTCAAAGATTAAATCCAAAATACCTTTAAAAACTTCAAGAGTCATTTTGATTGCTTGTGGTTCGCTGCCTTTGAAGTGACAGCTGATTCAGTTCTTGACAGACTAGAGTGAGAATTGTAACTGGTGTGTACCATGTCTTTAGATATAAAGGATACCATTTTTATCTCAAATATACATTTTAGTACGTTAAGTGCTGTGTAAATAATGCTCTGTTTGGATCTTTGTGGCTGATCACAGGCTGTGACTATCTGTGGGTTTTGCCACCAGCAAAGGTGAATTCCCATCCTAAATGACAGATTTTTCCCTTTCATAGACTGCTTACAGAGCTGCGTTCTCCAAACACTTACTCCCAAAATATCTGGATTATGAAGCAACTCTAGCAATGCAGACAGGAAAATCTGACTATGTCATGTCCAGTTCAGATATGGTGCAAACATGTTGCAGTACCAGACTGGGATGCTGTAGTTAGGTTATTAGCAATAAACATCTACCTGCGTTGGTAAGAGAATTATGAGCCAAAGATTTTAACCCTTACTCAAGTTCAAAACACTGAATGTATGAAAACATTAGTATTACTGAACACACTGGTAATTTTTAAAACTGTCATACACTTCTTTAAAAGAAATTTAGTAAGGCAGTTACAAATTGTGTTTAGCTGATGGAGAAAGAGAGTGGTCAACCAGAGTATAATTACTTTAGCCAAATCTTTGATACTCAAAATTAGAGATCACAGAAAAAAAAATTGTAACATTTCTTGCTTTTCAGGATTTCTTGAAATATTCTCATTTAAAATACAGAAGAGGCATTTTTACACATATTTAACTGAAAGGAAACTTTATTCGAATTTACCTTTAAAAGTAATTTCAAAATATATATAGTTTATCTTTTCTCTTTAATGGAACAGTTCATTTTGGAAATAAATTAAATACATGTTTACACCAATATCTTACACTGCATATTGTGATAAGGAGTGATTCTTGCTACTTATCGTAAAAATTTTGATTCTCAGACACTTCCGTAACCCCAGAGGAAAATTTACTTTTCCCAGACCTATCCTTTATCCTGACCAGGCCCATTGGCTCACACTACTTGACACAATCTCCTCACAAAAGGGTCAGCCATGGTCAAGGAGGGGAAATTTCTCCTCAGGGTAGTTAAAAATCTAGAAATAGCTTTAATCTCTTTTACTGAGGAGGAAGTTTGGACTCTGTGGCAACTGCAAGTGCCCTTATTCCTGTAAGGCAGGGTGATATCTGCCTGTCATACATTGTGCTCACAGAGGGGAAAATGAATTCTTTGAAGAGAAGAGACAAAGATTTTGTGAACAAAGTGCTGTAAACAAATGTCCATGCCCTTCAATTTAGCAGCCCTCACGTGATTTGGCACGGCCTGAAGTCAATTGAGATGTTTAGTCTGCAGCTGTTGGGAATATAAGCAGGATCATGCATGATTGCCAAAGTGTTTCTACTGACATCCATTAAAGATGGAATCTGTTACCACAACACACAAGCCCACAGCAGTATTTCAGGTGCTTAAAAACTTCTTGCTTCATCAGAGCAGCATGTGCTATGAAGACTTAGTAGCTAAAAGGCATTAGCTGTTCGATTAAAATTGCATGTTAAAGACTCTGTTTCCACATGCAGTCCTACCTGTGTCAGTGAATTTTTAATGAATAATTAAATGGAGGAACAAATTATTGGTTTTCCATCCAAAACAATTCTGTAATTGAATTTGAAGTGGAACAAAATTGTTTTATTAGCATATTTAATTAGAATTTAGTTAGGGTATGTTGGAATAATTGTTATAATAATTCCTTTTCTTCAAAAGGTCAGCCTTTTCATTAGAATTTTATGGTCTTGAAGTCAAAACAATGAGAAAAGGGGTTTGCTTGGGTTTGGTGCTCAGTTTATTCATTCTTTTTACTAATTCAGGACAAATTCACTTTGACAGCTGGTCACACACAAAACAACACTTGTAGTACTAAGTAAATGATGTGAAGAGCCATGAAATATGCATTGACTTAGGCACTGTCTGAGTGAAGATCTTTCCAAAACAGTACACAAAGGTCTTGAAAAAATTTTATCTAAACTTTTAAATAAATATATAATAAATGTCAACTTTTAATTGCTGTGGATAGGGAGGAGCACTAATTTATATTCAGAGAGGAATCTAAAAGCTTTGAGAAAAAATGTGTATAATTAAGATTAATGCTATTATAATTAAAATCTTTTCCAAAAGGATTTTTACAGTTTACTCAAAGATATGTAAACATATCATAGGCTTTTTCTGTTAAAAAGAGTGGAACATAAGGAATGCCTCTGTTTCTTGCTTGCTAAACCATAGAGAATATAAAAATGTTGCATGTTAAGAGGCACTTACCAGACTCAAAGAGGTTCTATGTCCCTGAGCATGCCAATCACCAAGTCTGTTTGTCAAAAGCTTCACTAAGAGACTATAATTTCACCTTTAAGCTTCAGAGAACTTCTTTAAATGGTTTCTCTATCCATTTTCTGGACAGACTGAATACTTAAAATGATCATACTGCATTGATTTAATTCATATTTAATTCTTTTTTTTTTTCATAAAGCCCCAAAACATTACTTAAGTTTTGCAGAGCAACTGTATTACTGGAGTAGGAAGGAGGGTGGCATGACACCAAAGTTCCTACCTCTCAAAATTATTTTAAGATTTAATTCCGTTTAACTACAACATTTTTTGTTTATACACACATTCTGCCTGAAATTTGTTTAATAATACATGGGATATCACCTTGTGGTGGGCCATCCCTGACTGGATGCCAGCTACCCACCAAAGCTGTTTTATCACTCTCCTCATCAGCTGGATAGGGGAGAGAAAATATATAAGGTTCATGAGCTGAGATAAAGTCTGGGAGACGTCACTCACCAGTCACCATCACATTTTTGCAAAACAGACTCAACTCGGAGAATTAATTTAATTTATTTCCAAGAAAAATTACAGCAGGATACTGAGAAGTAAAACTAATCTTAAAACCACCTTTTCCCCACTCTTGCCTCCTCGGGCTGTACCTCCCACCCCCGAGCACAGGAAGATGGGAACAGAGGTAATTGTCAGTTCATCACTTGCTGTTTCTGACACTGCTTTCTCCTCAGGGAGAGGAGTCTGTCCCTTGATGCAGCATGGGCTCCCTGCCACAGGAGACAGTTCTCCACAAACAGCTCCTGCACGAGTCCTTCCCGTGGCTACAGTCACGAGCTGCTCCAGTGTGTGTCCCATTCACGGAGTGCAGCCCTTTAGGAGCAGCCTGCTCCACTGTGAGCCCTCTGCAGGGCCACAGGTCCTGCAAACCTGCTCCAGCCTGGGATTCTCTCTCCATGGGTCCAGAAGTCCTGCCTCTCTCCACAGGTCCAGAGGTTCTTCTCTCCACATGCCTAGTGTGGACTTCCCATGAGGTACCAGCCTTCTTTTAGGCATCCACCCTCTCTGGTGTGGGGTCCTGCAGGGGCTGCAGGTGGGTCTGTGCTCCCCATGGAGCTCCATGGGCTGCAGGGGCACAGCTGCCTCCCCACAGGCTGCACCATGGGCTGCAGGGGAATCTCAGCTCTGCTGTCTGGGGCACCTCCTCCCTCCCCATCTTCCATCACTGACTTTGGTGTCTGCAGGGCTGTTTCTCTCACATGTTATCACTCCTCTCTTCTCTGGCCATAATTATTTCTGTGCAATAATTTCTTTTATAAAATGTGTCTGAATATATCAAGATAAACTGAAATTAAAATAAAATTTAAAATAAACCTTTATGGGAGCAGAATTTACACTCCAAGGTAGATTTATGTGACTTTTTAGCTGCAAAGGCCTAATTACAAGGACTATAGATTCTTTGACCTGTGCATGCATTTTACAATCAGAATTGGAGCTGGAACAAAGCAAGACAAGCATCCTCTAGTTGCTGTACTTTTCTTGGCTACCAGGTTGCTGGAAGAATGTTATTTAGCTCCTGTATGAAACCAGCTTTCTACAACAAAACAACATATGAATCATATCAGGGCCTATGTTTTAATTCATTTCTTTGAGAAAAAAAATATAATCATTATTTTAAAGAGATACTAAGAGTGCAAAATGAAGTGGAAATGGTCAGAAAAATAACATATTTTCTCTCATAAAACATCTATCAGCTCTTACCCTAGCCTTTTCTCCAGAGGATATGCTCCTTGTCCTGCATGAACAAATGTACAGAGTCATGAAAGAGGAACCTTGTGGGGAAACAAACCATAGTCACAGAGACACTGACAATGCATATGGAGCACAGATACACTCCAGGCAACCTGCAACTCACACGGGTACGAGATTTCCAGGTGGACGCTTGGTTAATGCCTGGACCACTTTGCCATACTGAAAAACCCAAACTGAGCTCCCTGTTTACCTTGACTTGGACGCCTGAATTTGATCTAGGTAGCTCCCTGAGAAGTTCTGCTTTGTACTGAAGTGCAGAAATGCCTACACGAGACATTCAAGAGACAGGTTTGTAAAAATATAATTTTGGCACTCCCTGATTCATTAACGTGAAAGCTGCACAGTGGTTTCACTTAACAGAAATACAGCTACTTGCCTTTCAAAAGAGTGACTGCACCTTGTTTGGGCTTATCAAGGTGAGCTTTAAATCATTGTGATTGAATATGGCATAATGAAGACAACAGTAGAAGAATGTTCTTCAGCAAAGAACACTGTGTTTGACTTTTGGACCAGAAAACTTTGGTTTTGACTTTTGGACCAAGTTTTCCGTGACAACCTTCTCTGTGCACCCACAGATTGTTTGTTACCGGCTTTAGAGAAAGCTGGCTCAAACAGAGACACTGTCAGCCCACACTTTCAAGGTATATTCTGAATTTTGTAAATGAAAAAAAAAAAGTTTTCACAGCCTCTCATTAAAAAAATAAATATGTGAAGGTAAGAAATTGTATCAGATGGTCCTTGAGCTGCATAGTCAGATTTTAATAGGTATTTTTTGACATATGAAAACTCCTAAACATAATACCAACATGACAAGAATGCAATTTTTCATTGTTAAGAAAATGTTCAAGGGTACATCTCATCGCATTCCAGATTTAATCTTTACCAAAGGTGAGGGCTAAGTTTTAATAGTGATCCCTATTACTGCACTTGCATCTCTTGGTTGACCTCATCTTTAGAGGGATTGGCAGCTTTTTTAATATAGTTCTATGTGGAATGTATTTGTAGGAATTCCCCCCTGCAGTATGATCATTTACCCATATGCTACAGATATTCAACACACACTCTCAGAAAATACAAATGTGAGAGTTGAGTTTGATGTTTTTGAAATCAATAGCAAAGATAACTGGTGACAAATAAAAGAAATTGCCAACCCACTACCCTACTGCCTTGAATGGTGCTAATCTCAGAAATATGGAAACATTTAGTAGTTTCATAATGAAGGAAATAAACATTTTATGTTTCTGCCTTTGGTTAGCAGAACCACCCATTTCATGTCTGTAATATGACCTGGTAATTATCTTAAAAGTTTCCAGTTTTGATCTAAAACATTTGTGGATAGCAAGTTTTAAAAATTAAGTCTACAGCAAATGCCACACTGGAAAGCCAAAACCAGCTAAATTTAAATTGCATTTGTTCAGATGTTTCTGCTGATGTGTGGTGTGTAATGACCCCCACAACTCCGTGTGAAGAGGTTTTTACACTAAGATTTTTCTTATATGCAGAAAGTAACATGAGCCTATATTCATACCTCTAATATCTGGCAGTTATCATAGTAAACAGCATCAATAAAAAGTATATTTTTTCCTTCCTCTTCTGCTTATTTAGACAATATGTTGACTCATCTCAATAGGAATTTTTCCCATGTCCCAAACTCAGGACACAGATCTGAGGAGAAAGGTCTGGGTTTAGCTCCAGATCCAACACAGTCTTCCTGTATGAGCTTAAGCAAGCCATTTAGACTTTCTTCAATCACTGTTCTTATGCCTGTTTCATTAATTTATTAATTTCCTGATCTTTAAATAAGGATAAGACCATTCTTCTTTGTCCCTTGTTGTTGCTATACTTACACTGAAAATTACAAGGTCTATGGTAATGGAGTCAACACCTATAGAAACGTTTCTTTAAGGCTCATTGATTCTATACTGCGTAAGAGAAGGCTTAAAACTGGGAAATATAATTAATTTTAAGACTGAGATCTTTTATATATGTAAGATCTATAAGTTATCTCTAATAACAGAAGTTATATATTAGCAGACATAAATGTACATGATTTTACAAACAAGTCACAGCCCATACTCTCTTGAAACCTAAAATCTCTAGCTGATTCAGATATCTATGAAATTATCAGGAGTTTTGGAATGACATTGATCCAGTTAATGTGCTGACACCAGCTAAACCCTGAGCAAAACATTCTTGACTCATTATCAGTGAAGAGAAAGTGTTTAAAGAGAGAGCAGTCTGGTCCTAATGTAGATGTTTAGGATAGGACAGAAAAATTTCCCAATAGTAGGTTGATTTATGATTTATTTCAACGTAGATGCCTAATTTTTGGACATATAAAACCAGGGAAGATTAACTGACTGCTGCTGGTCTTCAGTGGCATTATTACTGATTTGTGTTCAAAGGCCCCAGTCAGAATATATACCCATGAGCATGTACAAAACTCACAGAAGTTTAAACAATATTCACATGCTTTTTTTTTTCTGTTTTATTTAGCCACAGTTGCAAACTAGGTTGGCAAATGGACAAGGAGACAGATGAGTTGCACAAGGTTTGAAGTCCTTTTCTTTCAGCTGTTACACTGCATGATCTTTGCAGGATCTTTGCAGAGATATCCTGGTTCTTTAGAAATAACAGACCAGAAACAGTTTCATAAAACAATAGGTGTGTCAGTTTGTTGGCTTTGCCCCTGCTTTGTACATGGTTTGGCACATCTCTAATCTAGAAATCTTTCTAAAGCCTCTATTCAACTTTTCTTCTCTGCCAATGTGTATAATAGAAAAAGAACTGGAAGGCAAGAAAAAGCAATCACTCAGCTATTTAGTGCAAGGATGTCAATGAATTAAAGAAATTCTTTAATGCCATCACACAGTTTATTAATTGACATGTGTCTGGAAAGGCAATGAGCTCTGAATACCTTTGAAGTAATAACTCCACCCTGACAGGATGTCATGGCATCTGACAGAGAGCCATGGCAGAAATCTGAGCTGTTGATCAAATCTCTTCCTGAGCAGATCACCTGGGCTAGCACTCACCAGGTTCCAATTGTGGCAAAATTAGACTCTAACTCATCTATCAGATATTTTTTTCCTATGGGAAACAGTTTATGTCAAGTTATCTATGGACATCAAAACATCAGATAAGAAACACATGGTATTAAATTTAATCTCAGACTCTTTTCTTTTTTTTTTTTTTTTTTTTTAAGATTACACAATGTGGTTTAAGAAATCAATTTTTCCTGATTTACAGCAGGTCATTTGCAATGTTGGCCTGAAACTATTGCTTAGCTGTCTGAGGTTGGGTGTTTATGATGGCATTTTTGATTTGTTTCACTGACAAAGAAGACATATATGGGTTTTTTTTTAATATTATCATAGACCAGAGCTGTGAGAAAGAAGGTGAAAAGGAGAAAGACAAGAGAAACAAAAGAATACATTATTTTCCAAGCAAAAAGAGATTGTTAAAATTTAGAGGAAAAAAAATTTTACGAGGTAATCATGAAGGATTCTTGAAGTAGATTTATACTTGATTTCTTATCATGCTACAACTTAGCTGTCTTGTATCTTCATTTGAAAATAAAAGATAAAAGTACATCCATTCACAATTATGTTTATTATCACTGTCATGGGGGATTGAAGTAATTCATACTTGGAATTTGCATAAGGATTCAAGGATATCTGCCAACATAAAAATATTGAATTAACCAGAGAAAATGCCAACACACATATTTATCCACTTTTGTGTATACTGATTAACAAGAGTCAATTTGTAACCATCGTTACACACTATTTTTAGAAACATTCTTGCATTGATTTACCATCTGCATGAGATTGTAAAAGATTTTTCTCTCTTTGGTAAATATTTCTGAGAAATATTTAGAGTAGTAAGAGCTTAAGAAACTCTGCTTGGAATGCATAATCATCCTGCACTCCTTCTAAGACGGTCTAGGTATCCAACTCGAGGCAAGCATAATTAATGTGTGTATTTTAGCAATAAGAAGAGAAAGAGAAAGCTGCTGAATTAATTGAAACAAATAAATCTTCACAAGACCTGTCTCAGGAAAACTCTTAGTCAGCATGTAATGTTTTGTGTTGGGCATAAGCAGAACACTATGCAAGATGAGAGAACATAATTTTTTAATGTATATATAGTTTATATATATAAATGAAGTAGGCTTGGGCTCATGTTCTTTCATATAAGACTTTCCTAATATTTTTAGTCTTTACTCTGTAAGGTGTTCTACCAGAATACATGGAAGAAATAGGTCTCCAGATATTTATTGTTTTCTTGCACAAGCAGATGCTGAATGCAGGGTTTTAACTTTGTGGCTCAGGTTTCTTTGCTACAGTTCTTTTGTATCCACATAGGTAGTGCATCCCTAAGGACAAAGATTATTTTGTCCTATGCATCCATTCAGAAGCTGTCATGGGATGACCTTCATTTTTACACATAATTTTGGAAGGCAGTTCCATAAGTGAAATTTGTTCCAACATAGTTCCTAAATTTAAAAATATTTGGATTTTATCCCTTATTTAAACATGTAAACCAAGGTATATCAAAATTTGTCAGAGATGAAGACTTTTATTTAGCAAATTTGAACTTCCCCACAGGTTTTGTTTGTTTACTTAGTTGATTGTTTGTTTGAGATTTTTTGCTTTTTTGTTTCTTTTTTTTTCTTTTAAATTATGTTTCATGGATCTATTTTCAAGACTCATTTATAAACTTTCAGGAATACAGAACAGAAAGGAGTATTTAGATTATTCACCGTTGAATTAAAGTATGGTTCTACTATGTTTCTTTTTAAAAATAGGTAACTATCAACTGAAAAATCTCCAGAAAATACCAATAATTTGAAGAGACAGTACTAGTAACATCATATTTAAAAATACAGCCAAAGTGTAGATATTTAGCAAGAGTTTGCTTCTGATCTGCAGACAGCAAGGATACAAATAAAAATACTGTCATTCCTTAAAAAAAATAATTTGTAGTGGGCATTGATACTCAAGTGTATGAAACACCTCATTTGATTTGAGTGGGGACTCATAAATGTGCAAATATGAATAGTCTGATGAAGGCAAGTTGGTTGAATTCCAAGAATGACAAATAGCATTGTATAACAGCATCATGAGTGTTGGTAAGCAATTATGGAAATTGCTGAAATGCTTCTGTTTTATTTCTTTAGAGGTTTTTCAGAATATGTTAAACAGCCATGTAAAGGTGCTCAAGTACAGTTGATTCTGCCTTTGAGCAGGGCCAGAGTGATGTGTTTTCTTAGAGGTCTCACCATACCCCTTTGTTTTCTTTATTTGCAAGATTCATACAAAACTTTACATGTCTGTGAAGCTTCAGTGGACTAACTCACACGAATTGAGTTGAACACATAAATAGTTGTTTGCAGGTGAACTAGAAGAAGTATGTATGGAGTTATTTGCATACAGAGAGACAGAGGTGAATGGAGACATAATTATTCCTTTACTCATCTGTGGTTCTCAAAGGAAAATATAAAAAACAAAATGTATCTTCAACAGAAAGAGCGACATTCCTGAGTATTATGAGGAACTGGAAGAAAGACCCACTGAGATGGTCTCAGCATTCATATTTAGTGCCTTCTATATTTATGATGGTTCCCTTGCCTGTCTATTTCTTGAAATAAAGCCCTCTCTTATGGGCCATTTGAACAATACTGAAAACCACAGCCAAGTAGTTCTGGGAAGTGCTGTAAACATAAGCTCTATTTTTTTTTTTTTTTTAATAAACATCGTAAATATTTTTTCTACATGTAGAGAAAAACTTAAATGCTACATGAAAGATCAAACTTGCTAAGAAGAGCTATTCCAGTACATGGAAAGGAAGTTTAAATACAGACATATAGACAAAATATATAAATGCTGCATTATACATAGCTTGTCATAAAATACTTCTAGATTTCTTGTGATGAGTCAGTTACTTTATCCTTGGATGTTTTTTGTAAGTGTGCACATATATGTGGAAAAGATCTTTCTTTTCCACATATGTGTGCACACTCACAAAAACACTTGGAAGCTGAAAAAATTGCAACTGTGACCTGTATTCTGTAAAATATTATTTAATGTTCATTGTAATATCAGGACCTTTAAAGCTTTCATAATTGGAATGCAACTACTGCATTACATGGAATGCACTGCAGACTTGAGGTGAAAGGTCTCTCTCCATCATTCTTATATATTGAAGGGCTGCAGTAAGATTTCCCCAGAGCCACCTTCTCTTCTCCAGACTGAGCTACCCTACCTCTCTTAATCTGTCCTCATAGAACAGATATTCCAATTAAATCAAATTACCTCAACTACATTTAACCTAGGAGTCTGCTGAAGAACTGCATTGTCCTTACACTTATAGTCTTGGCAGACCAGGTTTTTACCTTTTATTTAGCTAAAATGTAGAGAAAAATCTGGTGTAATTAGTGGGAGTACAACTATAAAGGACTCCAGGAATTTTCAGTTTATTCATGTGATCAGGTCTCGATCTCAGACCTGTTGGGGAATCCACTATTAAACCAGAAATTATAGAATTAATAAATGTAGTTAATTTTTTTATGCACGGGCTACATGGAAAATGTGACATTGGTATGTCATTGGTATGATTGTCAGTGATTGGTATGACTGAGAAATTTGTTCCTCTAGCACTAATATCTGCACCTTTCTTAAGAAAACTGAATGCACTCACATAAATTTGCAATTAAGTGGTTGTGTTTTTTTTAATTTTAAATGTTCCCTCAATTTCTTCATTTGTTTTTGTTGATGCAGCACTAATTAAAATTAAAATAGAAAAAAAAAACAATGAGGAAAATATTTCTTTAATACCAACAGTTAAGAGTCAACGAAACTTGAAGTAGATGATGGCATGCAGACCTTACCTAATTGTATCCTACATTTTACTAATTCCTCACAGGTTCAGGCAGGCAGATGCAAGAGGTTTAGACAATACCATTACGCATCCCACAAAAATGAGGAATAACTTGCTGAGACTAGTATTTTCAGATTTCAGAGCCTAAAGCTATTGGAACATGTTAATAAAACAAAAAAAGCCTCTGCAACATTTAGTATCCAGGACATTTGAAGAATGCTGAACAATGAGTGCTGAATGTTGAAGTATATAGTGGAAATATAAAGGTTTGATATTCCTTCTTTTAAATACTTTGAAAGATTTTTCTACTAAAATGTTTTTCCAATTACCAAGGGAGAAAAAATTCTCAAAGAAATTATAATAAATGAGCTACAGCTTAATGAAGCTTTTTAATTCAGATTTTGAAACTCTTTTGTGAATACATATGATTTTTCAGTAGGCCACGATATTTTAGTGCATCTCATTAGGTATCCAAGTTTGAAATGCTTTGACATCATTCAGGAGGTGAGTTATCTCCAAAGAAACTCCTTTTTTATACAACTTAAACGCTTGTACCCGTGTTTTGATTGCCTTGGATTTTAGTTTTGTTTGTTTATACTCCTTGCTGCAAAGGACATACTGTTTGGTGAGCACAGGAAAGGCAACAGCTTTGAGCAGAATACATATTTCATATACTTCTGCAGTAATGATTGCTTTTGGCTGTTTGCATATCCCTTTGCACATTTCAAAAGCAATCCCTGACAAGAAAAATCCTACCCAAAAATTCTCTGGGGAACTTTGAAAGTGAAAGCACAAGATATCTTTATACGTGCACTCAGAGGCAAGGTGGCCTTGCAAGGGCCCAGGAGACAAGCTGTCAGATCACTGGCTCTATTATTACAGTAAGAGGTACTTTTGGCCAAGGCAGCATGTGGTATATATTTGACTCGAGGTTTTCTGACCCTGTGACAGAAACATGGCTTTGATACTTATTCTACACAAAAAAATCATCTTGCGTTTAGCTGAAACAAAAAGGGAGGAAAAGAGTCAGGTAACGTGTAAGTACTGTCAAAGGGGCAGCTGTAAAGTTGGGCAAACTCAAAGGTAACACCATTTCAAACATAATTCTATTTTAAACATTATTCTCTGACAGAGGAATCCTGAAGCTTGTCTTGTGTTTGCACACACACTTGCACTGACAAATTGCCCAATTGATATGAGTGCATGCACATTTTATTATTCATAATTAAGACTCAGGGAAAAAGATACAAAGGTAAAAGTTTTAGGTAAAGTTAACAGAAGTGGTGAAAAGAGATAAGGCATCTGAAAGTATCACTTTCCATCCAAATTAAAAATAGACAGAAAAATAATATATTGAAGAAGATACTTTTCTACCAATGACAACATCCAGCTTTCATGGAAATGGAAAGGATTCCATTACAACATTTCAAAAATAGGACTGGAAATGGTGTGCAGGGATACATCAAGTACTAGTGCATTAGTTACACAAGATACTTGTTCTCACAGCATGAAATTGTGTCTGTTGCTCGTAGCTGGGTGCTATAACAGTGTACAAATCCTGTCCCCCTAGCTCAGGTGATGATATATGGGTTCATGTACTAGATTCCAAGAGGCCAAAATTATCTAAAGTTTTTTCACTCTTTTCATCCCTCTTTACTTTTTTCTACTGTAAATATTAATTATTGTTTAATTTCATGCTTTCTCTGGATCATGGCTTCAACTTGCAGATCAAACTTAAGAAAAAAGAGATTTAGAAAATTCCCCATATGAGAGGCTTGGGTCCCCCAGCATAAACAAACATTGGGTGTGGTTTCCTCTTCTTCTTCTTCTTCTTCCACTCCATGTTCTGTAGTATAGGTGGCAGATAGTTATTGGTTTAGAATAATAGTGACATGGAGGCTACGTATGTAAATTAGAAGAAGTTATTGGTAATAAAGTAAAAACAATATACGTGTGAAGAGACAATTGGATATTATATCTTTAAAAGGCCTTGGTTTGAGATTCTGGAGGCCATTTTGCTCCTCTTGTACCCTGCTTCTCGTATGTCAAGTCTGGTCCTCAGACAAACATAAGATAAGATAAGAATAAACCAGAGACCGAAGACAGGAACCTTGAGTTGTGCCTGTGTCTCACACCTTGCTCAAGAACTCACAAGGGAATTACCCCCAAAAGGGCCCTGGGGGCATCAGTTCCCTGCCTATGGTGGTACCCACAGAACCACCGCACACCCCAACTAAACCATGGCACTGAGTGCCACATCCAGGCTTTTTTTGAACACATCCAAGGATGGTGACTCCACCACATCCCCAGGCAGGTCATTCCAGCACTTTATCTTTCAAAGCATGATATTTAGTTGGCTGGAATGGATTCTCCCATCCAGAATGCTTCCCTGAAGTAATTTAGCAAAAGATAATTTATGCACAAGAAATTTTTGCTACACTAGTTCTATGTTAATCTTCTTTAAATGAAATGGTAAAAATAGTTATCGGGAAATTTAAAAATAAAAGGAAGGTAATAGTAGTAATAATAATAGTAATAGTAATATTATAATAATAATAATATCATCCCCAGAACATATGTTTAAAGATTGCCTGAAACCAAGGAATTGTTTCCAGATTTGCTACTTGGTTAGAAAACCGATATTAACTTTCAACCATGATGTAAGATCATGTAGGATAGTTAAGCACATATAACAGACCTCTGCTGTATTCTAAGCATTGGGCAAAATTGTTGGAATTTTTTTGTTTGGCTGCTTCTGTGGTTTTTTCTTTGGTTTAAACTCAAGTCTTTGCTAGTCAGGTCTTCCTGACTCAGTTGTCCTAAAAAATAGAATTCCTGAGAAGCTGTTTTTGCTTTGGCATTGGCTTGTGCTGACTCACCTCAGCAAAGACAGCCTGGCAGGAGTGGTAGAAGGACCTGGAAATTTCTTGGCAGCTTAAAGCCTTCTGTAAGTCACACTTGGCTATCAGTTGTATGTCTGGTTGTATGGTGATACAGGTCTAGACAAGGTTATTATGTGCTGACATTCCAAATCTGAAGTCTCTGCTCCTTATACTGAATGTATTATTGCTCAATAAGACTAGTCTAGAACTGATTCCTAAAGAAACCTCTGTGTTTAGGCCATGAAATCTTGCTTTAGGATTCTGAGAATGATTATATAATGGAAAATAGACCCTCACAATGTTATTTGTATTTTTATAAAGTGAGACAGACTAATCATTGCTTTTTAAACTGTGGATCATTGTACAGAACTCTAAGGCCAACTCAGCATGCCACACTGAAAGTGTTGAATTTGTATTCACTGTGGAGCTGAATCTCTTCTGCTTGGGAGAAAATCTGTTTGGGAAAGTTGTATATAATATCCTTTATGTGACATATTGCAGGAAAATAAATCTAGGCTAACTTCCTTAACATCACTGACAATCTACCTAAAATCTAGACTATGTATGACCAACATATCTGTGTTGCAGTAGTGGCCAGAAAAAACTCTGACTTTTTTGAAAGTTTCCACAGGCCCTGAACTATCTCCATCTCTTACAGTAGAGTCCAAGACATTACAACATCTGGTTTTATATTACAGTGAAATTTCAGGATGGGTTAGCTTCCTAACCCAAAGCACAGCTACCTTTGATTATTTTCCATTTCACTACAAAGTAAACTAACTTAAATTGTTAACATCACACCTGTTGGAAGTTGCCAAATTTCTTTTCCAGCTCACAGTCCTACAACATACATGCTAGAGGCTGATTTACATCCTCACAAGAGTCCATATTAGAGGAACAATTAGTTAAAAATTTCTAGTTAAAATTCATTCAATTTGATTTCAAATAGGTTAGCTAAAAGTTAGAGCAATTTTTTTTTTTTCTGACTTCACATATTACATTTCTCTTAATAACATGTATATAATTTGATTTGTACTTGGTCAAAAGTGCTTAACAGATATCTCTTCACATAGCCTTTGCAAACATCAAGTTAATCAAAACTGAAAACATCTTATGTTCATGTAATTCTCCCTTTCAAGACATTGCAACAATCAAGCTACCACTGTATTCTAACAAAACATTTTCAAATAGGCATGTGAGGATTTAAATGTTTTACTGACTTAAGCAGGGCTAATGTAAATAAACTCATATGTTGTGTTTTAAATATGTACCCCTTTTAGCTTAAGGAAACCTCTACACTGAATTCACAATGGTGGCATAAAGGTGTAATAGCAAACAGCATTAAAACCTCCTAGAATTTCCCAAAGAACTTATGAGTACCCTCCATATTACTTTTTTTTTTTCATAGTTGAGCAGAGAAGCCTGAAATAACTGTAAGAAAATCAAATTTCTTTTTTACAGTGAAAAGTAGGGAGGAGTTTATTTGTTGTAATTTGAGGTGCAACAAATGTTTGCCTCAACAAAGAAACCCATCAACACACATCACGCTGACTTGAGGTAGCAAAGGGTTTTATGACATCTTATTTATCTGTTTCCCCAGTGACTCTCTAGTCTTTTGGTTTACTATCTGTCAAGCTCTGCTTTTGATGGGGTTTAGAGACTTTAAAATGTACTAGAATCATTTCTGCACAGAGTAAGATATTCTAGCAAAAGCAGTTGCCGTCATCTAGCAAGTTCTGGTAGGATGCAGCTTACGTACTGAAACAAATCTGTGAAGAGTACATCTGTGAATTCATATCCATGATGCAAAAGCATTTGGAAAAAGAAAAGAAAAAAAAAAGGAGTTTTACAGAGCTGGATATTACTGCTGAAAGCTGCAAAAAAAGGAGAGTGAGGAGATTTTGTAAACATCTGCAAATTACCTTTATCGAGCTACAAAGAGCTCCAGAACAGAGAATCTATCTGAACACAAACACATGCACCCCTGTTTAGTGTTTCACCAGGCTGGGTTTATTAGTTTCCTATGCAGTGGTGTGCTCAGAGGAAGCATCTTGCATTAAACTGCAGCCCCTACAGAACTGAGTGTAAGGTTTTGGGAAAAGGGGTTGGGAAGGAAGATGCAGGAAGGCCTTGCAGAGATGCTTTATTGGTGAAAGATTTTAAGAATGTAAAACCTGCAGAAGAGATAGAGCTAAAAGCAAAATTTGAGCTATAGAATGCGAAGCAGGAAGACGGTGATTAAGTTATCTGAAGACCAGGCCCCTGATGATTGAACAATACTGCTCCCCAGACAAAGGGATAAGGGGTTGGGCCCTGCCAGGTGATAGGAAAAAAAGGTGGGTTTGCCAAGGTTTTAGTATGGTAATATAATAGTTCTCATAGGCTGCATGTAAATTTTGTAGGTTTTGTACCCTGTACTGGTTGGTTGATGCTAACCAGAGTATTCAGCATAGAAGGGATAAATGGGATTGTAACAGGAAGTTCACTCTCTTGGGAACACGCTTTAGCCGGAGCTGGTCAGGTTGGCTGTCCCCACGAGCAATAAACCACGTGTCCAAAGAGCATCCCTGTCTCCGGAAATCTCTCGTCGAACCCCTGATAGCACCCAGCTTTTTCCAATAAAAAGATACATTTAAGGTGGCAGGAAAATGGAGCAGACAGCCTTAATTATGAAGTCTAGAGCAGCTGGGCTGTGATGTCTTGTTTCTGGGAAGAAATCATAAATGGACAACCCGAGGCCAGGAAATGTATTTGACGTGCACGGAGCAGGGAGGGAGGGAAGGCCCAGAGTACCTGGCTCAGCAGGCTTGGAAATAGCACAGCAATCTGGAGCATGGTGTGCAGAGGGAGTGTAAACGGGCTCACAAAGCTTCTCTTTCATTTTCCTTCTGGCTTGGCCAAGTTCTATCCCTAGCTCTGTGTTACCAAAAAAAGATTGGCCTACTTATTCATCATTAAAACTCAGCTGACTATTGGTTAGATGACTTTGGAAGCTTCAGAGCTCATTATTTCTGAATACTTGGTGGCCTTTCAACATTAATACATTTCATGTTATTAAGAAAAAGGAGAGCTAAATTAGGCTTTTGAGAAAGCATATAATTCCTTAATATTTCTATGAACATAATACAAATGCAAATTTTTTTTCTGCTATTTCACATGTGGTACTGAACAATAAAGAATAAATTTATTTTAGCAAGCAGAATTATGCCCTTCCCTCATCTTCACTTTCTCACTCATTCAAAAAAAAAATTAAAGAAAAAATTTAGTGTTAAAAAACTTTTCAGGCTGATACAGTAGGCAAATATTTCTTTTGTTGGCTGGATGCTTGACAATATATAAAATACATATTAATTATATGTATTAAAAGACATGTAATATATAATGAATATAAATAAATATGTTCAAAATAGAAACTTGAAAAATTAGCAAAAGGCAAGTAATTTTCAGTCATAATAAGATGAATATTCATGATAAGATTATAAGATTCAGTCATAATAAGATTGAAAAATATTAATCATAAATATTGTGATGCACAAGTTGATACATTTTGTGGTCTTTAATGCTCTGCTAGCTGATATTAGAGTACTATTTTGCCACTTCACTGGAGTTGGTGTTTTGTCAATATTCTTGTGTAGAACTTTTCATATATTTTTTAGGTCTGACATAAAAATTGGCTATAGGATGAAACTTGGTATCAAGTTACTAGGTTTGTTTAGAACAGCAACAAATATATTTTCAATACATTTCATTTAAATGTTATATTTTGAAGATATAAAAAAGATATAACAAGATGTGTTTGTGGCTTAAAATTTTTACTTCATAGGAAATAAAAAAGTTTGGTATTTAGAGAAAAAGATTTCTTAACAAAAAAAAAAAATTACTTCCCCTGGAATCCGAACAGTTGCTGCTAATAGTGTACTTGTTTTTTAAAAACTCTCCAACATATTTAATTGTTAATAGTTCTGGCCTTAAAATAGTGCTCTTTTTCACACAAATGCCTTCCTGCATGCCTGCTTCCCAAAGTGTGAGCATTAAAAACCATTATTTCTACAGTGTAAGCAGACAAAGTATATGATAGAAAAATGTTTCTTTTCCCTAGTATTGTTTTATTTTGTGCTTTCCTCTCTGTGAAGTAATTCCTCCCATTGAAGACAACCCAAAGTCTTTCTCAATTGCTATTTCCTGGCTGGTACTCCCTCTTCATCCTCGTTGCTTGCTCACAAACAATAAAAAAAACAAACTATAAACAAAGAACACTGCCTTCTTGGTGTGAAGCACTGAATGAACATACATAATTTATGCTTTACTTGCCAGCAATCTCTGAAGAACCAGAATCTCTTGCATTGCTATAGCTAGAAGAGCACAGATAAAATTCAGTTTTAAACTGGATATTAAAACATGCCAGTGACTTTAGCATGAGGACACCGTGTCATCTTCCTGTTGTGTCTATAGCTTTCTGTTATTATATTTGTGTAAATATATTGTTTAACTGGAGAACTGAGGTAACAAATAGATTTTTTGGTTCAAATAGATTTCGAAAATCTCTGTCATTCTAAGGACATTTGGCCACAGGATATTTATGTTAGATAGTGAGGTCAGAGTCACAAGCTGGTTCATGCAATACGGATGTATACACACCTACTCCAGGGGAAGAATGAGTTTTGTCTCTAGAAAAAAAACATTCTTTATGTGTCAATTGCATTTTTGCTGTTCCATCAACGCAATTTTACTCTTTACTGCAGGCTATGCAAGCATGCTCTTAATAGTCTTTCATCCAGACACAGTGATTTTGTCTTTCCTCTGTTTCATGACAGTATTGCAAGCTCCAACTTCCAAGATTGTCACAAGACATAAATTACTGGTGAGCAATAGTTTGCACCATTAAAGCTCTTAAGTACTTTGCAAAGGAGTTCCTCCATCATGGGCTTATTGAAGTTTGTTTCTTTGTTATTGTTTTGTTTATTATTTGTTTCTCTGACAGTGAGGCTGTTGGCAGCTGGTGTGGATTACTGCTGGCAAGCCCCGAGTCAGGCACATCTGCCTGGGGTACCCACACATGGCAGAGGAGAAATGGCTGTAGACACATCTGGAGATTAGCAGAGAGTAGCAATGGTCCACCAAGAGAGAGGCAGGGGGTTGGAGAGCTCTGGAACTGCCAGGAGTGATTCATTCATGGACCCTGAAGCTTTTAGCTTTGTTCCTGCCATGTGAGCAAGCCAAATGCATCATAAGGAGAAAAGTAGCATCTAGACCTTGTGTTTGGAAACCTTTAAGTACCATTAATATTTTTTGTGGGGGCCTTTTGAAGCTATTGTTTTGTAACCCTGTTGCTCTGATGAAGAAATCTACTGAAGTTGCAATAATTTTGATTTTTATTGATTCTTCCAGTGCATTTATAGATTTTTCTTCTAGTCCTGCTATTCTAAATTGACTCTGTAATAGGATTTAGTTCACAAAATCATTCAGCTATCACAAATTGTTTGCTTTTGCTCACTTAAAAATACTATTGTGCCTTTTATTTTTCCACAGAGAGTGTGAGAAAGACAGTTCTATACTGAAGGTACAAGAAGCTTTCCCATGGCACATCATGGTTACACAAGCAAAATGGGTTATTCTGTCTGTTCACTCTGAGGTTGAGTTAGGTCTCCGACACCAATTCTCACTTTTGAATTTGATTTCGCTGACCATCTCTTTTTTTTTTTCAAGGCTTTTAATTTGGGCTGTGTAAAAAGTTGCCTAAGTGACTGGTTTTAATTGAAAAAAACTCCTTCATCATTACTGAATACTGGCAGTCCCAAAGAAAAATTAGAATTATAAATCTTTTTGAATTGGTGGGTTACTGAGATTCTTAAATAAAATGAAATGTTGCATTTCAAACAGGTTTTTATTTTTAAAACTCATATTCCTACATCTCTGACTAATACATATTTATTCAAATCAAGAATATGCCACAAATATTCCTTATATATTCCACATTCTAATAAAATCCTATTATATTACACAAAGTTGTCAGGCGTTCACATTACAGGTAATGTTGTTACTTCTATACAAAGTTACAGCTGTACATCATAAAAATTTCTTTCCTCTAGATCATTAGTTCTCCTCTATTATAAATGCAAATTATCTGAAATATAATAAAGAGAGAAATTCTCCAGTCTTTCAATCTCCATTTTTTCTTGGAATAAGATTCAGTTTCTTTTCTAATTCACAACAATTAGGTAAAATCATACCGTCCTCATTCAGGGCAAAATTATTGCAACATCAAAGTTTTAACAACCAATTTAGAACACATTAAAATTAATATGCTGGAACTCACTTTGATGAGTAACCACTGCAATGCAATATCTAATGAACCAGAATGTCAATGAATAGTTGTTTTTACTTGCCTTTACCAAAAAAAAAAAAAAAAGAGAAAAGGAAAATAATGACATTTCTAAAACAAATATTCTTTGAGTAGTGTCACTGAAAACTCAGAGTAACATGTTGCTGCAGAAATGACTATATTAAAATGCATAGGCAGTGAGAAAAAAGCCCTTTCACTTTAAGAAAAAAACATTAATGTAAACATTTTATTGTGAATTACTTTGATATTTTGCAATTACTTCAAATCTGTAATACACTGAAAAAAGCATTTCAAGTGTACAGGGAAATTTGCACTTTTTTCCTTCTTTGTGTTTGTGTATCTGTAGAACTTTAAAATATAGCTGAAATGGGAACTAACCAGCTTCTTAAAATGCAATTCTACCATGCTTCAGCTTCCCTTACCTACAAATTCCAAAGATTCAGCTAAAATGCTGACAGAACATCTGTGGTTTTTCCACCACATGGATGTCACCAGCAGAGGAGAATCTGAAAGTAACATCTGGATCCATCTTGCTAGTTAATGGATTTTTTCCTTGAGGAATAATCTGAGCATGATAGAAGAGCAAAGGTTTGCTCTCTCCTGCAGAATGTCCATTATCAGGGAAATAGCATTAGGGAAGAAAAGTAATTGGCAAACTAAACACATTCAGTATGGGATTTATTCAGAATACAGATCTCACCTGCTATTTCACTGTTTCTTTTTAAGGTAAATAGCATAGCATTCGTAAATTCTGAATCTTCTCACATTTGATGTATGGTATAAACTAAGATCTTGGTAATACTGCATTCTTTCTTTATGAGCCTACTGTGTTTAATAAGGTTTTTTAATGACACTACAGTTCTCCAGCACGTCTGTCACTGAGGCTTCTGTGCAACATATCTACCTTCATACATTATGCAAATCTCAGCAGAAGATCTGCCTATGGTTTTGATAGGCAAAATTTAAGAAAATTAAAACAATGAAACCAAACTTATCCTTTTCTTAGAAAGGATCTTTTTAGAACTAGAAGTGTGTTGTATTTTAAATGGTAAGTTATTCCATAATGTATGTGAGGACCTTGTAGAAGGTCTTTCATTTATCCTTTTTTTCTAAATCTAAATTTTCTATATCCTTTACATTTCTAAATCTAAATCTTTCATTTATCCTCTTTTTCTAATCCTTTTTTTTCTAATCCAAGTGTATCTATGAACTCTCTCCTGGACACAGGTTTCTGTTTGTCACAGTGGAGAGCTAAATGGCAGTAGAGGTTGGCTTACATGCTTAGATGATAATTTCCAGACTGATGAATCTGCATGTGAGTGACTGCAAAAAGGGATCTCTTTTGCAATTAAATGTGCACACTATTTTAGGGTTTGATATTGATTGGTTTATTAATTACCCATTTGTGTTTGAACTTCCTTCTTTCTCAGTTTTAGAGCCGTGCTGTGTTTTGCAAGAGTAAGGGGACATTCCTAATTACTTGCACTCTTCTTAATTTTCTTCTTAATTTATTAGAGCCTTCTTAATTTATTAGAGCAAAACAGGTTACTAGTGTATGCACTCCATCCCTTGGCAGAGGTGTTGTGCCCAAGCACCACTGGTGTCACAGAGATCCATTTGATTCCTCAGAAAAGAACAATACAGGTCTTAGAATTCCTAGGATTCGAGTAATGATGCGTGGCAATCTAAAGCCAAGCTTTTCATTTAGGAGGATTTCCTCCTTGGTGCTTTATTTCATGTTGGTGATTCTAATGACTGATTAGAACGCCAATTCTAAAGATTGTGGTGAATTCAAGTGAAAATGTCCATAATACTTTGTCTCAGCATGTAACTATTTAATATAGAAGTTTCTAAGTCATATTTTAGAGAACATGTTTTTAGAGATCTGAAAAGTCTGTATTTCCATGTTCTAGTCATTTGTTGAAAAATTGGACAGATAAATTCCCCAAAAATTAAATAAATAAAAACACTCTTGCAGTTCTATTCCACAACATCATTTTAAAAAAACCTTTCAAAGCATCTGGTAAACATAATTTTGTGTTTTCAGTATTTTTTTGTAGAACAGTGCCGAAGAAATGTGAAGCTTCAAAAGGCTCTCTGGTCTCAAATAATGCTACTGGAAACAATTTTCCATCCATTACAAGTAACAGGCAGTAAAAATCCACAAACAATGAACTCTTTAAATTTAAAATAACACATTATTTTAACAAAGATTTTGCTTCTTCAGGCTGTAGAAGGAAAATTCTTTAAGGTTTTTATTAAACTCTGAGGACATAAAAATGGTCTATACAAATGAAGTAGCAATAATCAAAACCAAAGACACAAGATAAAAGTTCCATTTTAATTCTAGGTATACACCTAATTTAAGGGTCTTCATGAAATCAAATCAGACACCCCTACAATGAAACATAAGAACATGAGAATTGATCACAAAGGTTGTCAGCTTATTTCTTTTAGCTCTGTAACTTCCCTGGAAGTTAACAATCAAACAATCTAGAACATAACTGCAAGATATTTCCAAATAGCACAGCAAATGTGTTTGTAAATAGTGTAGTGTCACCATATTAAATGGGGTTTTTGCTTTGTTTGTTTTTTTCTGCAAGCATTTCTAAGTCTTCACTATTTCTCCTTTTGCTATGGCAAATGTAGAAAACCTCCTTCTTTTCCCACCTTTTATATGTTTAAGGTGACATTTTACACAAAAGAGGAAACTTTAATATAAAAAATATCCGTACCTAGTTCCTAGAGGATCATAAAACTTTTCATACTTGAAATTTAGCACCAGTAAATATGTTTCATAATATTGCAAATACATCTGTGAAAAAAAGGTTTAATTAAAATTGGTGTTTACTGATCTTTTGACAGAGAAAACCATCACTAGATATTAACAGTAGGAATTATATGGGGTTGCAGAGTTCTGAGAAATTGTGTTCTGTTGTCTCAATCCTTACTGAATTAATGAACTTATCTCTGGTGTGCCCACCACAGTTCAGATGTAGGAATGGAAACCCTTTGTGCTTGTCAGGGCAAACTGAATGTGACAGTTCAAGGTAAAGTAGAACTCACAAAGTACCAAGGACTCTCATGTTTTGTGTATAAAATCTACCAGTTGTAGACCATATATACTCTGTGTATGCTGATTCTACAGATCTCCTCAAAGATAAACTGCTGAGTAGAAATAATCATCTAACAAATCAAAACGTCAGCCAAATCTACAGACATATTTTTAATTTTTTTTTGTGGAGTTATTCCATTGTGTTACTAAATGAATATTGCACATTCTGCTAAAACACCCCAAAACTAAACAACACAAAAGCCCGCTGCCACAAGAAAAATATTTTCCAAATAACTCTAGAGGATTATGTTGCTAACTCCTACAGGTTTGAAATAATCTGACCTAAGAGTTCAAGCTTTTGCTCTAATCTAACAATAAAGGAAAAGTCATACATTTATGATTTTGTAATGCATGGTGTGCTCAAATTCTGCTTTTGTATTTTATGTGGATGCTCTGCAAATCCATCTGTCCTCCCACAGCTGTAGTCTAGCACTAGCAGAATTATCTCTGAAAAGAATGTAAATTCCTTAATGCAGCTGCAAGCACAAAGGCACATGACTACTGTCAGGAAAAATGAAAAATGTTCACATTTTATGGTCTTAATTTCTGCATTAAGTAGTTCTTACCTTTCATTTTTGTGGCCTGAAGAATGGAAGAGATTGTCTATCATTTCAAGCCTTCAAGATCTAGATATCTGAGGGAAAATGAAATATTGAAGTTGCATGTCTTTCCTTTATGTGCAGGCACAGATATTGACACACTTTTTTCTTGGTTTTGGTTTTTAAGATTTGGGTGGGTTTTTTTGGTTGGTTTTTNTAGATTGACTACATTAATTTGGCTGTGTTAAAACTCTTTTCCATGAGGAGCGCTGATATCATCATCATAATAAAACAAATATAATGATTAACTTATTTAATTTCTTTTTTTATGTCATACAAAATGAAAGCAAAATTTCAAAATATTTACTGCTCATCCACAGAAGAATCAAGATCTTGCTAATTAGAATTCCTGTCAGGTTGGGAGATATATAGAAAATTGCTATTTCTGTTCAAAATATTTAGTTTTTCCATATGCAGATGGAAGAATTTTCAGCCACTCCTACAATCTTTTTAGTGATATATATGCACCAGAGAACAGCAGAGTCTATAGCCTA
The DNA here is from genome assembly GCA_013396995.1 of Dicaeum eximium. Classification (NCBI taxonomy): domain Eukaryota; kingdom Metazoa; phylum Chordata; class Aves; order Passeriformes; family Dicaeidae; genus Dicaeum; species Dicaeum eximium. The sequence continues at coordinate 1,170,256 of VWZP01010715.1, forward strand.
TTTAGTGGAAAACCCTTTCAGAATAATGAGAATGCCACATCCCTGTACATAATCTATAACAGCAAGGGGAAGATGCTGAGTTATGCCTCCAGCACTTAGGTGAGTATTTTTATAAGAAAGGCCTGAGACTGTCATGACTGAGACACACAGCTGTGCCCATAACTGTGCCTCCCACGTCTGTAAAACAGGAAGGGAAAGGCAGTCAAACCACCTTAAAATAAGTTTTTAAGGACTTCATTCAGTTGCCTAAAGGCAGGTATCTATTGGCATCTGGAAAGTCCTGCAGCCCCAGAAACACCCAGGTGGAGCTGACCATTGAGATGCAGGACTTATGGGATGTCTGTGCCATAAGGGATGGACTTTTGGAGAGCAAACAGGATATCCTAGGGCAAATTAAATGACATTAGATGCCTCTCCCTAGGCAACTGAATATACCAGGCTAATAGCCTGAAACCCTTTGGAGAAAATGTAAGTCACCTATCCCAGTTCCTCACAACTGATTAAGAGATTACATTAGCTCAAAGTTTAGAGCAGGAGTTACTGTGCTTGGAGAAAATCTCTCAGTCATCTGCACAGACTGTACATTGATTGCATGGCAGAGCAGATTTTGAGAGTTACCTGAATCCTGTGTGGAGGAAATTAAGACAAATGACACACTTCTGGACTGCAGCCCAATGCAACCCAACTGCTAATGAGAATCCAGTCTGTGGAATCAGAGTAAAGCTTAGCCTAAGCAAGAAATCCTGAAACACATAAGATTGGATGTTGGGACCGTATCACCACCTGTTCCACTGAGCAGATACAATTGCTTTGAATTATACTGCTTGCTAAAGTAGATACAGTCAATGTATAACCTGTTTCCAGTGACTGTGTAGCAACAATATACCTCCTTCATATCAGCTGAACCATTCTGTTTCTGTCAAAGAGATGCAAGCATTTCCATGAGAAGAGGGGTTCTCCTCCTCAGCTACTGAAACCATCCTCCCAGCAGTCAGTACCAAAGAGCCCTGAGCAGAACAAGCTCTTAATTAAAAAAAAAAACCAAACATGGGAATCCAGATGCTACCACAGCTCATATACTGAATTGTATATATATTCATCTATAACATTCCTATTGAGTGTCCATTTCCTCTTTCAAGATCCCCATGCTCTACAAATTATCCAGACTTCTGAGGATGAGTAATCTGACTGCTGTCCAGCCATCATTTCTCATTTCTATTTCTCCAACAGACAGTAGATGCAGAGGGGTCTTTAAATGAATTTAACTAAAGCATTAAGAAATCTTCAAAATAATTTAATCTGATTTGACCTCGAATATCCTAACAGAGATAAACAAGCTGTGAAAATTGCATAATCTAGTTTTTGATCATATTCTGTATGTGGCCTAATTAAGGACATTCTTGAAAATATAGGCAGCAAATACATGATAAAACATTTTTCTCAAGGTAATTAGGCAGACTACAGACAATGTTGTACTTCAAACTGTATAATTTTAAAGGTATAGTAGAGATAGGGATAATATTTCTGTGCATTCTTAAGTATCTCAATTTAGGCATTTAGAAAAATTGCTGGTAAGTCTTAGAGACTTAAGCAAACCTGAAATCAAGTCAGACTATACTGACTTGAATGTGATACTGTGTGATAATTTGTGGATTATAAATTTTGGATCTGGCCTAGGAGATTACTACCATGAGATTTTTTTTACTAGACCCTGCTAATATTTTTTTAGAAACATTTATTCTGAAGACATTTCCCTATCTTTTTATCAGTTTTGCTAAAAAGCCACGAACAGCAATGAGTGTAACAGACACATGAAAAAAGCTTTGAGAGCTAAAGAAATAGGTGTATCTGATGGGCATTCTGAGAAATGCTTTCAGTACATGTTAGTCTTGCACCATATTAGTGTCAATGACAGCCTGCCACTGCCTTCCTGCAGGGCACGGCGAGACCACTGAGTATAGAAAAATATGATAATTTTACACAGATTCAGCAGTGCTTTGGAAGAATGAGGTGATTATGTCTGCAACCTTTGAACTCTCGTATCCAAAGCACAAAGGATAATTTCATTGACATGTGTAATTGCTCTCTTCAACCATCCTAATGTCTTTTTCATCCCAGTCTCCAGTGCCATGCTGTTCTTTTGCATCTCTGCTGTGAGAGAGGCTCGAATGGCAGGCTGTGAATCATATTCCATTAAGCTCTGAATAGAGCTGCATCTACTTGGAAAGGTTTACAGCTGCTGTTTGATCCAGCCCCAAAACTTATATTTGTGTGACACTGCATTTGCTCATCAAATTAAATTCTCTTATAAGAAAAAATCATTATTGTATTATGAATGGCACGTTTCCAATTATTTCAAACCACAGATGTCACTGTTCTAAATGTATGTCTAAGTCTTAATGACATATTAAAGTAATGAGAAATTGCATGCAACTCAGGAACTTCTTTTTTTTTCTCATCCAAAAGTTCATTACATTTTTCAAGAGTCTGGCACAAAATTTTACAAAATGTTGCATGAATATATTGCAATATTAATACAAATTCAATGCTTGGACACTGTCTTGTTTTTTTCTCCACAGATGTTTCCCAAAGTATACTACTAATTAAATTTGAACAAATTATTATATATTTTGACCCTTAGAAACTAAAGAGATAAAATATTTAGACTCCCCAGAATGCTGATACTTCTAATTTCTGTCCAAACACCTCTGAGAGATATTAAAACTTTTTGACACTTAAGATAAAATAAAACTGTGGAGATAAAAGGCTAAGATATGCAAATGAAAGTATGTAGGTAGCTGAGATAGATAGATACTGTCTGAGGCTGTGCTGAGAGCATGCTCCATTTGTAAAGCCATGCAGTGAGGAGCACAGAGAAACTTTCCTTCAGAGACCTGGCACAGACATCACTAAAGGTTCCTGGGACAAAACAGGTCCCATTAATCTCTTGAGGATGCATTTAACTAGCATAAATCAGATCAGCCCTGGCTGCAAGTTACATGAAGCTGCAGGTGTTGATTTTAGCACCTTTTTGTTCACATTTCTCTTTGTGTTTCCCTGTGTGTGTGCTGGTGCTGGTGCCCGGGCGCTGCCGTGAACAATGAACACTCAAGTTCTAGATCTTGCAACTGTCTTTCCAACAATTTTATCATAAATCAGCTTTGCTATAGAGGGTAAACACTGTTTAGTTATAGCAACAGGTTAGGGATGGATTCCATCAAACAATAATGGAAGTACAGACACTGGCAGTGGATATTCTCAGGGATGGTCTGCCTTATGCTGACTGATGAGGGCAAATCTTAAAATCCCAGAGGAAGTCTCTGTGTTACACTTTCCATAACTCTCTTCTACTCTTAGATATCTACAATTGGTTATGACCTCCTTTTTTTTTTCTGGAAAAGAGGGGGAAATGTAAAAAAATTTAAAAGGTGTTCAGTATTCTGTTGTGCTAGCAGTGTCATATTACAAAAACAGGTATTTTAATGTTACTCTACCTGTCAGTAAACCCCTCAATCCATTGCAACAGGTTATAAATGCTTGAAAACTCACAGCATTTCAAAAATGTAAATTTCAACACTATTGTTCCTATCTATGTGTGATAGAAATCAAAAAAAGTACTTGAGTGGATATAAAAAACTCCCTCACATCTCCAACAGGAAAGCTAGTTTACTACTGGTCTTCTAAAGCTTAAATCTAAAATATTCAGGAAGAGGGAGAGTTGTATGGTAGCATTATAGCACAAAAATGTACATTAGAATTCCTTTATGAGTGAAAACTTGTATTGCCTTTAGCTGTATTATGCCAATTATTCAGAGAATAAAAGATTTAATGGAAAGAAAATAGTAAATGTAGAGCAGCTGCAAACATTGATTCATTTGTCTATCAACAGATGTCTATAATTTTGTATATTTTACAACCCTCTCAACATTTCTTCCTTCATTTAAAAAAAAATCTATAGTTATATATGCTTATAACACATATGCTGGACCATAGTTCCATGGACTACATTGAACAGCTGGTCCTGAAGAATGCCTCTTGCTCTATTGATTATTGTCCTGAAGCAGTCTCATAAATTGCTGAATACAGACAAGAAAGCATATTGCACTTTAGCTTGCACAAACACAACTCAATGATTCTAAATCAGTGTTGAAGTAATTTGCCTTGCCATTGATGTATGTGTTCCAGAATGTCTCTAAGTCTCACTGGTTTGAAAGAAAATGTATCAAAATAGCATTATGAATATATCAGCTCACTCTAAAAGAAATAATCTTAATTTATTGACAACTCTATCTGGTTTTATTTAAAAAAAAAAAATAAAAAAAAAAGCTGCAGTGCTTGCAACCATAGATGTGTTTTTCTGCTGGGTCTAGGAGTCCTGCATGTCAACCTACACTGTTCATGTAAACCATCTCGGTTAGGCACCTGCTCAGGTGTAGAAGCTATGGGGGCAAATTGTCCCAGGCCCAGTTTGGCTGAGAGCTTTGCACATTATGACAGACTGGAATGCTTTTGGAGGAAGACAAAGGAGCTCTGTGAGTGATAGAGTCCTCTTAAAAGTTCACAGAGGAGCTCAAAAGCTATTGAAGTTTTTCAAACATCTGCAAGATTTGTCTGTTTCTTAAGGAGCTTTCTTTACTGTCAGTTCAGGGGCCACTCTCTGATTTACAGCCACTCCATCCCAGACTTTAACTGTGTGTCCAAAGCCCCTTTATAGTGGGAGGCTCCAGTGAGTAAATGGGTCTCACCTGACTCCCAGCACGAACCTCCCTCACACATTCAGACCAGGTTTCCCTACAGGTTCAGCCGCAGGTTTCCCACAGCACGGTCTCAGTCACTCATTTGGTTCTGATAAGTAAAGGAATCATGGTGCAGCAACACAACTCAAGCTAGTGCCTCTAGGGAGGAAATTAAGCAAAGTGATCTCTGTGCTTTTATACCCTTACAGTCTTTGCACACACTTCATGTGCCTTGCACTAGTCTCTTGGTCCAGTTGTAGATTTCGGTCTGGGCTCTTCTCATTTCCAGTTGGGAAATGGCCAGTGATGCAGCTCTGCTTGCCCTTTGTTAGGCAAAAAGTCAGTGCCCATCCACAGCTGATTTCAGGGGCTTCAGCCATTTCTCACCACCCAGGGCACAAAGTGCAGCTTGGATACCGAGCTACCTGCACTGGGGGTATTCCTAAAGGTGACAAAAGGTACATGGCTGTAATGAACAGGTGTACGAGTAAGATATCTGTCCTATGTCCTTTCATACCATCTGTCACTTTTACAGTGTAATTTGTGAGACACCTAAAACATTCAAGTCAGGCCCTACAAGTGTCTCCTTTTCCCCATTGACTGTGAGAAAAGCTTAAAATCACCAACTTGGATATTGTCCTCAAGCACAGGAATTGGCTCTTAACTGAAACACCAAACACATTAAGCTATCCCATGGGGCATTCAGCTTGTTCCATAAAGGCATGGACCTCCCATACATTCTGTGTCAAATCCCCAAGCCCCATGTAGATTTCTATTACATCCTAGGATATTTCAAAAGTCATAGCCAGTTACGTGAAAAGCTCAATGGTCTTTACTTGTGGTCAGCCAAATAATTCTTTATGCTTTAGATTTCCTCATTGACGCACAGACTTCCTCTGGCTGTAATTATAGTCTAAAACCAGATACCCAGCTCACAGGCTGACACTAACCTATAGATGCTTGCAGTTGAGTGTTAATCTCCTCACTGACCATAGGGTATTCTCGTTTGGAGCTTGACCTTGCTACCTGAACATAAGCAGCCAATGCTATTTGAGATATAGGCTGTCCAAGACAGTCTCATTGGTCTGACACTGTGACACAGGACTTAGGAAAAACCCACACATAAGTAGTTGGAAGCCCCTATTATTTTTAGTGTTACCTCAGGCTTTTTTTTCCTTCTTAAACCTACGTTCTATTTCATCTTAGTAAAATCTAAAATTGTGCAAAATTTTTAAACTTTACATATAAGAAGCATATCTAATGTGAGTGCTGTAGGTTTTTAATGAATACAGTTTCCTTTTTTATCCTTCGTTGTTGGACATACCAATATGAGTCTAGATATGCTGACACACTTGCATACTGTAAGATATTATTTTCTCCAGAATAGCTTGCAAATGCCCCAATTTTGAGAATTTCAAAGAACAACTGTAATATTGAAGGGGAAAACCAATAATTTTATTTATGCAATTAACTGGATAAGGCTGTTGCCATCACAGCAAATCAGCATTGCAAATCCCAGTTTTCATCAGGTCAACAGATTGATCTTGGCTTGGATCTTTTAATTCCTCTTGATGGAACGTTTTAACGTTCACCAGGGTCATCCTGATCTCAAATTATGTGGTTTCCAAAGTACAAGCTGTTTCAAGGGAAGCCTAGCCTGTTTATTTACTGATGCATGTCCAGATGTGCTTTTCAGACTTTAAAAAACTGAATCAGAAGCAATTCACAAAAGTTCAACATTAATAATTTATCTAGTTCTTACATATTTTTAAGAGGAGAAGGGACTCTATATGTTAGCATCTTGCCAATGCAATAAAAAACATTGCTAACTGGGACTTGTGTCACATGTGTTTTGGTCACTGGGTTTGTTATGCTTGCACAATAGGTGTTTCATTATTCAAAGCATTCCAGATTGTCAAAACTCACTGAGGAGGTCAGAAAACCTGGATGCCTGTTGATTTGTGAGTGCCTTCAGTAATTTTCTTTCCCAGCTACTGCTGGCTTTGGAGAAAGTCTAACATTTCAATACAGATGAAAATGCTCCAAAAAGTGACTGCTCTGTTATGAGATGACACATTTAGAATATGGCTTATTTCTTTTGTGAGCTCATATACTGAACATGTAAATATTGGTGCATCCAAATTCACAGTTTGGGACAGGCCCTAAGGCTCCACATACTCAAGCACTCCCTTGTTAATGCAGCACACAAGGCTAAGCAAGGAGGCAGGACAGGGGAGCCAAAATCTGATTAGTTTCACCTAGCATTATGCAATGTCTGTATGAAACTGTAAGGCACTGTTCAAGGAGGAAAAGAGAAGGTAGCATGCGTCTACTGTACTACTAAAATCTTTCAGGGAGCACAGGCCAGCACCAAATCCTGGCCACATGTTCAGGAAAAATGAATGGGGCAGGTACTGAAATAAGCAGCTAGCGAGAAGAAGGGAATGGAGAACATTTCTCCTGAGACGTGTATATAAGAGTCTGCTTTATCTAGCCTAACAAAATAAAAACTGAAAGTAACATCACTGCTGCATATAAATCATCAAGCAGGTAAATGCCTGGGAGGAACTAAAGTCACTTAAGTTTAAGAACTAAGTTGGCACAAAAACAGAACACAAAAACCATTAATAAATTTAGGCTACAAATTAGAAAGAGATTTCTAACAATTGAAGCACAGCATTAACAGTCTTTTAATAAGAGCTTTAGCACCTTTCAAGTAGAACCTGATAAAATTACACACCCTGACAAATTCATTATGTGCCCAAGTAGGGATTAATGAACCAAAAGTTTGACTACTAGCTATAGCCCTTTTTCTGACCACATACATTCAGAAAAGGATATTTCTTATGGGATTATTCAGATTACAAAGAACCTCAGGAAGTCCAACACCTAGTTGAGTCTTGAAGACCCTTAAAGAGGAAAAAAGTCTGCATCATCTCACTAGAGAATGGTAAATTTGATCTGTTTCAGATTTAGGAAGAAATTAATCATTGGCTCTATACCCTTATTTCTCTCCGTGAACCACAGAGTGAGTTTTTTAAATGCCTGAATTAGGACAGATTAATCTACTTTCCCATTTCCTGTATAACCCAGGTATTCCTGATAGATTATCCCAATAGTCTATCCCTTGCTCATGATCTATATGTGCACATTATGTGTATAAAAGGCCCAAGCCATGATAGAGAGCAATAATTTAATTGCAATAAATATAATTTAAAGTTTGAAATTTTATAAATTGGTTGTAACAGTTAAGATGCAGAAGTGGGGACGTAAATAAAGTGAACCATATTCATAATTGTGCTATATTTATCTGGCTGTTATAATGACAAGTTACCAACACACTCTTTTTCCCCAGTGTGTATGGTATGTTCATCTGAAGTTTCCATAGAGTAATTAAGATACTCTGTTTCATTATTAATTTTTATAAATATCCCTGTTAGCAATTCTTTGATCAAAATAAATGCTTGTCTTTCCCGAGATCTCCTAGATGATGCTGGTTTAGATTAATTGCTTATTTTCTTAAAAAAGGATTTACCAGCTAAGAAACACAGTAGAAAAAAAGTTGCTGACTTCATTAAAATATTCTGCAATGTTTATGTAACGGGGAGAATGGTATCAATATTACTGTCATATAAAGATCAGCATAATCTATGCATTGATTTCTGAACTCACAACCTTCCTGGACTGTTGTAAACTGCTAAGATTTTTGTTTACTTCTTGAACTTTGCTTAAAAACTTATTCCCTCTTGACGGTTTGTTAGGATTTTCATGTTTCTTTCAGCATGTTACATTTGTATCTTGCTTTGATTTTGGTTTCAGGCAGAAGTGAAGCTATTGTTACCTTACAGAATTAAGCCCATTACCTTTTAATGAACAAAACTCAATGTGCATAAATATAACTTCCGTACATGTAAGCCACTGCATGCCCTAGTGGACATGGGCATAATAGTGAAACCTTAGCATACCAGACCTAATATCTACATGCATACTACTTTGCAGGTTTAATATGTCACATTGCATAGAGCTTTGGATAAAACATTTGAGTAGAAGTATGTTGCACATCTGTCCAACAGGGTGGAAACTGAGAATAAAGAACCTGCCAGCACAAAGCAATTGCCAGGCACTGGTAGTAACCATGGGGAAGGGAATATATCTGAGGCACACATTGCAAAGAGAAAGCTGCTTATCTCTATCAATGCCGCCCCAGAATAACCACTTTTCTTCAATTAGAAGCCCAATATATAACAGAAAAATGACACAAATCTAATCTTAAATACTTTCTGGATTATTTCTTCCTTCTGACCTGGCAAGGCCCAACTTGGACATGCATATTTTTCTGACTATAAGGACAAAATGCTTCAGCTGTGACACACGGTGGGAAAGAGTCTATTATCCTTACAGATTACACCACATGAAATCTTGAGGGAGCCATATGAACTTCATACCAACCCTGTTTAATATCTCACAGCATTGCTATTTGAGTTACCATTTCTTTAATGACAACATTTTTGCATGCAGCGAAACATACTCAGAAAGTAGTTTTGGAAGCCATAGCTACCTCTTGAAGTGTTTTGCTCATTAGCTTGGTAATTCAACCAGAAGGAAACAGCACAAATTTCCAGTATTTTTACTTCAGAAAATGTTACAAAATATGGAAAAAATTTGCTATAGAAAGGAAGGCTAGACCTAGTTATTATAATTATTATTAATCAGTGGCAATAATATCATTTTAAAGAATGCTATGGAAGATCATAAACTAAACAAAAATTTACATATTTTTGTAGTCCTCATCTCCTCATTATGGCTAAACACTGGAGACTCTTTCCTATCCTTTTGGGCAACTAAGCATATCAAACTCTGTTCCATATTTTGTGGTTTGATTTCTCTGTCACTGATGCATGCAGTCTTACCATGAACACAGCCATCCGTGAAGTAACTATCAAAACCATTCTTACAGTCAGCTTAAACTGCACATCTGGTGCAAATTCTTCACAACTACTCTGCTGCATTGAAGAAAGGGTACTTGTTTCCCCTCTTTGTAATGTCACCTCTTGTTGTTACTATTCATTCATTGTGTGGGAGTCCACAGTCATTTTTCTTGTTTGAGCTTTCTTCCATACTCCCTGTAAGCCTCCACAAACATTCTCTTTTTCTTTTCCATGTTTAATGCTCTCTATAACTGCAATACATATAAAAAACCCTATAGTTGCTAAACTCCAAATATGCCAAGGACAAGACAAGATCACTCTTTTTTCTACTTCTCTGTTAACCTGTATTTCCATTTTTCTGTTATAGGTAATAGGCTGTAAAGGTAGGGACCCTGAAAGTGATATAAAGACCATTTATCTGCTCTGTATTTGTGCACTGTCAAACACCATAGGGTCATAATGTGCCTGGGGTTCTGAACAGTGTCATGATCATAAAAATTATAGCCAGCAACATTATTAGGAATTAAATGCAAAGCAATCTCAGCTTAGATAGCTTTAAATCTAAAAACATACAAATCAGGGGGATAGGAAAAGAGCCCCTAATCTATCCCTTCTGATTTTGTTTTCTTACAAATCTAGGGGAATTTTGTCTATCTAGGAAAATTTTGCCTCTCAGGCAAAATACCAATACAATATTTCCATATAATAAAAAGGATAGTGAGAGTTATTTGTTTTGGATTGTTTACAAACATAAGTTTCTATATATTCTTGAAAGACTAAAGGGGAAAAATCCAGAGCATTATCAGGATACCAAAACATAAGAATAAGCAGAGAAAGCAGTGAGGAAGAAGAACAATTTCTGAATGCATTGGAGAGGCGTGTCCAATTTCCCACACAACAGGATAAAAGTGTTTCCCTTCTATACATTTTTTAGATTATACATCATAATATTTATAGCAGCTTTTTTTATGTTCCAGATTGCAGGCCTCCAGAAATAGTCATTCAACAAGGAATATTATTAAACATTTAATTTTTTCCTTTTTCACTTCCACAATAACATTCTTCCCACAGAGAGAATTCTCTTTCTTCTCTGATACAGTTTGGTTAATCATTATTTGCTTTCATTTTCAGAGCTGCAGACTCATTATAAAAATATCAGTAGCTAGCACTTAAACTTCTAACTGAAAGCCACTTATAGGCATTAGATCTATGAATCCTGAACTCCTGTGCACTCTTACCATTGATAATCTACAAAGAAACTGTCTTATGGTGATGGTAAGTATATCCACAAAGCTTCTTTGTGCCACCACAGAACCCATTTTATACTAATTACATGTTATGAGAGACAGAAAATGTAAAATGTTTGTAGAGAACAGGGCATCCAATATTTGCAAATTCTAAAAGAGCAAGGGATAAAATTTTGCCCAGTAAACTCTAATGGCTTAAATGTCAATAATAATAAGTGCTTCTTCCTGTAGTTAATAAAGATTGACAGCAAGAATAAACAAAACCAATATATAAGTGAAAGAAAGGAGAATTGTCAGCATGAACTATATTGGTGAAGTTGAGGGTAAAACTGTTATTGCCTAGGTGCTTAGGCAAAAAATAAAGAATTAACCAAATGAAACTGGGAGACAAGAATTTTATGGGGCACTGTGCCAGGATACTAGCAGTTTCCACAGAATTTACAGTATTTTGGCAGAGAAGATATTAAGTGGGGAGTGTAAATACCCAGTCTTTAGGCAACTAAATCAAATTAACACCAAGACAAGATTTTTCATTGGGATTTCTTTTCCATTTAGATGAAGTAAATAAAATCTGTCTTGTATTCAAGTGTACCAGATCAAATCACTAGTTTTTACAAGCATTTCATTCTGTCAAGTGCATACAATTATTTCCCTCTCTGATTCTCTGCATAAGACACTCATAATGACTCCCTAGAATATTTCAGTCAAATTGTCGTCCAGGGATTACATGAAAACATGTTATCCAGGTTAAGTAAATGCATTGTACTGGATAGAAAATACCATGGATAATTTGATGCTCATTGAAGAATTTATTTTAAGCAGTTACAAGTAGGCCAGACAGAAATGCTTTTTGCATTCTGGAAGAACTGGGCAAAAGGTCTCACGATGAACAAGTTGAAGTAACAAGGCAATGCAGTGCTGCTGATCTCTCAAAGGATTCTTCCTGGGGGGACCCCTCATACTGTTACAAATTTGTTCTTTTCTGTTGAAGGGCAGGCACCTAAGGTTCATGCAGCCATCTCTCAGAGCACGGTCAGGGAGCATGAACTCCCTCCCACTTACATCTGCCATTGCAGTGGATATAGTGTAGTTGCCCTAAATTATTTCAAGGGGAAAAAAAGTTATCTTTTCCTTTATGAATTCAGTAATGTTATATTTAATAATTAATAGACCTGCTTCCATACCATTTATGCTTTTCCCCTCTCCAAAAAAACAAACCAACCAACCAAAGAAAATCCCACATTGTGATCATTCCTGGCTATTAAAAAAAAAAAAAAACCAAACCAATCATTTAAATACTTTGTGGAAATCCATGAAAGTGTATAATCCTAAAAGCTCACTCTTGCACCTCCACAAGGTACTTTTGGCCTATTCATTGTTAGCACTCCCTGCAGCTCAGTCTTTCCCTGGGCGTGCAATGGTGAGTGCACGTGTAAGGGCTGTGCTGCTGAAGCCTGTCGATTAGAATTTATCTGAGCAGTCCAAAGGAATGCAGAGCACAGAACATTTTTCTGCTGAGCTACACAGGAACACTGCAGCTCCACTTAGTTCTTCCTGCTGATTGCTGCATAAATGCTAACCAGCTGGAGAGCAGCTACACTCCTCCAGGACAGGCAGCAGAGACCTGCACCTATGGTGTGTGGATGTCTGCATTAAAGGATCACTCCTGCAAGCACTCTTTTGAACACAGTGCCCTGCTGCTTAGGGGAAGGAGTATGCTGGTTCCTAACTTTTCCTCAGTAAAGGAACAGCTCAGCACAGGATTGGGATTTTTTGGTCCAAAGAGTTGCAGATTATGGCTCTCCAATTCCAGCGCATTCATGTAGTTCCCAGACTTGCTCTGGTCACAGAGATGCAGTATCTATTAATAATAAGACAGATAAAATTTTAACTGCCTTAATTTTATACAGAGAAAGGAACAAAATTAGCCTTTGTAATCCCTCATTAAGATAAGACTGGCTCCTTACCCACCACCACCTCAAGAGCTGATTTGTGCATACATATTTGTAGAGTAAACGGTCATTCTTCTGCAGGTGGTTCTAAAATGAGAATATTAAACACAAAAGGGAATCGAACCAGACTGATGGTGACTTGAGATGTGAAAGCAACCAGTTAATCAGAGGATGAGCATGGTATGGAACCAGATAGGTAAACTAGATGGAGCAAAATCTGGATCAGATAGCATAGAGAGAAAATAAAGAATATAAATTAGCAGTCTGACCCAGTAGATGGAAAAATCACAAAGTATTGTGACTATACCAGTGAATGGTCATGCAATTTTAAGGCTGCTTTGTAATACACAAGTGCACAGACACAGAATTCAAGTAGTGACATTCTTCTGTTTCAGGAATCACATTTTTTTAATTTTCATGGTTTTTTAATGTGGCAGCATTTCTTTGGAGATTCTGTATAAATTATATGAATCTCAGTAATTTATCGATTAATAATCTTGGTGCAAAGATATCAGAATAATAAAATGCAAATCATTTCCAAACTAGTGCCACTGGCATTCATCCATTTTTCTTCCAAATCCCTCCTCAAACATCACTTCTCACATAAAAATTATATATTCTAAGTTATTCAACCCTTTCTTTCAGAGAATGACTTGGCTATCTCTGATAAAACCAGTGCTTTATGACCCTACTGTTCTTTGCCTTGAAAATGGCAATATGCAGTCATGAAATGCTTTAAATTTTGATGTAAATATATCTCCAATTGTTATTCAGTCAGGTGAAATTTTAACAGAGTATGAATCTGGATCTTGTATAGCTGAGTTTAACAGTTCTGGATTTTCAGATCCATTCATGATAAGCTGTAACTTCAAAATAATCTATCATTATATATCTTAATAATTTTTAGTGATAGCATGTGAGCCTGGAAAATTCATCTGGAAACATTACCAAAGAAAACAATCCAGTACATCCTGGTGTCTTCCTGGTACATTTTGTTCTATGCAGGACCAAAGATGTCCAAAGGTACAGCAAAGACATTTTATTTCCAGGATGAAGGATCATATAATGAGGAATTAAAATATAAATCAAACCCAAACAAACTGCTATAAACATAAAACGTAAGACTTTATGTTTAACGCTGGAATATTTGAGTGACATCTTGGTTTCCATCAGTTTGCCTGTTTCAACTTGGAAACTTCACTTAAGGGTTGAACAAGCAATAACTTTTATCAAGGGAAATGTAGGCATATAATCAGTCTCAAGCATGACTTCAAGGCTCAGCAAATTCCCCTTCTCACATAATACTGCACCCTTGCAGCAAGCCATAGAGTCTAGAGAATAATCCTCAGCTCTTAAAGTTATTTTTTCAGAACAAGAGATATTCAGCATTCAGTCAGAAAATGTCTATTTTAGATTAAGAAAAGAGCAAGAATAAATGTTAAGCTTAGATGTGTTTCTCTCTCCTGGAAGGATTTCCTGGTAACAAAATTTACTTCAAAATCCTGCAGACATTATGAAGATCTTAATATTAAATGAATGATCCTGTAGTGATCTCTGAATGATGTAGCAACAAAATTCTAAAAAGTAGATCCTAAAGAAGACAATAGGGTCTAATAGAGGTGACTCTAGAATGTAGTTAAATTTTCTCTCCCTTCTTGAAGGTACTCTCAGGAATTAAAAAAAGAAAAAAAAACTAAACTGACCGATGCTCTTAAAATATATAACAGCAATTAGAAGGACTATAATAAAGATTTTTATTGCAATACTTTTGTGTCATCACTAAATAGATTAACATGAGAGACATTTTTGAATACTTAAATCAGAACACATTACTATGATAATCCTATCATTATATTAAAGTTTTTGTTTGCAATAATATATCTTGCAGAAGCACTATCATGTGGCTACTTTTTTTTATTTCTTTTATCTGGGTTATAACAATTCTTCTTTCATAGTGAAAGGGACCACATAATTTGAAGAGTTCTTGACACATGCATAGAAACAGAAGGATGTGTAGCAGTCTCACTGACTCACTGGCCACTTGAGACTGAAATAATTAGCCAATTGAAATATATGTTGTGATTTTATCTAGAGGAGAAATTTCTTTTATATTAGCATTTACTTGGCTTCTCTTACAAAGATGAGAACTAGTTGGAGAGAACTGAATGAGGGAAGCAAACAAAGTCAGAGGTTAATTAACCCATGATCCACAATGAAGAAGAGAGAAACAAGTCATAAGGTACCTTCACATATTTCCATTCCTTCAGCTATTATGCTGACCAGTTGGACTATTTGAATTCCCTCTCTGGTAATTCCTTCTATGCTTTTAACAATCCTCATTACTGGATTTCTCAAATAGACATTATCAGGCTTAACATAAAATTATGCATAATATCATAACTATTACATACCTGCCCTTATATAAACAGGAATTGATTAGTTTTGGGGTACTTAAAATATGTTCCCAAAGTTTTAGCAAAGTAACATCTTTTGTATCTTTTGTATTCACTAGATAATCATTGATAAAGCTCTCTAATATTTTCATCAAGTTTAACATTCTTAGCTGTTCTCCAACATGGACATTTGATGAATTTCAAAATAATTCAAATATAATTAGGCAATACAGCATCCCATGAGTAAAGAAATGTATCTCTTTTTTTCATAAATGAGAAAGATGGGATTGATTAAGAAGAAATCCTTCAAGAAAATACCAGGTTGGTTTCTGTTATCTTTGTAAATTGTAAAACAAGAGAAATGTTGTTACAGAGACACTTCAAAAAATAAAGGAAGATGAAAACACATACATGATGAAAAGTCATACGTGATATTCATAGCAGATGTAGGACAAAAAGTAAAAAAAAAAAAGGGTGGCTTTTTTTCCTACGGTTTGAGGTTATATGTCAGATATTATTCTGCAACATACTTTAGAAAATGCTTCTCTTTTGAATAAAAAATTTGTGTGGTAAAAACATACTAATCTGATGGGTAAATATAATACTTAAGCAGCAACATTTAGGAGAAGTAGAAAACTCAAAATAGTAACACTGAATCTAGTGCTGTAAAGAGAGAACCACATATGTCAAAGACAAAATGAGAAAAACATATTTTCAAACTTCAACACTTCCTCACGCCTGAAAAAATTGAAGTCACTAGTCCCCCAAATATGTCTATATACATACATATATGTTTGTGCATGTTCCTCCAAATATGTTTGATTGTCATTGTGGTAAAACTAATGACTACAATGTCATCTTCTAGCACAGCAACATGAATTTGGGATATGATAAAAGGCTATGCAATCTTCTCCTATGCTTCACACAGTTTCCAGTAAACTACAGTGATACCCACTGTGGATAAAAATAAATGTACCCAACACTTTTCAGATATGCAGTGGAGTAAATAAGTGAGTGTGTAGTAAGTGGAAAACAATGCCAAAGAGTGGTGCAGAGCTTGTATTTCCCTCATCTCCTACTTCCCCTTCCCTTTAACATTGATATTCACTTCTTCCCTGTCAGCTCTGCACAACCACTGGGTGCTGTAATGATCCCTGTGAAGTCTCTCATAATTTGGAGCCTTGAATAAATATGTGGAACAGCCTTTGGCACACAGTTATTTTTGTTTGTTTGTTTATTTTATTGGTAATAATATAAAGAACCTCCTTTCAATCACTATGCAGAATCAGTGAAACACAACCAATGTTTCATTTATAATCAGTGGGGAAAAAAAGGTGATGTGTATGAATAAAGAAGGAAAAAACTCCTATATTCCTGATATCTTATTATGAAAAAAAAAAAAAACCTCAACCAAGGAAAATGTGACATGGGGAAAGCTGCACTACAGTGGTGTGGGTGTCTCTGTTACATTGTAGTCATTGTATAGAAGTATTTCTACAGAGTCACACACTATTTTAAAAATCTGCTACATTAACAGTATCATTTATTTTCTCTTCAGTTTTTAGAAGTTTCCTAATTATCTTCTGATTATTTTTCTTTTTACTCCGAAGTTTTATTGTGAATTTCACAGGGGATCCTTGGTCAAGAATAATAATTATTTTAATATATATTTATTAAGATATCACATTTGATTCTTTAAGAGTGTCAGTCCAAAACACTTCCATGCTGCAACTTGTGTGAATATTTTGCTACTGCTGGTTGTTATAATACCTCATCCACAAAAATGTACTCCAGTGGTTTCTTACCCTGTTCAAAGAGTGAACACATATCTTGTTTCCTCATTTTTGAGTCAAAATTCTGAGGAAGTTTATTCACAGTTAACTTTGTCAAATCACTTCCAACAAGACTGGGCACAACTTCCTACTCATTAGTACAGATGCAACCAATCATTAATTTTTCCATTTTACTTGGAGCAAATGTACACTTATTTCCAGAAATAATAATTAATTTCAAAGATTCATATTACAGAAAGAGTACAGTCAGTTCCAAAATAGGATCATAACTTACTCAAGATTTTTTCATGCTTAATGATGTCCTGAGGTGCTCATGTTGTGCTTCCTTCCATTCATACGTGTTGTCATGAATAAAAGGCATTGCCCTTATATCAGTGTAGGGCTTTTTTTTCTACATTCCTTCAGAGGAATTTCTGTCTGGTGTACTGCACTTCTGTTTTCTTTTTTCATACCTGTCAAGTAGCATGTTCTAAAGCATCACCACAGAACTAATAAGAGCTTTGTAACACCAACTCACAGACACCATTTGAAAACATCTAGTCCCAGACTAGACAGGTATTGACTGATTCACATTAGTTCAAAATGGACAAAACTTTAAAAAACCCTTACAAGTAAAATCAAGCAACCTTCTCAAATCTGTCTATAAATCAGCCAATCTCCTAAAATTCAGGAGGAAACTATGGACTGTGGGACAAATAAACCCCAGAGTTTTCACAGGCAGAAGCTGACTACCTTCCCACCAAAAGATTTTGAAGTAAGGTCTCCACAGAGTTGTTTTTCTAGTGGAGCCTCTATCCTGGAAGCTGTACAATGAGGAGGCTCTTATATTTACTATTTTTTATATTTACTTTTTTTCTTCTCCTCCCTGTTGCTGCTACTGACACAGACTGGAGAAAAAAATCATCTATAATAATTTCCTAATAAATGCCTTTTAGGAGACACAGGCTTGTATCAAGATTTACACCATATTTTGTATTGTTTTTTAACTATTTTGTCAGTCCCATCAGAACTCCACCTCTTTTCTTCCTATTTTTCTCTCCCCATGCATTCCTATGAGGCACACATTTAATGTAAAGAATAGTGGAACACTGATGTACCTGTGAGGATGAAGCAACAGTGGATAATATTCTGCACAGTATGTATTTTCTGTTAACAGTTTGAGAAGTAAATATAAAGTTCTCTAAATTCAGCAGCTCTTTTTAGCACACAGAGTTAAAAGCTCTGTGCATCTGCAATGTCAGTGATGAACTAGGACCCATGAATGCTTTCTTTGTGCTAGTAATAAATCTGCTACATAAGCTGCTGCAAAGCTCAATTAAGTCAAAATATTCTCTTAAGACCTGAAACTTGTCCATCCTCCCCTCCCCCAATTATAATCTGAGAAGAAAACTCATAAGTTTTATGATATGCATCTGAGATCGTTGAGTGATTACTGCCACCTAGTTAATTCTCAGTGCAATGAATTACATACAATTAGTATAAATGAAGGGCCAAGCCCTCAGCTGATGTATCTGACAGGAGGTAATAAAAAATGGTCAGAACATCCAGTCTTTTTTCCCATAGGAAAAAATTGCTTTCTGACATACATATTTTTTGTGTTTATCCAATCTTTTACAGGCCCCAGAGCAAAGTGACAGGGATGGTTTTCCCTCAAACCAATGCACGCCCTCGCCTAGGATACACTCACATGTCTGCTGAGCTTTCCCTCTGTAGTACAGCAATTTCCAAAGCATTTTGCCTCCATGTTATATGTACAGGCTCTGAATTCATGAAGAAAAGAAAGGAAAAAGCCCTCTGTTAAATGCTGAAGACAGGGACAGATTGTGCCCTCATGGCCCACATGCCAAAGGAAACCAAACGGGGTAAGACAAGGATATCTCATGGTAACAGTGTCATTGCTCTGTGACTTTATCCTCTTGATTAGAGTAGAAGCAAAACTCATCCCACCACCCATAACTTACTTTTAATACTCATATGTTTCTTTCTACCCCAATTCTTAACAACTCCAGTGCATACCTCCTTCTGTGCTTCCTTCTGAGAAGCCACAGCAGTAAGAGAAGAGAGCAAGCCTGTGGTGCCTCTCTCAACTTTGTGTGGTGTCCAACAACAGAAAACTGAAATTCTGTGAAAAGAGATCAGTCCATGAACTCTGCTTCTCTCTGTCTCAGCAGTATAGCCCAAGGCATCTGAAAGGGACCAAGTGTTATTTGCCAAGGCCCTAAACTTCTGAAGAGTACCTCAAACACAGAGCATAACTGGGGAGGAACAAGCTCTTTCCCACCAGAATTCAGCTTGTTTGGAAGAGCGCTTCTGTTATCCCTTTAAAAATAAATAAATTATGCAGACTATCTGCCTTGCCCCCAGATCTTTTAGTCATGCCAGAAACTGCTTGTGTGCAACCAGCTCTACTTTGTCAGTCCTGGAAAGGAGAGAAAGCTCCCAGAAGGACTGCTGAGAACTCTGTATGCTAATTGCCTCTCTGACTGGAGAAAAATGCAGCAAAAAAATTATTATAAAGGAGAACAATGAAAAATTAGTTGCTTTGTCTAAATGTTTCCAGTTGTTGATAAATGCTCACTGTTTAGACTCACCAATTTTTTTTAGCCTGCAGCTGCAGAGCCAGTGTTCCTCGTTCCTTGCCATGACTGTTGATCTGACTGTCTGCCAGATAATCACCAATTCCTGCTCTGCTGTCTGCTTCAGTTATTTTTTTAAAAGCATTTTTTCTCCTTTTCTTGAACCTGATGATCTCACACCGGAAACTCAGCTTTTTTTTCCCAAAGAAGAGGGTCTTTTGTGATGGCAACAGAGCACTCTTTACAATCAGCTGGGAGTTTTCCTTACTTAGGCAAGAAAAAAAATAAGGTCAAGAATTGACAGAGTTCCAGCAGTGCTTAAACTCTAGCAGTACAAAAAAGCTATTTAAGGAGCAACAAAAAACTAAAGACACATTTACTCTGAGGTAATGGTGACATAATTTTTTGGAGAATAATTCCCAGTTATTTTAACCTATTTTTTCTTGCTGTATTCAGGACCAAAATGTGAATAGGATATAGATGTAAGCTTTACATGGAGACAGTGTGTCTCACAAATCAGTGTAGAAACGTTCAGCACAAAAATGTCTCTTTACCTTGACAATAAAGGCCAGTTTGATAGTTTATTTTCTTTATTCCTACAATGAGCCCATTGAAAAACCTTCATCATTTTTATTCTGCTTCAATGCCTTACAGTTTTCTATGCCTTGTAAAGGAAATAAAGTTACTGAAGGCAGTTTGGAGACTCTGAATGAGATCTTGTTTTGAAGTTTCATAATGATTTCATGAATTTATTTTGTACTGCAAATTACAGTCTCTTGATTACTAACATGAGACTTTCAGGTTTTTATTAGGATGTCTGTGGCCAAAAGACTGGCCAAATTTACTTTAGCCTTGATTCAGGTTTCAGCAGTGCCTTTACTTTATAAGTAAAAGATCCCTTTGTGATCAGAATGTCTTTACCTTGCTAATCTAATTCTGCACTCCCATTTTTCATTTCCCAGTTGACTGCTCCATGTCCTCCTGCACAGATATTCTTGGAGAGGAGCTAGTGCACATAATATTATGGGAAAGCAAACCTGCTTTTCACCACCATTTTGCCCTTTAGAAAGTATTTTCAATGCAGTTCCTAGAAACCAAGTGTTGCATAAAGCAGTGGAAATGGTCCAGTTTATTCAGAATACCATTCCCTGTGCTATTGTATGCCTGAAAAAGTACGTGACCCATTTCCCAGATGTCTGAGAGAAAAGGTAAACCAAGGTTTCCAAACTGTTGCACCAGAATTTCTGAATTACCATTTTGACCCATTTGTTATCGGAGTGATCTCAAATTATCCTATGTGGAAGGCAGAATATGGAAATGAAGCTCAAGTTTACCTCAGGTAATTCTAACTTTTGGAAAACTTTTTGCATCATCTACTTCACCTATAGAGATAAGGAAGATACAAGGTGGAGGATTGGGATGGAGGGAGGGAGAAGGAGGTGGTAGAGGTGGAGAGAGACATGTAGATGGGTAGAGATAGATATAGACAGATATCTGTAGAGATATAGATCTTCTACAGTCAGTGGAGCAGAGCTGTTCACATCCTGAGAAGATTTCACTGTATTCAAACACCTCCTTTCAAATGTGATGAATGATCCTCTGCTGGCATCTGTATCTTTAGGGATCATAGTGTCAGACAGAATGAGTCACTTTAGTTGTCTAATATAGGGACAGAGAAATTTGGGTGACAGGGATCACAAGATCCTGGATGTGGACAGTTGCTACAGAGCAAAGATACTGGAGTTAATTTGCTGTTGTGCAAAAAAGCAGCTTTTGTGAGCCCCTCACCTGTGCAAGCTCTGCAGTCCCTGCCAGGACCTGCTCTGCAGGTGAGGACCTAAGGACAGGAGCCTTAGGGAGCAGGGGGCAGGAACATTCTAGAAGGTTTGTTGCATTACAGATGATAAACAAATGCCAGCCGAATATGGCTTTAGATGGCACAGAGCTCTTATTCCACTACTTACTCTGAATTTATTCTTTTGAGTCTTCCTGCCTTGTTTCCACGTTTGAAGGATACAGTGTACATGAACAGAAATGTCTCTCTTCCGCTCTTCTTCTTTCCTTCTTTTCACATGAAAATAAAGGAAGCCTTGAATGAAGAAACATCTGCATTACCCTCGAAAAACATAAAAAATAGTCCAAGATTTTCAGTGAATGTAGTACTTCACGACAATTGTCATAATTGGCAGCATCTCTGCCTCTTTTATAGGAACACAATGACTCCAGACATTCTCAGTTACAGCAGACTCTGATTTGAATTGTAACAATTACAAGTGTCCACTGGGTAGATCATCTTGTCCTTTTTGCTAATATATTATTGTTTCCTCTGATATTTTCCTCAGTGTTTCATCCAGTCTAATTTTGCCACTCTTCTGGACAGAATATTTCATTACCAAATAGGACTATTGTTAGTAAATGCAACACTTACTCAGTCCCCATTTCCCTGTGTTCTGTGGAATCCCATTTTTTTTCAAATCATTTATATTTCTCAATGCCACCTTCATTAAATGTCTCTTCCTCCTCAGGAAACCGTCAGCATTTTGCATGTTTTTTAGAACTTGAGACAAATACTTGTAGGTTTGGCAAATTTGGGTGGGAACTGTCATTCAATGTTCTTGTAAAGGTTCAGGTTTGAATGCCATCCCCTCATTATGTCAAATATTATCCCTCATTATTTCAGCACATTTGGTCCTGAGATAAATTCCAGATGCTCAAGAAAGAATGAAAATGAAAGAACTGAAGAAAATATTTGATCCATAATTTGGCATAATTTCACATTTATTTTTAAATTAATAAGCAGAAAACTGGGATGATAGTTCTTGGTTACTTAATGTTCATAATACAGTTAGGACATTGGCTCTAAAAAATAATATTATTTAGTTCTCTCTTTTTTTTTCCCAATAATCTTGAATTAGTTAGACTTCAGTGTTTTGTATAATCTAGGGGCTGTATTTGAATCACTCTGGATATTTGTTTGAAAAACCAAAGCCACATTGATCTCCCAGTGCATGAATAAGATGAAAGTAGTCTTCCATGAGATAATCACCATCCATTTATGATTCACATTTGCAAAATGAAACTAAGAAGTAAATTGCGAGAATGCAAAAATAAAGCAAGATCTGCTACATCTATTTCCTGCTATTTTTTTTTCTATAGAAACAATCTTGAAGTGATTTGTGTTCTTTATGCAGATGTCTGTCCAATTGTCTGCAGTGATTTTTGAACCCACTGGACAATTTTAGTCCAGTTTGATGGCGGGATAAAGGAGTCACACTTCAACAAATTTTGTGGAAATTACCTAAGTATGGGAAATAAAGGCCAATTTCAGCCCTTACAGAAGAAAGGTAAAATAAGCTTCCTTATCACACATTTTGTTTGCCACCAACCAGCTGTTTAATCAGCCAATGCACAGCTTAGATGAGCCTGGAGAGAACAGGAGCTAAGAAAGGATAATAAGGGAACATAATAGGATTGTGAGTAGTTCAATACCAGTACAGAAATTTAAAGTATACAGATCAATAGGAAACCACAGTTCTTTAGGTTGATTTCTTACAAAAAAGTTTATTTCTCCCTAAATCAGCAAGTCAATCTTTTGTTGCTTCTGCTCCTTTTCTCTTACATGTGCCAATGCATTCCACTAATAAGCAGTGAGAGGTGGACATCAGAGTCCAAAAAGCTACCTAATAAATACCTAAAACCTCTACAAATGTGACCTTTGATCACATTTTATTTTTTATTTTCAGTGCTTCAAATACTTCAGAATCAAGGTTTCAACATTAAGCAGATGAGTAGTTCTTTTTTACATTTAGAATAAGCAGCAATTAGGCAAAAATTCATGCATTATTTGTTAACGGCAATTCTACAGATGTTAATTTAATTTGCATTCTACTAGCTCATTTTAATCATTTTATGCTATTCTTATGATGGACATTATGAAAAGAAGTCTGTAAGAAAGAAGACCGGCTATCTCACTCCTGGCTTGTGACACTGATTTGTTTTGTAATCATGAACAACTTGTTTTACCTTTGTTTCCCATTCTAATCCTCATCAATCTTGTTTGCTTATGAAAGCTGCTAAAAAGAGGAATGTTCCACTAAACATTTGGATCCAATATAACTGAAAGAATAAGTCTTTTGCCTCTGTAATAATGGTGTTTATGGTATCTTTGTTGCTATGATTAGCAACTAATGCAATTACAGTAAAGAATCTCCTACAGCTCTATTTCACTACCTTGGCAACATGTATACAGGTAAAACCCTTCTGATGAAAAATTACCATTGACTTCTACCTCTACTGTCTTTCATAATACAGAAAGGCTGTGACAAAGTCTGGTGTCTTTTTATACACATGAAAGACCCTTTCATTTTAGATTTTTTTTATAACAGGGGAAACTTGCTCTTCTTGACAAAGCCATCCAAGATTGAATATCCATTATTAGACTTACATAGGATCTAAGTAACTCTAAAAATGCTACAGACTATTAAAACATGTAAGTTCTGATTTGTAGCTGGTATAACTGATTGTAATTTGCAAAACAATTCATTGTACAAAATTGTTAAAACTCAGTTGTCCTAATCATTGGTCTTGAACCCTTGCCATTTAATTGTAATTTTTTTTACCAAATTGGCCTAATAAATAATTTTATTGGAGATATAATTATGCCCAGTAGCTGAAAATATCAAAGCTAAGACATTTAAACACAACTATTCCTTTAAAACAAAACAGTTAGTAATTTTGGATTAATATCCCTGTTGCACAAAGAATGTAGATAAGCATATTGAACTGGTTAGTAAATAATCTTCCACTGTTTGTTTGTTTGTTTGCTTGTTTTATTATGTGGGTTTCAAAGATCCAAACTAAACTTCAGTAAAATGTTGCTGACATGAATTAGACACTTTGCAGGATTTTCAAAGACCTTTGAGATATGATCCAAAAAGGAACATTGTGACCCCTGCTAGGACTTACAGCACAACCCCAGATTTTAAACCCACAGATCACTGGTCAGGTGCTATTAATCTTGGAAGGCATTTAATTTTCACAGCTGTTTAAATGCCAGGTTTTGTCTCATTCTCATTCTGCCTGGGCCCCAGACAGAGGCCAAATGCTACCAAAGTTTTTCCTGTCTACACAAAAAAGTGAGGAAAGAGAATTAGCATCTTCCAGACTGAGCTGCCAGTGGACTGGCAGTGACTTGACAAGAGTTCAGACAGCCTTAACCTCTGTTACATCATGCCCAAGCATGGAGTTTAGACGCTGAGATGTTCTTGTTAATGTGACCACCCCAAAAGGTGTAAATTTTTGAAAATCACGTTGCTCTTTATAGTAAGTAGATACACCAAGGTGCCTTTGAAAGTCCTGTCCTGTGTTCACTCTCTCTCTCCCTCCTATTGCTCTTGTTCTCTCAATTATGATATACTTATTTTCTACTTTTTTTCCTTGTGCTGTAGCCATTTGTCAATTTTCTTTCCCTTATTTTTTCTGAATTTCCAACTCATTTACCTAAGGAGTCAAACAATATCCAGACAGCCATTGCCATCAAAGATGAAGTGAAGTACCCACTTCGTAGTGTTCTTCTAGGCTTCTCTAACAAAACTGAAGGTATTTAGTTCTTGATCTAAAATGCCATGATACCACTGATTCAATGAAGTTATATATCTTTGCACCAGCTGAAGATATACTTCAAATTTCAATGGCTCATTACAAGGACTCATGACACAAAGGCACACTTTAGGTTTTAAAAGTCACACTTTTTTTTTAAGGCAGCTGATCAATGATTTGCAACAATGGAATTAATTGCTCTCATTCTTTTCACTTACATAAGTACCAAACCATTTGTATTATTGATCCAAGAAGTATTACGGTGATTTCCTGAGTGATTTGTTGTATTACGTGCTCCAGTGGCTGTCTATTCCAGTGATTATTGTTAGCACAGCCTTTTCCCCTAATGTTCATTTCATAGTACAATGATTACAGTTATTATCACTCCTACAATTATTATTGTGAGCATCAAATTGGTTAACAGGTTCTATAAACACAATTTAGAATTTTTTTTAAAATGAGGCAACACAATATTACACTTTTTCTATTCAAGCTACTCTTATGTTTTATTAGTTGTCCTCTCATCAGTTCCTTTCATTAAAAAAGGCATATAAAAGGATCCTGCACACTGATGAGTTATGAGGACACCTATGATGCTGAAGAAATCCCATTGCTGGGGTCACACCACCTGTCAGACCCACCTCCAGGGGCTTTCTCAGGAAGAAGGGAAGAATGGGTGCAGTTACACACTTCTCACTGCTGGTTTTCTCATCTGATAGAGCACTGGACTTGAAAAATATAATTTTATCCCAAATGAAAGATACTAATTAATGATAACAGTACTATCCTTATAGGTGAGGGTAAGGGTTAAGAGTAGTTTACCTACTGTAGCATGATACTGACCGGGAAACAAATTCTTTCATTAGTAAGAAACTAAAGAAAAATTTATTTTATGTATGCATTTCAAGGACTGTGGCCCTAGTAGTGCAAAAGCACCTCAGAAGATTTTTAATGTTTTTTCTGTGTCTGTTCATCTTCCCCCAAACCATGAGAATTCTGATACATCTGCAATATATTTTCATGGCTGGTTTTATTCTGAGCTTCCAGGTCTGCAGGAAATTTAATAAACCGCTTTGTGTATGTTTATATTTTGAAATGTGCCTAACTAACAATGACATCTATGTAATTTAGGAATGTAATAACTTCTTTGCTGCAATGATTTTGAAGGTCAAAGAGTCATTGGTGCCAGTTGGAGCTATTTTGATTCAGCTTGAGTTTTAGGGTTGTGTTCAGATCAGGTTTTATTTTATCTGAACCAATTCACCTACTATCCCTGCTGAAGATACAATTTCAGGAAGACAGGACTGTGTCTTTACAGAGCAAAGACAGCCAGAAGAAAATCAGAACCAGGGAATGTAAAGTACAGGAAAGAATAGACTCTTCTCGCTGACACAAGTAAATAGAAGATGGTTATTGAACCATTTAATGTGTCTTACCTCTCTGCATGAAAAAGCCATAAATAATGTAAGGAGAGGGACTACTTTTCTTTACAGTGCCTGCACAATGGTATGTGCTGAAAATGACATACACAAATCCGCATCTGTGAATAAAGGTTTAGTTAAGTTCATGAACAAAGAGCAAAAAGAAATTAAATAGTGAAAGAAAAAAGTCATAGTAAACAAAACTCAGGTGTCTGTGGATTTATTCAAAAACAGGAGGCAAAACTGATAGTTTTAGAATTTTTCAACTGAATATAATGACAGAATTTTTTATTAATGTATTGGAATTAAAAATCCAGTTCCAAATCTCTTTGATTCCTCTGAACAGTACTCTTTCCAAGATGTACTGACATATGGTTAACGTGAGCCAGAACTGACTGGCTGGTGCTGTGAAGTTCTTCCACACAGCTATTTTTTATCAAAACTTGTCTTTTGACACTAAAAATGTCTTTTGAAAACACATCCAGAACAATACATCCTTGAAAATAAGGTCATGCAAAAAACAGTTTTTAAAGTTCATTTTAGAGAGTTAGACATAATAAATTTATTTTCTAGAGTGATGAAAAAGCCCTGGAGCCCTAAGCAGACTCCTTCCTGCAACCATCATTTTCCATTTCAGATCTAGCAGTGTAGGAGATAGGTCACCCACTCAACCACTAAACTGAATCCCATGGCAATTACCATTCTGTAGCTGGGACAGCAGGAAGATTTCTGCAGCAGAGAGTAATTATGGTTACAGGACATCAAAGAGAAGCTCTCTGGTCTTCCTAGAACTTACCCCAACTTCCCATGTTCACATAGGAAGCTCACTCCTTATATGCACAACCCTGGGGAGGGGCTGAGTCTCTAGGAATTCTAGCAGAAACCTTCCTTGCTAATATCCCTGTGACATCGGGATTTTATGTCTTACAATCATCTGCATTATCCAAAGCACATCAAATGGCATTTCCAACCTATTTACAGCTTAAAATGGGCAAATCTGTCCATCAGTCTGAGCACTACTCCATAAAATAAATCCTAGCAGAATATACTGGGGCCTATCCACCACTCCTAGAAGGGTACTGAAGACAGCATGCAGGGATTCCTGTGCATGAAGTGCATGTCTCTTCAGTCATGGTGAGGGCCCTCTCATCTTCATCAGCCACATGCTTTTATTCTGTCTATGGTCCAGAAATTCCAGATCCCAAACTCAAATCACTTCACAGTCTTCTGTGGACAGCTTTCTGATAGAGAAGGGAAAAAAGAATAAGAGCAGCTGTTTTTACTAGAATCTGTTATAGGCAGACAGAAAAGCAGTACCTGTGAGGGCTGTGATTCTCTCTGCGATCTGGGTGCCTTTAGTATGGGAAGAGGCTAACTACAAGCTGCTAACTGGCTGAGTGTTGTCAGATGATGCTTGTGATGAAAAGAAAGCTCAAATGCCAGAGAACTGAGATTCAGTCAGTTAGTTAGCTCAGAAAATGAGGACTCTTCCAAAGATGCTGGCAAAGGGGGACCTGACCTTGTAGACACCTACTACACTCATCCTGTAAATCTGCTTGCAGCAAGTACAGCAAGTCCATCTCCACAAATTTGCTAATATTTGCAACATCTGTTGACCTTCCCCAGCACCATGAGAGTCCTTGAAATAGGATTTATCCAGGATCTTTGCAATCTCTTAATCTCTCAAGTCCGTAAGAAACTCTGTGTACATCCCTGAATTTCCCCCTAGCACCATGGTGGGTAATGCTAGTCTAAAGTACACAGCAAAGAGTAAGCACGACACTAGAGCTCAAGGAGCTATTGACATCTGTAATACAGTGGTACTCAGTGAATCCCTTCACTGTGGTGTCATATTTTAAAGCTTTCTAACTTTTTTTCCCACTCTGTGAAGTGCTTCCACAAAACTGATGTATGATCTTGGGAAAACAAAAACCCAATCTGAACTGACACCATCAAGACAATGAAATCACTGTAAAAACAGAGTACTGTTTTTTTAGTACTAGCTCTGCTGGATGTTACTTGTAAAAATATTTTCCAAGGGATACCTAATGTTTTCATCTGACAACAGCAATTTTAAAAAATCCTGAACTGTATTAAAAGACCTCATGTACCAAAGTTTTCTTTCTCTCACTAAGATTCTTCTTGTATGTTTTACACTTATCTCCACACAGTCAGTGGCTTCTGTGTTGAAAAGCATTTAAAGAACATTTAAAGAAACACTGTCAGCATTCTGATATTTTTAAAGCCATTTCAATACTTGAAACAACCTACCAAATGTTTCAGCTAATTTATTCTCAGTATCCTTCTGAGTCCTAAAAAAATCAGACTCATAAAAAGGATACTTATTATTGTGATTCCCTTGCTCTCCAGATGACTCTCCCAGGTCATTTCCCACAATAACTTTCATCACTTTTTTGTCTTTCCAAGCTCAGTTCCTGTTCTTTTCTAGAATATCTCAAGGATATATTTCTTATGACTGAAGGATGGAAAGATTGATGCCACTTTTCATATACAGGGGGAAAAAAGCCAGCACTGTGAAAAGGGCTACAGATCTTTTAGCTCCTATAAGATTTATTGTCAGAAGCTCTGTTAGAGGTCAGACAAGCCTTGAAATGGAGCAGAAAGTCTTGAGACAGAACCTATTCTGTGAAATGGAAGAACATTGCCAAGAATCTCTACTCTGAGAAAAAGTTATTTGCGTATTTTTGAGAATTGATTTGTGAACACTTTGAGATTACACTTGGGTTTTATGAACTGGCTGACTCTTTTCTAATACACAACCAAGTCTATTCTTGTCTCATATTTGCTGTCTGAGGAACCAGAGAGTCACATTTATACGTCTGGAAGAAACAGTTATATACATGCTACATGTCTGATTGACGCCGTGGTTATGGTTTGTGGTCTAACTGTATGAAGGTGGTAAAATTATGAAAATTAGTAGATGGTGCTGGAGTGCACTTTGACAAAGAGGGCTGAAGAGTTCACAGGCTTATTAATGGAGTCTGTGCCTCTAGGAAGGTCCTGACAGATCCTGGGGCTCTCATTCAGACAGAATTTGCAGGTGGGAAAAAGACAATCTTGAGACTAGGAGGACTTTTACATTCCTCCAGTAGGCAAAATAGTGCTCCTACTCTATCTGCAACCAACCAATGATTAGAGTACTGGAGCAAGGATTTCTAGGAAGCCAGAGGAGAGAGAGTGTTTAGTGTGCAAGGGAAAGACAACTAAACATGAAAGTCATAGAAACTAAAGCAGCAACCTAAAAATGAACAAAATCAGCCATGAGTAACAAGAGAAGACTACAAACTTAGGTAAGAGAAGAGAGAAACTGCAAGATTCCTTCAAGAGCTGCTTGGGAAAATGGATAAATTTGATCAACTGAGGAGACAGCAAAATGTGTTCCATTCCTTTGAAGGCACAGAATTGTTGACACTTCAGTGTCAGGGACAGTAATTTCTTGCTGAGCTCTGTCTCTCCTCCATCCGACCAGATGCAAAAAAGAAAGCAACAAATGCTGCTGCATTGGATAAGCCCCAAAGGACACCAAAGCCCAAACACTGGCACCAAGGGAAAGAGAGGAGTCCAACTGTCTGACCTTGCAGCAGTTTACCAAATCAGAAGCGATAAACAGGCTAATTCTGATATAATCACATGCATAAATGTATCCTCCCAAGCAGCTGACGCACATCCCCCACTGATGTTTTTGTTCACCTAAGACATTGTAGTTATTTACACACTACATTTGATACCTGTTTGGGCAAGCAGCCAGCACTTGAACAGTCAGGGAAGATGAAGATTCAGTATAATGTACTATTAAGGTATATGCTGGGCAATTATGTAATTTGAAGCATATTTACATGTGCCTGTGTCTATTTGTAAGGTGTTTTGTCTTTCTTTAACTCTGTTACATTATCTGTAAAGAGAAATGGACTTGAGTACTGTTAACTGATAAGTGTGAGATTCATCCATTTAAATGTCAAAATAAGCAAGAGTAATTTTATAGCCTGACCTCCTGTGTGATTGGAGAAATTGAAGAATCAGGGACAGTAAGAGCTGTGCTTGGCCCAGGTCAGACAATACTTTCTAGTTCTGACAATACTTTCTAGTTCTGTTACTGCCTTGACATCCCTGCTCTTTTCCACTTAATTATTTTATCCCCATTTTTTGTGAGCTTTCTCACCTGTGTAAAAATAAAATACCTTGGCATAAAGCCACAAAAAGGGAGCCAAAATTATTGTTAAGGGAGAGAGTAGAAAAGGGCAGTGTAAGGAGTGGGGATACTACAGAAAAGAACTCAGCAGGACTTTAGTACCCAAATAAACAACCTGTGATATTATTGTCGCCCTTCATCCCTGTAGTCCTTAATTATGATGTAGGTGATTGCTACCAAGCCCGATGAAGTATCAATGCTGATTTATCTTTTACAATTTAGATATTTGTAGCTAAATAAATTTAATTTGATTATTTTCATAGCTAAGTCCCTTGTCTTGGAAGAATATCCCTATCTTCAGTAAAACTGCTCTCACTAAAACCTTCCCTCAAGTCTGTTTTCAAGCTAATATTAAGTCCATTTCACCCTTTAGCACGTCACAGAAAGAGACATAAGAGATGTTTGCTACAATTCAAGAAATTGAAGAATGCTGAAATCTAACCTGCAAACAACCTTTCCACATTCACAGCTAAATGTTACAACTACCCTTTATTTCTTGACAGCCTGCATTCTTGGGTCCCAGGTGTAAATACTTTGGAAATCTGAGATAAAAGGCTTTCAACTGTATGCTGAAAGCTGTAAATATCAGGCACAATTTCCTTTTATTTTAATGAGTGTGTTGTCATGGAAACTTTGCAGTGGACTCTGGGCTTCATACTCAAAACTCTTGAGGTTTCTGGCAGTTCCCTGATGAGTCCTGTCAACTGCTCATTCACAGGAAGTGATAATAAAAATTCACTTTCCTGTTCATTGAACCTTGAATGAACTGAAGGAGAAGAACTTCAAATCCACTTGCCTCCTCTCACTCCAAATTTCATATGCATGACTGATAGTATGCTACTTAACCCTTTCAATAACTTTGTAAACAGCTGAGATAAGTAACTGTTGAAACCCTCTCTTGTTGCATGATCTTGAAATTATTTTTTTTTCATTAAACAGGTATTAAACCTGACTTCTTAAACATTTATAAATGCTGACCTCTAAGTGAGTTTGGAGATTAAAAAGGTAAAAGGACAAAGCCCTGACAGTTTTAAGCAGAATACTTTTCTTTTCTTTCCAGATTTATTTTGCGATTTAAAACCGTTTAAAGTAATGGCAGAATGAGGATAATTTCCTATTTTCTGATTTTTAAATATATACTATATATTTATATTTATTATATTTAGATATTTTATTCTGTAAATGTCCTACATTAATACATGTCATATTAGCGAGTGAAAGACAATAAAAAGTCCTAAGCATCCTTTTCCAATTCACAATTATGTATTTTTCAGCAGGGTTTCTACATTCAGAAAGTTCTCCTGCTGTACAACACCTTACCATTAGGAAAGTACCATTTGAGAACTATTTCTTCAAGACTTCTTTTGCTGGTGAGGGAAGATTCCTGAAATTTGTCCTGAACATGACCACCAAAATGCCTGCAGTGAATTAGGCATTTATGCTCCTATGCTGTTGTTCATCCATTTGCCTCTGGTTTTTCATATTTCCCAATTTCATAGCTATTACATTTCAATGCCTTGACCCAAATACTGTATATTAATGTAACTTGTTCCTCTCATGGCTGACTTTAGATGTGTCTGCAAGACAAAGAACTGAAACAGGTGATACTGGGTGTTTATGGGCTTGCCTTATTGACTTTCAGGAACAGCTTCAGTAGCATCTCTGGCATATGTCCAGCCTCCCTGGAAGATTAGTGGCACCAACACACAGCATGTTAGCTGCTGTGCCCTCACTGTCATCCATCAGGTCTCCACTTGACTGCACAATCACTTTCTTAGATTAGGAAATTATTAATAATTTTACCCAAATGTTGGTTTCATTGAGAGGAACCCCCAAAACATGCAAGCAAGCAAGCAAACAAAATCAATCAGCAGTTGTAGCTGCCTATCCACCAATACAATAAACAGGAGAGAAAGCAGAATTGCTCACTCATTGCTGTAAATTCTACATAATTCTACTTAATCCTTCTGGGAAGTTTTGTGTGATCAAATATTTAGAAACCACTGCTTCTACCATTTAGAAGGGATCAGATAACAAAAGGAGGAAGGAAAATGAAGAGGTATTAGTTGTCACTGGCAACTCATAAGCAGTGCTTACAGGTCATGTTCATATAGGTAGAACATTAAATGGGCTCAGATTTAGTGCTGGTTTTGTCTATTCATTTACACAAGATATCAGGATGACTACATCTGTAGACACTTATATGAAGTACAGGTAAAATAAAAAAACGAAATCATATACATATTATGCTAAGGAATTTCATTGTTAGACAGATATAGCAGATTTGCTGCTGGAAACATTGCTGATCAAGACAAAGAAATAAAGTAGTGACACAAAAATATGATATAGAGCAACCTGGTATGGAGGTGCAGCAGAAGCCTTTAGTCTTAGTGAAGTCCACTGTGGGACTGAATGCCAACAGAACAAGATCTTGGTGAAGGGAAGCTTAGGTAAGATGTAAGAAAGAAGATAAAAAATATTTGAAATTAAGAATTCACCAGTACATGTGTGCATTTTTTTCTACTAAAATTTTAAGTATCTAGATTGCCTGCAATTCCAAAAGGTGTTTGCTAGATAATCCATCACTATTATTCTTGAAGGCAGATTCAGAGGAAATACCATGGGCTTGTGTGGGCAGCACTGACTACAAGAATTGGTCTCTTCTGATGTTAAAGTCCAAGAAAACAATTATCATTATGTGAATGGCAAAATCTGAAAATCCCTTCCCATAGCACCAACACAAAGACAAAAATTCATGCTCAAGTGGCTGGTAAACTGCTGGATTAATGTTCACTGATATCACTCTCTTTGAGGAAGTGTGATTTTCCAGCAGGTGCTTTTGTCTTTAATATTGTCTCAAGATACATTAATGCTTAATTGATTTCATCTCAGGCACAGGGACACCCTGCAGCACTTTTTCTCTAGATAGATGTAGACCTTTCCAGGTAAATAGCCAACTGACCCAATGTCTCACTTTGTCTAGGAAGAGTATCATATTGCCCTACGAACATCTAAGTGGAAAATGTACAAAAGCAGAAAAAGAAATTCATTCACATAATTCACATGATAAATATGCACACTGTCCAACATTTCTGCTTGGGATTTCCATACTGACCATTGGCAGAAATTCTTTTCACTTTGAAAAATTATTCAAACAATGATCAGCTGCACTGAATTAATAATATCTGGATTCAGATACTTTCTAGAACACTACCATTTTAGAGTTTTTGTTTGCCATTTGACAGTGCAGCCCTTTCTTCATGTGAAACTACTTTGTGATGGAGGAAGAATTTGCATTTTGTCTTTACACATTGTGAGTACTCCCATTGACTTCAAATGGCCTTGAAATCAATGGAGCTGTCACATACATAAGTCATCACAGTGTCAGCCAGACCTTTAAAAAGCCACCACCACGTCTAGCTACTTCTGCAGAAGAATTTGGTCATTTACACATGGCACTTTTGAACCCACAGATGCCATACTCTCTCTCATCAGAGGTTTGAAGAGGGGTGGGGAGAGAAATTAAACCATCATGTGTCTCCTTAGGGCCTGCTGTGAAATTGTCTGCTTTCTCTTTCTTCAAATGAACAGCATTATAATAAAGTTATTAGTAAGCTTAAAGGTGGTTCAAATTAGGCTCCATCTTGTAATAAAACAGAAAATATAGAAAACATGGACCCTTACTTATTTGTGATCATACATCTCAGACACTTGTCCTTCAAACTGTTTATATGGTAGTTTCACAATCTCATCAGGCTTCTACTACATGCATGAAAATAAAACAATTGTTACAGCAACATGCTGAGACAGTATTTACAGTGCTTCACACAAACAAACAGGTCGGCAAATAATAGGAAGAAATGGACATTAAATTACCTCAACTGAAGAGAGAAAACAAACATATAATGAAGTGGAAAATTATGCCACTCAAATTTGCTTATGATACAGGTGTCTCTGCTAGTTATTACTGAAGTCACTCTAATTTCTGCATAAGCACATGCAATATGCATAGTTTAAAAATTGTTTCAAATATCCAGTTTTATTTTCAATATTTACAGAGAGACTGAGAGAAGGATGGGTGCCTAAATTCATATAAGATGAGACAAAGCTATTTCATTATGGAAAAGAATATCATAATAGTCATACATAAAAATCAAGACAGAATGTAGAAGAATAGTTATAATAAATCATTCTGACATTAGTTAACATCACTCTGGAGTATTATGTGATTAAGCCTGGAAAAATAAAGGAAAATGTATATTTATGTTCATTCACACATAAATGTTTTGGGCAAATAAAAAGTTAAAAAATCCCAGCATTTAACAGGGTAATTAGCATATTATAAGCAGGTGACAAGAAAATGGCTTTTTAGGTTCAACCACCTACTAGATAAATTCCTTATCTCTGGTTAGGTAACAGAAAGGAATAAGAACCTATTTTGCCACACATACATGTGTAATCTGATTACATGTAATTAGTATGTCATCTTCTGGACAAGATTATATTTTTGAAATCTGAAAAAAAAATCAAAAAGCTGTCTAATTGGAAAATGTATTATATACAATTTGGATGCTTTTAAATCAGGATGGATAACTTGGATATGATAAAAAAAAATCTGGTCCTGGAGTTTTACATTTTGAGCTAGCAATAATAGACGGAAAACAGCAGAAATTATACATGTGTATGTCCACTGGCCATACAAGTTATATATCTTAGGATAGTTTTTAGACAAACATTAATAACTTTAGTTAAACTAAGATTTTTTTTCTTTTTACAGCTATACAGAAATTTAGAAAGATTATGTCAGATCTTGAGCTGTTTATGTAAGCATTTTAACCCACATTTATGCAATGCTGCCACATTCACTTCACTTAGAATTAACACTGCATGATGCTGTTTAGTGTGGAGGAATTCACTCCCTGCAGGAACTTCTGTGTGCAGCTGCAGTGAGAGCTGCAGGCTGAGCTCTGGGGACAGCAGCCTAAGGCTGAGTCCAGACTTTGTCACCCTAGCCCCGTAAAGGTATAAAAGGCCATGGGGGTTCCTTTGTTCAGGGCCCCTTCTCAAAGTCACCCAGCTCAAGCTGTTATTTTTTTATTTAGTTATTGCACTGTGCTTAAATTGTTTAAAGTATCTGAACATCTGAGACTGTACTCTGGGAAATGTGAGGTGGAGCCAGTAAAGACCTGGTCTGACTGAGTGTGGGGTGTGTAGGGTAAAAGGGGTTTGATCCCATATCACTGATGTGAGGCAGTGCAAGAGTGACTTGCAGATGAGTAACCAGAGCAGATGATCGGGCAGGGGAGTTTCCTTCACGTTAGAAAAATAAATCTCAGGATCCTTTATATGACCTGAATGATTTAAACAACACATGAATGGAAGACTTGTGCTGCTACTTTTCTTTGTCACAATTGAACACAAATCTCTATGTTTTGCATTCAGGCGTGCCAGCTCTTCTAAGATAGTAATTTAAACACAAATTCTCCTCCCCTCAGAATCTGAGGCAAATCTTGATCTGAAATGTTTGTATTCGGCATTTAGCAGGCTGCTGGCTGATACCTAACTTTAACTAAAACTCTCACTGCTTTAACATTGCCAGTTTTGTGTAACCAGACTGGAAGAGCAAGAAGTTCCCCATGTGCATCTCTGTCCCAGCTGCTTCTGTGTGTGCCCCCAGCCCACCTCAGGCACAGCTGGGCTGGCACAATTCTTTGCAGGGCTGCACTGTCACCAAGGTCACTGAGCTCACCTGCCTGGAAAGTAAAAGGGTTTCCCCTTGGGGTGCTTTTGGCCTGCATTGGTTCACTGTTTCAGCCAAGAGTCCAACCTCATGAAAGCTAATGTTAGCACAGCAGGGGAGATGGAGAGGTTGGAAGTCCTTTAAACTGCTGTCGTCATGGAAGGTGACATTCTATGAGACTACAATTTGAGGTGTCTTCCCATATGAAACTGAAATATCATACCACATTAAATATTCTGTATCTCCAACAACACCACATTTTTGGCCATTGTAGCCAATGGGAAGCAGATTTTCACTGCCCATTGCAAACATTTGGTAATAATCTGCAAAACAACAAAAAAAACCCTTAATTTAAAAAAGTTAAGTGAAATACCTTGAAGATCCTTTCTTACAAGGAAAATAAAATGTTTAATATAAATTTTAATGTTTTTACAGGGTTTCTTTTAAAAACTCCTGTTTCAAATAATTGGCATATGACTGAAAACTGAAATTTGTGAATTATCCTATATTTCTTTATACTGGTGGGGATCAAAAAGTGTACCTAGCATTCCAGAAGGTAAACATCATAATTTGGGGTACCTAATTCTAATTTAAGGTATTTTATTATATTCTAAAAAAACTAATGGAAAAATCTGACCTGGAAATCAACTAAAAAGTTAGGAAGGATAAGGACTTACTTAAGGCCAGTCAGAATGCTTATTTCAAAAGTATGTTGTGTCAAACCAGCATGATTTCTCAGATGTTCATTGTGAAGCAAAGTGCCTGACAAAGGTTTTTCCAATTCAGTTTTTTTATTTCCATCTGCCTCTGAATTGCATAACATAAGCTGTCAGGAGCATTGGGGTTTAACTTTGTACTGCATGACACACTTTTTCTTTAAAAAAAAAGCTCTATACAAAATAAGCAAGATGTACATTGATCAGATTATGAGTTGGCTATAGGTATATTTCAGGGTGCGAATTCTGTTTAATGGTAATCAGTACTCTGTTATTCAGCATTTCTGTCATTGATCAAGAATTAAACACAGTATTGATTCTAGTCTATTTTGCAAAGTCATTCAGAAAGAATGGATAATTAGTGGACCAAGACAATCACATAAAGCATTCCTGTATTGCTTAGTAAAAAAAAAAAAATCACAGAATTAATTTAAACACGACTAAATGCAAAGTAAAAAAATCTAGAAAGAGGAAACTACTTACAGAATGATGGACTACATCCTGGAAAGCTGAGATTCAGCTGGGAAGTGCTGGATGAGCAATTTGACATTCATTTTCAGTGGTTTGCATAACAGTCTTCTGCATTGGCAAAAAAAAAAGCATACTTGCAACACTGCAGTCAGTTAAGGCTAGTGTTTTCTAGCTAGCTATTTTTTTTATGACATTATCAAATCATTTAG
Organism: Dicaeum eximium; assembly: GCA_013396995.1. Classification (NCBI taxonomy): domain Eukaryota; kingdom Metazoa; phylum Chordata; class Aves; order Passeriformes; family Dicaeidae; genus Dicaeum; species Dicaeum eximium. The sequence goes on from VWZP01010715.1 coordinate 1,208,246, forward strand.
AAAACAAGCCATAAACATATTTAAAGATGGAGGAAATGTCTTTTTTGTGAGAGATGGTAATAAGTCCTTCTGTTTGCTTTATAAAAATGCAGACAGAAAGGGAATTTGAATGCACTGTATAAAACCTTCTTGTGGAGAAATTCTTTGAAGAGTGTCCAATGCAGTGGCAAAAAACTGAAACCAGAAAAATTCAAATGAGAAATTATGAGCACTCTTCTAACATTGGCAGGAATAAGTTCATGAAGAAAACTTTCAAGAGAAAAGGTTTGATCCATATCTGTTGATATGTCTGGATGGAATGTTCAACTCAAAAAAACAAGTGATAGATCAGCATCATTCCTGATTCAGCCCAGAGCATGCTTTACTAGGTGAAATCTCTCCATCTGACATATCCAGGTAAAATGCATGATCTAGTGTTTCCTTTTTTCTTTAAGCTGTTAAAATGCCTGCTCTCAGTGCCTGGGGGCTTTTACATGCCATCACCCAACCACAAAAAAGCTATTGTCCTGTGTTAACTGAACTGCTATTTTTAACATTGTTTTCAGTATTATTCTTAACAAGGTACAAGTCTTAGATCAATTTTCAATAAAAAGAAACCTCTTACATTGGAGATCAGAGGTTGTTGGTAGACAAAAGAAGGTCCATTATCAGGCCTATATTTTCACTATATTCTCTGATTTAGAAGACCTTTGCATATTATTTTTAAAAGAAATGACATTATAACCTCCTTTTTTCATTAATAAAACTCTAGAGCTTCAAATATTAGCATGGTTTTCCCATGTAGTTTCTGGAACAGAGTGCTCTTGCCTTAGTAGGGCAGGGGGGGTTGGGGGTGGGATTTTGCACACATATTTATCTATCTCTACTCTGTCATGCCATTCCCAATACTATTTCTTTCCAAATGTTTAAGATTTTTCCTAAAAGGACAGTAGTTCTAGAAAGCAATGTGTGTGTCATATTTAACAATTTAAGTATTATATACTTTATACAGTACAAATACACGAATGTGTATTTTAAAACAGCTATATTGTAAAGCCAAGGCCTTTAATACTCGTACTCTAGAAACCAACTGTCCTTAAAATACCAGTCAAATGATGCTCATATTAGCCTCAGAAAGATTTTGGGCAGCACAATGACTCAAGGCCTGAAGTTTTGCCATATCTGGATTTGGGTTTGTGGCTCTGGTCCTGAAATCCACCCAGCTAAGACTGTACAACACACACCGTGAAGGCTGGGGTGGGACATGAGCTGGGAACAGGACCATCACAGCTGGCACAATGAGCAGAGGGTCAAGTTGGTCAGAAAAATTATTAAAACGTATGAACAATGAAATTCTGCCTTTTCTCTGGAGTTTTGCTCACATACTAGACGGGGCTGTCTGTCTGATAGCCTTTCTGAACATGAGTTTCCAAGCCCTTCCTCTGGCAGGGATGAGCAGCTCCCTTCTTGCCATCAGGTGTCCAAGGAGGAGCTGGGGGAAGTGGCTCTGCTTGCCTCTTAAACCGAAAGGTTCCGTGCCACCCACCACTGGTATCATTGCAGGAAGAAATGCAAGATTTCACATAGGATTCAGGAGCACAAAAGGAGATGACTGACACCTCCTAATGCAGAATCCACCAGATGGGAAAAGACCTTGATCAAGAGGGTTGAACTAGAGGAACATATGTCTAGAAATATAAATCTTGGCATGGAGTATAAGATTTTGGAAAGGCATTACAGCAAACTTACTTGATGATTCTTAGACTTCAAAACCCTTATGATATTAAATTTGAGACCTCATACATCTTGTATTTATGTATTGTTATTATAGTTGTGTCCCAACTAGCCACATTCTCCTTTTTAGGTGTACTACTTAGTTTCAGCTGTAGTCTAAGCCTGAGCTCTTTCCAAAATCTAGTTACACCTGTCCACATTGTTCTCAGTAAGAATAGAGACTGGGTAATGTGCACTGACAGATAAGATTTCTGGCATTCTTGCCTTCTTCACACTGTCAAAAAGGCAAGTAAGATACAGGAGAAGGTCCAGGGCTTGCAAAGTCCATTCACACTTCAAATGAGCATATAACAGAGCATCTGCAATGTCCCTAAGGCCTTCCCTTCCCCTCCTCTTTTTTCTCCTAGATGGTGATGAGGAAAACAGATTTTGAAAATACCTGGAAGCGTGAATTCACACAATGAATAAGTGCTTTTATAACCCTTTAAGCAAAGCAGATTGACAGCTTACTGAAAAAGAAGCACTTCTAAACACAATGCTTCATTAACCAGCTAAAATGAAAACTTCTTTCTCCAAATAAAGTGGCATCTTCTTGAGAATTATATTCTAGGAAAATGCTGCAGCTGACACTGTGAAAAGTGACAAAATATTTTGCCTGACAAAATCTTGATAACGTTTCATTTTATGTTCCAGAGATTTATACTTGTGGATTCATATTTTCAAGGCCAGAAGGCCCCATTAGAAGCCTTGGATGACACACTTCGTTGAATTACAGCTCCTTAGTCTTGTACAGTTTTCAACTATTTCTGTTCTACCTAAATCTTATCTTCCAAAGAGATGTCAAGTCTTGAGCAGAAGAACTAGGGATGTTATTTAATTTCTTTTTTGTTTTCCAATTTGCTTTGAAATACTTGCAACCAACTTCTTACCTTGAAACTTAAGTAATTTTTATGGATATTTGAAATGTTTAAAATACTTGAAAACAAACTACACAGATTAAATAGTTACTGAAAGAGTAACTAAATTTTAAAATCTGAAGGGTTAGTGGCTATGAAAATGTTAGTTACATGAAAATGAGAAAATTTCATTTTTGCAAAGCAGAAACTCAGTAAATATATATGGAGAGTATACTTGAATTAAAACCATTTACACATCTAGTCAGACTTGAGGAGTTGGCTTCACTTTGTTGTAGATATTTTTAAATGAAGACCGATAACTGATGAACTAGTTTGTCAGACAGACCCACCTTTGCCCTACTGGTGTACAAAATTACATTGCACTTCAGATTCCCACTTGCAGGTACACACCGAAATCTAACACGTGCCTTCCTTGGCCATACTTTAAATTACTCTAAGGTGACACTACAAACTCGACCCCTTAGCTGCATAAAGAGTTTTACAGCTGCAAATGCAGACACTGAGTTTGTTTCTTTCAAATTTTCATCTCTACATGGGAAATTAGCCAAGCATATGCTTGTTTTTGCCAAACAGGCATAAAACTTGATGCACATAAAATAAAGATGCAAGTGAATAGCAACCAAACTAAACTTGTGAACTGAATATGGAGCTTGAAGAAAACTATAATGAAACTTCTACAGGCCAGCAGTTAGACTAGATGTAGCTAAAGATATTTTTTAACAGCTAAAACACGCAAGCATGATTTCAAGATTCTCTTTAATTTTTCCTCTAATATCAAACTCATGAGATACTCAAATGCTTAACTGATGAGATAATGTAATTCATACCTCTTTGTCTGTAGATTAGGTTTCATGCAATAAAGGAATGCTAATAATTTCAGAAATGCTTTGAATAACTTCCTTACCGGTCTTAATTGGTGGCTTTAAATGGGATAATAAAGGAAAGGTTTACAATAGCTGCTTTCATTTGACTTAAATACTTCATGGAATTCATCCAGAATATGTAATGTAAGGAATTTCTGTACTGCCCTTCTAGTGTTCAGTGGAATGAATGAACAGAAAAATATTTACCAAGAAAAATGCATAGTTACAAGCCACCAATATATTTTCACTAGTCTCTGCCTGATAGTAGATTTTTATCTTCTGCATGATAAATGAAATTAGACTCTGAAAAGAACTACTAAATACTTTTTTCCATATGTTAATATACAAGCAGAATCAAATATAGCTTTGTTTTCTCTATCTTTAGTATTAGTTTTCCATTCATTTAAGTTTTTCCCACATTAAGGATGTTCTGAGGTTTCGTAAAAAAGCTTTTTTCCAGAAAGTCTTTTATATTTGTGACCTTATATTACCAGTAATATCAAAATAAATGTATCAGGACTTGGTAGACAAGTGCTTTTTCACACCCAATACTGGGAATTTTATTTTTAAAATTATTTAGAATAAATAAATTAATAATACATATGGGAATAAAGGCAAGAATAATTATATTTCCTAAGCACAAAACAGTGGATTAACAACTTAACAATGTACCTAGTAATCCTTTAACCACACTTTTCAAGCAATATAACATGCAAAGTTTTACAGAGTAATACACTTGATCCAGTTTACACTTGAATGAGTTCACAATGTTTGAAGTATACATCGGATTTATCGAAAAGTAGAGGAACACCTAGAAAAAACAGCAATTTTAGCAAAATGTATCATGCTAGAAATGCATTTAGTGTCTCTGCCAATGTGCAAAGAAACAATGATATGATAGATACGATACACAATTTCGAATTTTTTGTCTATCAGAATAAAAGATTTACCAGATTCTTATTTACAATCATGGGATGCACACGGAGGGAAAAAACAAAAAAATATCTCAAAAAGCTTCCACCTGACACCATACCACCACAAATCAATTGAAAATTCCTTATGCTTTCTTCCTCAATTTTGAATTCTTCTGAATTAAAATCAATAACAAAAAGACATTGGTGCAAATTGTAATTGCAGTTCCTTTAGTAGGGAAACAGGATTTAGGAAATTCAGTTTTCATAGCTTATGTTTATCAACCTATATATTGTGGGGGAGTGCCTTAGCAAACAATTGCCCAGGATAATAGATTTCTTTGTCCAATAGATTGTCCAGTCTACAGAACAAGCAAAGTCTGCAATTGTTTATACCTAACATTTTAACAATGGTCTCAAGTTAAGTATTATGTTTAGAACATAGAAAATACAATCCAATGGAAAGGATTACTATTTAACAATGTAAGATACTTTTATCACATATTCACTGTTTTACACACTGCTTGTTTTCATTAGATAATAAAATCAAAGGAAGTCACAAAACCCACATAAGGCAAAATTTCTCTGGTAATTCAGGCATAGCAGTATATGCATGTGCAATTATTGCAGTTACATGAACAAATCAGGTAACTATATACACAGACACAGTGAATTATGCACACTTGTAGTTAAATTATGCTGTCTCTATATCCATTAAGGTAATTGCCTACATCTAGAAACTATGCATGCAATTGTATTTGCATTTTAAACAGGCATACATATGGCTAAATAGACATAAAATCAAGCTCAAAATCCTTAATCTCTATCATTCATAAGAAATACTATTGACTTAATCAAAATATGAAGAATTAGAATAATGGAAAGCACATGAAAGTTCCCTTTACTAAATGTGTAAGTCTTTATAGGTCTGAAGAATGTTCTTTACCTGTGTGAAAATAATCTTTATCTTTGTGTATCAGACAACTTTTTTTGCTATTTTGTCCAGACAAATATAATTTTTCATGCAACATTACAGAGGGAGCTATGGTCAGAATTCACCATGGACTTCCTGTCTCCTGCTTCTATTGATACAATATATCCTTTTATTTGGAGATATTTTACTAGCTTTTGTGCTCAAGGACTAGGCTTCTGCTGGTGTAAACTGCTATAGGATGGCTAATTATGCCAGTCTATCTCATTCCCAAGTTGAATTGGGTAAGGCCTGGTTATTTTATTTAAAATCAAATTTTCTTGTCATGAGTTGACACTGGCTGGACACCAGGTACCCACAAAAGCCCCTCGCTCACTGGCAGAGAGAAAATTTAACAAAGGGCTACTGAGTTGAGGTAAGGACCAGGGAGAAAACCCTCATCAATTACCATCAAGGGCAAAACAGGCTCAACTTAGAGATATAAAGTGAATTTATTACTAACAAAATCAGAGCAGGATAAGGAGAAATAAAATGAGATCTTAGAAACACCTTCCCCCCACCCCTCCCTCCTTCCCAGCTCTACTGCCTGCCCCAGAGTCACAGGGACATGGGGATGGGGATTGAAGTCAGTTCATCACTCTTTGTTTCTCCTGCTGCTCAGGGAGAGGAGTCATCATTCACCTGCTGCACTGTGGGGTCCCTCCCAAGGGAGACAGTTCTCCATGAACTTCTCCAGCATTAGTCCATCTCATGTGCAATACCTTGCTGCAATGTGAGTCCTTCCCACGGGCGACAGCACCCCTCAGAGTGCTGCAGCGTGGGTCACTCTTCCACAGGGTGCAGTCCTTTAAGGACAGACTGCTCCAGTCTGGGAACAGGGCCCCTCTGTCCCTGGATACCCCACTGGATCACAGACTCCTCCTGGCATCCACCCACTCTGGCATGGAGATCCTCCACAGGCTGCAGGTGGATCTCTATATCCCCATGGTTCTCCATGGGCTGCAGGGGCACAGCTGCCTCACCATGCTCCTCACCACAGCCCGCAGAAGAGTCTCAGCTCTGGCACCTGGAGGACCTCTTCCACCTCCTCCTTCACTGACCTTCATGTGTGCATGGTTGTTCTCCTCCTATATTCTCATTCCCCTCTTGTCTAGTCACAATTAAAACTCCACCACAAGTTTTCTTTTGATTTCTTCTTGAATCTGTTATCACAGACGCATTACCGTCATCTCTAATTTGCCCAGTTTTGGCCAGCAGTATGTCCATCTCCAGATCCATCAGAGATTGGCTGTGCCAGACATGGTGGAAGCTTCTGGCAGCTTATCACAGAAGCCACCTCTGTGGCCCCCTGCTACCAAAAACCAAGCCGTGCAAAACCAATACGCTTCTAAATTTCTTACTCCCCTGGTTTTCTGTGAAACATTTGCACAGACTAAGAGGCAATTATGCACTTTTTCTGCCCTGTTAAAAGGTTAGGGAAGCTTACCACTTTCCTTAATTGAAATAAGCATGGGGTTCTAGACTTCACTCTTCTGGCAGATTCCTCAGCTAGAAGTTTCCATCCATTCATATATTCAGAGATCATTCAGTAAATGACTTGGAATGAGGAAAAACTGGGACCAATATCTTAATGTTTGAGTCTTCTTGTGTGTAAGGAACTGGACTTTTGACATTCCTCCATAATACACCAATGTGCATGAGAAAAAGTTTGGCACTAGGAGTATATTCTCCTCTTTCTGAGAATAATCTGGGGTATCCCAAATACCTGCCAACTATCCTGCACAAAACAGTTATTTCTTTTAGGGTGTCAGTACCTGGAAGCCTACCACAAGTCAGGTCTCTGTTGTGTCAATGAAAAACAAACAAAAAAAACCTCACCCAAAATATAAGCAACAAAATTTGCCTCCAAAAGTCAGTTTTGTTGTATTCCTAATACTTTGGAACCGCTATAGCAACAACAAACCCTCAGCTTTTACTAGGCTTTAATATGGAGTTGATAATCTTAAACAGCTGCATTAATAAACATTTGGAAACAGCATTCTCTCACGTTATACCATCTTTTATTAAAAAATCAGCACACAGCATTCTCAAGTGTCCCTGAACAGTGTTCTCAATATTTATGTATCACAAGTTTACTATGTCAGTACAATTAAAACTTCCATGCATATACTGTTAGTATACTAGATCATTACGTGTTTTAGGCTTTGTTCCAAATCCTTTTCTAGAGCTGTTTATCCTTCCCACATTCCAGCAAAAAGTATTCTGCTCAGTCTTCATCTTGACAGAATCCAGAAGTATTCCCAGTTTATACAGGGCAATGTTTCTGCCAGTATAACTGTTAGGCTTAACAGTGCAGAGCACAAGTGCCACTACACACCTACACAGCTCAAGGTTAGAATTCGCTCTGTAGCTTAAGTTTGATTTTTCACAAACTTATTTACTCAAAAATTCCCATAATGCACAACTCTTTCATTTCATAAGACAGTGCATTGCATTAATTTATCAAACACATTTCTATTACACTATCAGTTGGATATCACTAAGAATTAGTACCCTTTTATGCTGTGTACTATATTTTTTTATATTTCAATTATTAACACTGCTGAAATGAAGACAGTGAGCTTGAATAGGAGAGAACAGTTAATTACTTATTCTACAAGGTTAATGAAAATTAGCACAAAAAATTCTCAGCTATTAGACACTTTGGTTTTTTTTGCAGAGAATGCATAAGTATTGTTCAGAGTGTACATTTTTGTTCTGTGTTAGGACTGAGTTTTACTAAAGGCTGTCTCCTTCAAAATTATTTTGTAAGGGTACTGAAAACAAATATGAAAAATACCAGTAGGTTAATATTTTTTTAAAGTTTTCACTTTATATGATTCATCATAAATCAAGTCTTATAAAACAATTTGGGATTTTTTTCCTTCTATTTAGCTCTTGTGATAAATTCAAACTTTTTGGGTTTGTAATCCTCTAGCTAGCAGCTGATCTTTGTCTTTTTTAGCTCATGGCCTTTCAAGCAGTATGTTAACACCCTTTGAAGGTAATGCCTGCATCTCCCATTCACAGTGAAAACTCTGAGATCAGAATTTTATCTCTGTGAAAATTACAGTACATAGTTGGGAAAGTAGAGAGTGTAAGTAAGAATAAAAACTAGGCAGAACAGTGAATTTTTGTATGTTTTTCCTTTGAAGATACTAACATAAATCCCCTAAAAGATGAGACACATAACTCAGTTAATACTGTATTGTTAATGAAGAGTTGGTTCTGCATGGCAACAACAGTTTCAGATTTTTCTTCTCCCATCATCATTTCTCTTTTATGTCTGAGGAGCAGAGAAGATGAATGAATTCTTTGGCATCCCCAAGCTAAGATTTCCTAAAACATATGAAAAACTTGAAACATTTTTAAAACTCTTAAATTATTTTTAGTTATGGCTTTTAAATATGAGCATCTTAAAAAACATGTATGTAAATAGAGTTTTACTATGTGTGTCATGAAATACAGAATGTCTTGGTGCATTTGGACAATTTAGGTCACTACTTTCAGTAACCCATATATCACAAAAAAAAAAAGGTAATGGTAGTCATAAAAACAGCATCACTCAAAACTACCTGAATGGTAGAAGAATGAAAGTAGAAGGGTGAAGGTAAAAAAAATCTTAAATGTCTTTCATTTTCCAGTGTTTGTGTAGTGCCATAGTTCTGATTTTTTATTTTTCCAGCTCATAAAGACTAAGACAGCATCAAAGGGTCAATGTATATGTACTGATCAACCCTTTTTCTTTTTTAAACATTGAATCAAACTGAGGACAAATGCTGGACATTTTTACATTTAAAAGAGGAAATAAATTATTAAACTTCTACAGAAAAGGTCAATGTATGACTTGCAGAAATTGCCAAATTGACAATATTGAAAACCAAATCCTTGTTTAGCCATAGAATAAATGTTCAGCAGCAATTATGGATATTAGTTCTGATTTTATGCCACTTAAAAGTGGCAGAAATGTCACTAATTTCTACAGGAAAAAACTGGTTCATCCAAGGTTAAAAAAAAAAAGGATATTTTCTGTCCTTTTAAAGTGCAAGCAACCTGATACATCTGAGTCCAGGTACTGAATAGGCAAAGACACTTAAAATCAGAGTTATTTTTGTGATTTCTATTTATTCTGCTTTTCAATGCACTAAGAAAAAATAAAAAAGTGAAATGTTTTCATGTCCTCAGCTCATCCATAGAAGATCAGAGACAACTTTTTTAACAGCAGTTGAGGCTGGGAGGGGGAAGCAGGCAAATAAGAAAAAGGATGAAGCATAAGTAGAACATAATGGACAGAATCCTAGACATGATATATTTTTTCTCAATAGGAAAAATTAATTATATAATAATTGCAAGACTGACTTACACTATTATATGCCCTCTGACATAATTTTTGTCTATTCTCAAATATGGGCATTACACCCATAACTGACTGACTTTATGAGGGTTTTTTGAATCTAATCTAATTAAATCTAATTAAATCTAATCTTTTGAATCTAATTAAAATTCAGATCCTTTTTGTTATTATTTATTTCAAGGTAATATTCTGCCTTGATCCCATCCCGCCTCTAGGGAAGTCCGTGAATGTGAAATTTTTCACCACACGAAAAAACTGTGTACTCCTTTTGTATACAGGTTACACCTGGTGATGGCTGATCATTGTATTCTCCCCTCTGTGAACCTCTAGACAGAAATATCAACACTTGCTGAAGATGAGGCTGGGCATAAGACTCTCCAAGGGCTTCTGACTCACATGGTCTAGCTGTTTCCTATTACAGAAATCATATCATAGAATTACTGTTAGAAACTAAGAAGGTTCTACTTCAATGAAGTTGATTCCATTACTTCTATCAGAAGGACATTCCTCATTCCTCTGATAGTTCCTTTAATTTCTAACTTAAATTTTATAATGAACCTTTGTGCCAGCAATGTCCTTTAGATTAATTTGTTCTCCTCCCTCCCTGCTGCTTATTCCCCTCTGATGAATTTAGAGAGCAATTGTCCCTTCTCAGCCTCCATTCTGTGAGTTTAAGCCAAAATCTTTTTATTTGCTCTTGTAAAATGTGCCCTCTTGTCCACTGATCACCCTGAACAGAAATTCATTTTAGTTCTTCAGTACAAAGACTACTTTCTGTATTTTAATATTTTATCCCATTTTAATTACCTCAATTCTTTCTATTTCTTTCTTCAAGATATCCCAGCACACCTCTGATTTGATGATGACTACTGATTTTGTGTGTTCAACACTCTTTATAAGAATTAATGACTTCAGCACAAAAAGAAAATTTGTGAAAGTATTAAGTAAGGGTTCCAAGATTGAGCCTTGAGAAATTTCAGTCGTAACTTTCTTCTGTTTTTTTTTCATAATGGTAACTTAGCGTCATTCTTTGCAACCAGTCTCAGTTTGCTTTACAATCTTATTACCAATCCCTTTTGTTGGCTGGTACCACAGCACTGGCTTTACCTTTTTATAGGTAGATAAAGCCTACTGTTTCCCCTGTCTAAAAGTAAGAGCTCTTTTGTAAGTGAACAACACCTAGCTAGGTTAGTACCATCTACAAATTCATTTAATATTTGCTTTCTTTTCCATGAAACTTCACATCTTTCATTATTCTTCCACTTAAATACTTTATAGGCTTGCTTAAAAGTGAGGTTGGATAACTTCTTTTATATTTGTCCAAACTATTTCTTCCTCTTCTATTATTTATGCAAACTATGTATGTTATCTTCCAGAAAGATTTGCTTGAGTCATTATGTTGTCTGCTATCTCCCAATGTTGTCTGCTATATCCCAGTGTCCTGAGATATCCAGAAGGAGAACTTCAGTATAAAATATGGAGTTTAGGGAACACAGGCTTATAGTCCATCACTGTTTAGCAAAAATAGGGAACTGTATGACTTTTTAACTGATTTATGTGTAGGCCTAAGTCCAAAAACATCCTTAAAATGAATAAATTTCTATCCAGATATATATTGCAACATCTCATCCACAATGTAGACACCACAATTTGAGAACTTACCTGCTACTTAATGCATGACATATTTGGCCATTATGTAGCTTCTTTCCTATTATTTTTCAAGATGAATAAGACCACATGTTTCTTGAGTGCACCAGTGAAAAGATTATTAAGCCACTGCATCAGGTAATGTAGATAAACATACAGCTGTAGCCTTCAACTACCTTGGACCCAGCAAAAAACAGAAAACAGTTACAATTACAAAACTGTTACAGAAAACAATCTTATTTGCTATGCAGTCTGTTAACCCTTACTTGTAAATAAACCTCACTTGTCCAATTGATATCAGAAAGAGAATATATAAATCTGAGTGTATCTGAACAGTGATGTGTATGTGAATCACTCTTTTATCATAGAAGGAAAAAGCTAATCCTTCACAAGAAAAGGAAAAAAAGGGCCATTAACAATCTGCTTCACACTTCATTTAACAGCAAGCATCAACAGGCACTGGTTGTAATGGAGCTCACACTAACCTTTCTTGCCTTCTGTCAGCTCTCCTTTTCCCAGCAAGGTGCAGGGAGGAAAGAAGAGAAATTTTAAAAAAAGGGGGGAGGAGGAGCTGCAATTGGCAGAATGCACAAATACGTGGGAAGAAGGATGCCAGCTTGTTATCTTAGAGATCTGGGAAACTGCCACATTCTGGAACCTTACACGGCAACTAAAATTATGTACGACTCACTGTATAACCCGGAGACTATCTAAAAAGTCTCAGCCACAGCAAGGCAGTTTCAGAACTTATTTCATAACTGAAAAGGCTGCCTGAGGGTGCCTTCAAATAAACTCCTTATGTGTGGGCTCAAAACAAACCTGGTGCTGTTTTATTTATAGATCATTTCTGGAGTAAGTCTAAAGGAGGCTGCATGTTCTGCCGCTTAGAGCCAAAGAGCTGGGGATAGTCTCTCCAAAGGATACCAGGTGCTACTCCCAGTAGTGCCATTAACTGACCTTTTTATGCCTCAAGCTGCTCAGCTGGAAAATTGAAGGCTTTTTAAAAATAAAATCAAGAACTCTGAGAAAACCAACAATAGCATGGTTTCAGGCAGGTCATGAAGTCAACTGATGGCAGTTCTATTCCTGGCTCTGAACTGTACTCAGCTGAACCTGGACGAGTTATTTAGGGCAAGCTCTCACCACACAGCTCAGCAGAGAGCACTGAGTTGCCTCAGGGGAAACCAGGTTCAGAACCAGAAACTAGATAGTTGCAGCAGGATATTGTTCCACCTGATCTAGCTCACTAATTATCTTTAATTTGGGCTAATTAACCCAAGCAGACAAGTAAGGCTAAATTTTTTTAGTTTAAAGCTAAACTGAGTCATGTGCACAAGTGAGTCTCTGAAATGCTTTGCCCTGGGTTGGACAGCTATACCAACCAGCCAGGATCTTTCTTACCCCAGCAATTATGCTGTGAGCTGCATCCTGAAGTAATAGCACCTAATAATTGCACACTTTTTTGTTGTTGTTGTTTTTATTGTTATTGTTTTGTGTGTTTTGTTGTTTTATGGGGTTTTTTGTTTCTTTGTTTTTTGGGTTTTGGTTTGGCTAGCTGAAATTCCTAATTCAAGATTTGTTCACACCTCTTTCAAAATAGTGGTAAGGAATCATGTACAAACTCAGTCTTAAATACCACATATGGATTTACTTTGCCATAACTTTGAGCAAGAACAACAGTTTCAGTAATAAATTAATTATAAATAATACAAATAATTTGTATAATTTATATAAATTATTAAAAATTAAATATAAATTATTTAATAATAAAGAAATAATAAAGGATAAATAAAGAAATATATTTCCAGTGGACATGAAAATCATGTAGATTTTGGAGCCATTCTCAATATTTGAGAGCTGCAAGGTAGATCCAAATAATCTTCTCTAAAGGAATTGCAATTTTCTTTCAAACCTCCAGCAAGTCTGAAATGAAATCAGGCAAAAATATGAGGGGCTTACACTTCAATGCCATGCTTTTCTTAGTGGAACACCTGAGCTCAGTGTTGCCACTTCAATCCTCCCCCATTCAACGACTCATATGCTCGATTCAAATGTACTGGCCATTGATTTGAATTGCACGACTCAAAGGAGAGTTGCCAAACACTGCCTTTTGTTCTCTACCAGTGCTCATGTGCGAGTCCTAAGAGCAGTCAAGAGGCTGATGCCAGAGCTCACTCTATGAATCAGCAGTTGGGCTGCTCCCTCACAGCACAATCTAAAGCACTCTCAGGCAACAAAGAAGGAAGGCAGGGGGAGGTCAAGGTATTAGCTCTAATAGGGTTTGTCCTAATGTTTTTCATAGAAATTAGATTAGTCACAAGACCTTCTCTGACATTTTAAAATCATCTAATAAGGGGTCTCCTACTTTCGCTCAGATACAAAATATGTCTTTCTTTGCTTCTCTTTCATTCATTTCAATTCGCTGACAGCAAGGAAGAAAAAGTCTAACTCTGCCCATTAGAATGTTTCAGCTGCTGTATATTGACAGTTGTTATTAAAAGCATCTGATAATTTCAAGTTGGTTGTAAAAATGCGTGCTCTGACATGTATAACTTCTAGACATTAGCTGCTCATTTTGAGCCTATAAAGTGTTCCTGTCTTCATCATTTTCTTTGTTCATAAAACCATGATGATTTTGGAAATCCATTAGTAGATCTTATAAATCCCAGAGTTATCATGGAGCTCTTATGTTAATAACCAATCATTTAGCTGTGGAATAAGCCATACATCAGCAAGGATGGTATTACACTCTCCTCAAAGCAAGAGGACCACCAGAGAGTGTTTATACAGGAGGACTTAACAGGAAACACGGATTTGGGCTGGAAGCAATGGGGCTGGGGAAAGAAGGATACAAATAGCAGCTCTTAGAAAAAATTGTAGCTTGAAGATAAGTCATTAAAGGCTTGTTTGCAGAGAGATTATTTTGCATTTTAAGTTCACATGAAACAAGATTAAAGGAAACCTTAAGTAGTGTGATTCAGAGGCAAAAAAATACGGCAAAGGGGAAGTTTTCTGTACACCCTATAGCCAGGAACTCCTGAGAGAATTTCTAGGACTTTTCCAAAATGTAACAGAGGTAACCTAAATTCTCCATTTTTCATTTCACAGGCACTCTTGAATATTTCCATCAAAAGCTAAAAAAAAAAAAATATATATATATATACACACTTGCACAAGTATGTAAAAATATCATAGTGTGTCAGAAAAATACGGAAAGTAATCTATCTCTTATTTTTTTATCCCTTGTACTAATAACACAAAAAAAAATGCTTGTCTAGGAAGTTATTAATATGATATGTAGTATCTAAGGTAACGCTGGCCCAAGCCAGAAATCAGGAATTGTAGCAGCCCAAGCCCAAAACAACCAAATAGCCTGAGGAGTCAACTATAGCTTTCAAGACTGGAGCTGACATGGCACTAGGTGTGGAAACACTGGTTTATATAATGGTTAGCCCGAGACTTAACTCCACACTTCACTGCAAGGTAAAAACATGCTTTGAATAGCCTTTGTAAACTGCTTTGTAAACTGTTGTAAACTGCTGTAAACTTTGTAGGACACTGCTGTTGTGTCCTACCCCTATTTTTTTCCCCTGACTTCAATGCAAGATTAACAAGTAACCTCCACTGAACAAACCATTCTACAATTCTGTGATATTCTATCAAGTTCTAAAGGAGAGATGATATATCAATTTGTTGAGCTTAAAGGAAATTTAAGAATTTGCCAAGGCTCCTAATGTGGTCTGACGCATACACAGCAACCCAGAGTGGCTCCATCAGGAAATTTTTATCCAGTGCTTTGCTACAAGAAAAAAACTTTGTGGCATTGGGATTGACAGCATTAACAGCACTCACATGTGCATGCAGCTGTCACAGAAAGCCTGTTATTTGAATTTACATCAAAAGAGTGCTACACAGTTGCCTCTATAAGACAAAAGAAAAGTAAAGGAACTATTCAAGGCCAGTGCCAAACTATAACATCATTAGGAAAGTGTGATGAACTCATATCTGAGTCAAAATTTAGAAATGGCACAGAGCTTTGGGTTTCAGACTGTCACTATATTTTGGTAGCAACTATGCATAATAAATTCCAGAAATCATAATCCCTTGGTATACATTTGAAACATTAATCTAAACCCAGATAGGAATGCCTGGTGGTTTTTGTTGGTTTTGTTTTCAAGTGACTTGTTCTACAGTAAAATAACCCAGTGGTTTTGTGCTGTAGTTGGGTTAGCACCAAAAAAGATGTTCTATGCTCTAACCAAAGTAACTTCGTTTCAGACATGCTTTGATTTTTGTCTGTAGAAATAATTGCTAAAGGTAAATATGAATTTGTACCTCCAAAAATTTGTATCAAGTGTTACTGGACACTGCTTTAGGAAAAAAAAAATAAAACAAATACAAAAAACTGGCAGTTTCCTGAAATTCCTTATGAAGAACATGTTAGTAGTGTTGACTGTGTGTTGGAATCACCCTTTGTGAGCTGGAAGAGCTCACCAGTAGTGCCAATGAGAATTTTAAATTTTAAAAAAATCTCATTGGTATGTGATGATTTCTTGAACCCAGCACTTAATCCAATATGTCTTCTGCTGACAAGATCTCACTGGATTCCTGCCTGAATTTCCAGAAGGGTAACAAGCTACAGGGACTGAAGACCAGTGCTGTTAGTGTTTCAAGTTCTGAAGATAAGCCAGCAAAGCAGAAATCCAACCTTTTTGCCATATACATGTGGCAATGCATAATTCCCTGTAGTACCTCCCAAACCACTGAAGGTAGAAGTAACTTAATATTCCTCAGGACACTACTTTGGGGATTTATGGTTGGTTTATATAGTTAATGCACAGCAGTCATTCTCTTGGCCATGTGCAGATACTATTCACTTATTGCTGTTTCACCAGACAAGAATCACCTGCTATTAGTGCAATTAGTGGCATTAGCGTTGTTTAAACAATTAAGTCTCTCTTCTACACAGGGCTTGTTAGCTCAGGCACAGCACTATAGAGCTAACTGCATCTGATTACCCTGAACAGCTTAACCTTTTTCAAAATGCCTTGTCCTGTTTTTCTGTCTGCTGTTTGTAAGATATCTACAGTCTTCCTTATTGTATTCCAGACTCACACATGATGTTAGTAGTCTGAACTTTATTACTGTAACCAAAGAATCAACATATGGCAAACATGGTAACTCACAACTAGACAGCAGATTTCTGCCTGCAGAACAGGTATCAAACATTCAAAAGAACTTTTAGACAATAAGGTTATTATACAAACATTAAAAGTAAATTTCTATAACAAGTAATTCAAGAACAATAGTCTGTGCTCAGGCATCTGGGACATGAGGGGAAGCTGCTATTCACCACAGATTTTCTTTTACATCCTATATATGGCTTTGTACATCCTCATCAGAAAGTCACAGGTAAAAGAATTTAAAATGAACTTATCATGCTTTGTCAGTTACTGCTTGATCCGGAAATTACTTATGTTAAAGGAAGAATTGTGCTCACTTCAATGGGCTTTGGATCACCACTATTATGATGAAGTTAGTATAGAAGATCTACAAGAACTGGAGATGATGTTATGCATTTTTTAGAATTCTAAGTTTGAGAAAAGAAGTTAAAAGCCATTCAGGCTGAAGGAGAAATATTCTTGAAAGACTCTAAAATGAAATTCAGAACTTGAGCATATCAAATAGCAAGTGATTATCCTATCCTTTTGAAATAAGAAGAATGTTCCCATTTAATCTCTGAATTATGAATGCAAGAGCATCTGATCTATAAAGCCACGTTGTTGTATTCTTTATTAAATCTAGAAGTTTAACGAGCTTATCACAAGATGTTCCCTTGTTATCCGTTCCTGTCCTTCTTTTTCCCTCATGTATTTTTCTGAAGATAATATTAGAGGAATAAAATGCACACAACATGGCTAAAAATGGCCTGAAGAGTCATTAGTTAATCTTTTATCAAGTGTCCAAAAGACAGCAAGTAAGGAATTAAGTAGAGTTGTTGTGTGGTCATGAGAGACCTCGAGATTGTCTGCTGTGATAAATAACTAGCTCTGTAGCTGATGAGAAACTGGTAGATGTCTCTCACTCAATTTCAAAAGGACTCTAGACATGCTCCCCAACAGCACTGTTTTATCCAGCTTGTGATGCTGTGGTCTGGGTGGACAGCTGGTGCACTGAACATCGGTGAGATGGAGCTGATGGTTCACACTTAGAGGTTGGTTACAAATTATGTTCTTTAAGGGTCTATACTGCTATTGCCTGAGTGTAATGTCTTCATCATTGGTCTGCAAGAGATGGAACTCACACTCATGTAGGCTTTGGATGACAGCAAAGTACTCCATGGATCATTGGGTCACTATTTAAGGGCAGAAGCACGTTATCCAAACTGGAGTAATGCAACAGCAGGAAGTCTGTGAAATTCAACAGGGACAAATCCATAATCCTGTACATGGGATAGGAAGATGTACTCAGCTGTATAGGCTCAGACTGACTGTTCAGGGAGCAGTTCTTCTGCAAAGGATCTGGGGGCTCCACAGACAGCTGTCAGTGTCCTGGATGCACTTCCCAGCCCTCCCAGGTTTGGATGCCAGAGGGGCTGTATTTGAGACCAGCTGGTTGAGCAGAGCTTCAGTGGAAAAGGAGCTGTAGGAAGACACAGCAGGACTTCCCACCCTTTGGCTTCTGGGAGCCGCTCTCAGTCGAGGTTCTCTCTCTCTCTCGGTCACAGACTGACCTATCCATGCCTGTCCATGGCCCCCTGAACCTCACCTGATGGACAAACCAGCTAAGCCCTGACTGATTTCCCAGCTTGAGCTAGGACCTGCCTTGTCACCGTGGACCTGTCTGGCCACCACCAGGCTGTGCTTGAGGCTGGGCACCATCTCCAGGCCTGCCCCACTCACCCCACTCCTGCAGGATGGAACAGACACCACCTGGAGAGGTCCTGCCCTGCAAGCCTGGCCATTGAGGTAAAATTTCAGCCTCCTGTTCCTCAGGGAACAACCAGCCCTCATTGTGCCCTGACACAAAGGGCTGAGCATGAACCAATGTGTGTGTCCTGGCAGCAAGGAAAACAGCAGCCTCCTGGACTGCATCAGCAAGCAGCACACCCATCAGGAAAGGGACTGTACCTCTTACTTCATGACCTTTAAAAGCTCTGAAAAACTGTGTACAGTCTGAAACACCAGAGTACTGATCCAGTGATCCAGTGATCAGTGAAGTGGAGGGAATTTAGTGGGTGGAGACCAGGATGGCATTGAGATAGAGTGCTTCATGCTCCATAAGAGAGACCAAGGGCTGGGGTTTACAGTCTGGAGCAGTGATGGTTTCAGGAATAGAAACTCGTCATTCTTCAGATATTTTCAAGACCAAACTGAGTAGTTTGGCCAGGATGACCATGCTTGGAGTAGCAGGTTGGACTGACACCTCCTAAAGCCTCTTCTAACATGCCTGGTCTTGTTGTCCCAAGAGAACATGGTTCTAGGAAACAATGCTCATTTCTCTGTGATCTGCCAAGGAGACTAGGGGATAATGCCCAGGAAGGTGTTTGGTAATGGGCATTGAATGGAAGAAACACCATGAATCTGAACCTTTGTGCCTTTGACAGTATCCAGCTGACACTATGGATGTTAGTCAGCTCCACTGGTATTAGGGCATTACTGGTGACTACTGACATTTCATGGAATGCCTAGAGAAAATGACTATGAAAATGCAGGACTAGTGCTTGAAACATAGAAAGCTAGAATATCCTTCAGATCAAAGCTCTGCAGAGTTAAAATTTCCAATATAACCTTTCTCACTGTCAGTGCACAGCATCTCAGTACATCGGGCCTGGAAATCTATCTGCATATATCTTCCACACGTGCATAGTAAACCTAGAATTTTTAGGACATGTTGAACCTCCTGGACATGCACAGAACAAACCACATTGCACATCTGCAGATGGTTTGATGCATATGGAGCTGGTTTGCAGCATATTGAAGAATTCCAGATGTGTGGTTCTTGGTTGGCAGATTATGACCTGCTAGGGCCTGGAAAAATACATTAAGTCTTCAAGATCCTTGTATAGAAAATCTCTGCTCAAAATAACCAGAACATGTCCAGGAAAACTTATATATACTGTAACACTTTCAGAAAACTTTAGCTGTTGCCTTACTGTGTCTCCCAGCTTCCAGCAGTGGCATGTGTTGTATGAGTCCTGAGCAATAAGCAATGACAGAAAAGAAGGTCTACTATTTCTCCTCACATGTACAGCACCTGCCTGCTTAAAGGAATTTAGTTCTCCCCCCTTCAGGAGATTAGAGATTTTGCATAAAATTCTACAATATTGCAGACTTAGAACTGAAAATCTTCTCAACATTACCAGTCACTAGGTACTTACAGATGCTTATATAGCAGTCCAAAGAAACAGTTTGTACCTGAGCCTGACAGTCTTACCACATACAGATCTCACTGCCCACAGCCATTTAACATGGAGAGCAATGGTTCTCTACCCTTAGCTGATCTAAAGACGAGAAAAAGTAGTAAAAGTCTATAAAGCTGGGAATGCCTGAAGAGTCATGTGGGTTTTTGTACATGTCATTCAGTGCCCTGAGATGTGCAGTCTCTGACACCTGGTGACGTGATCATAGCTCCCTGTTGTTACCTAAAATTCTCTCATATCATGTATTTTCTTTCCAGTGGTCATTGCACCATCCCAGCAAATTCAGCTTCAGAAACTCAGTGGCAGCTGCCACTACAGTTACGGAGAACAGAACCAGCTAGTACATTCAATGGCTTATTCAGAGATCCTGTAAGAAAAACTACAAGACTGCTTCTACAGCTGTGTTTCTGCATACTGGGACAAAAACAGGATGTAAGTTTTTCATATATAACTTTTGTCCTAGCTACAGCCACGCTGGTATTACAAGGAAAGGAAATAGGAACATGAAGTAAAGGTAATAAAATAGAAGAAAACCCTTTTTCTCCTGAAAAGGCAAACAAACAAGGAGTGCCAGAAAGTGCCATCAAGGACTGCTACAGGATGTCCCCTTCCATAAAGGAAATCTACCAGAAATGAAAAACAGTCCAATTATCCTAATTTTAGGGGGTTCTTCCTTTCAGTATAACCAGACAAGGAAAGACAGGAACCAAGGTTGCTGTAATAATCTGTTCTTCTGAATTTTCCAGATCTACATGGAGAGGTAATCACAGCAAGAATTTTAGATTTAAAACACAGCTATTGTCAAAGGAGAAAGGGCATTTTTCTTCCTCCACTACAGGCCATATTCTTACAAAAGAAAACTGTGGCTGCAAGCAATTAAAACATGTTATTAACTCACAAGACAAGGGTTTCATTGCCATGAAATAGATATGTAAATTTAATTTGCTGCAGGCTTCATGTTCTTGAACATGTATAGCACTTGCTTGTAGGTTGGTTTTGGGTTGTAATACAAGCATCTTAATAAGTAATCTGTGTAGCTGGTTCTGCTACTCACTTTATGTGTCAAAAATTACATGCATTCTGCAGTAAAGTCAGCTTTAAAGAATGATAGTCAATACAATATTTGTGTTCCTGCACATTCTAGGAACGGAACAAAATGAGCTAACTAAATATAAACAAGTAATCTGTGTTCCGTGTGTCTATAGTACCATTGCCTCAAAGATGACAGTAAGAAAAAAAATACTGAAAGTGTTCATTCCTATTCCAAGCTTGTTGCATTTTTTCCTTTTTTTTCACAATGACTGTTACAGGGGAGACTTATATTTAGCAGTGACTTTCTAACATCTGTTTGCTAAAGCAAATAATGCAGGCAAAGTTGTGGCTAGAGATAGTACGTAGAAACAGCAAGGCCATAGAAAAGGAGGGGTGAAAAAGCATGCTTATGCTGAAGGATCCTTTTGTTTAGCTCTTTTGAGACGGACCTCGGTGACCTTAGAAAACCTCCAGCTGCAGCCCGTGAAACTGGGTTAGGAGGCTCAGCGGAGGAGCTTGAGAGCCCTCTGCAGGCCACTTGAGCCAAGAGCCTGATCCTGGTAGCCCTGCTCTGCTCGTCCTCAACAGCCTTGATGTGTGGATGAAAGACATGTTTTATTTGCCATTTATCACAGTAGGGGTTTTGGTGTGCAACAGTAAGAAACCATCCCTTTAATGATGCCTTCAGCTGGCAGCATTGTTCTGCTCAAATAACTACTTGCCAAAAAAGGAAAATAATTTGTCCTCTCTCTGAATTTGTTATTTCATTAGGGTTCCTCAAGAGAACTCCAATAAAGGATTGGAGTGTATTAATCACCCTCCACAACCTTCTCAAGTAATTAGTCTTTTAAAATGTTTGCTACCTCCTTAGTCGTACATAATTTGCTGGTGCTCAGAGAATCAGCTGAGGTTCAGACTCACTAACCTTTAGAAGTTAGGCCTGTCTGAGCTAATCAGTCTGGGCCCCCAGTTGAACTGAAAACTGAGTTTTTTTCACTCTTTGTGGCAGGTTTATAGTACAGCACTGCTGGACGCCTGCCATGAAGGAAAACTCAAAACATATAAATTCCTCATAAGGCAATGCTGGAAGGTGGCACTGAGAAATATGCTCTCATGCTGTCAGAGACACTGTGAGCTGAGTGGGGGCAGCCCTCGTTCTAAGACAGATGCAGCAACCATTGCTCCTCTTTAAGTCCCTAAATGAGTAATCCTAGTTTATAGGGTCCCAGTGGTGGAAATCTGGCTGCCATTTCTCTGAGGGGTTTTTTTTTTGGCATAGACTGTGGGGTCTCAGAAGAGCATTGCAAGGGCCACGCTGACAATTTCCGATGCAGACCCCTTGAAATAAAAGTGTAAAGTGCAATTTTTACTGAAGAGGCATACATTTTAATGACAAACTTCATGGTGAGCATAGCTAAAATATTACAAGTTTATTTCATACATAAACTGGAAAATAAGGCAACTTGATGTCAGAAAATATGAAGCCACAAATCACCCAAACCTATTTGGCATCACCAGGTAACACAGTTCACATGCCTTGTTACTTCTTCTTGACATTCCAGTTCCATTGGCATTGTTTCTGGTAAATTAAGAAAGCTTGTATCTCTCTGAAATGCCAAATAAAAATTCCTGGAGTATCCCCAACGTGGTCTGTGATTCTGTAATTACATATTCACAGACCACTTTGGGGACATTCCAGAGATTTGTATTCAGGATTTCAGATACTTGTGAGATACACAAATTAGAGCTGTTTGGAGGACAAGGATCTTATTTTACTACATTTTTTAAGGTTTAGATTTCTGATATTTTATTCTGATACTGGCCTGAAAATGAAGTCCTTCACATTATTTTGTAAAAGAGATTTGAACTACAATGCCAATTGTTAAATTAGATAATTTTGATCTTTAGGTTCAATTCATAGTTCTCTTGTGGTATTGGACAGGTAGTCTCTAATGTGCCCTGTGACACTATATAGTTCAGGATTCAAGAACAGTGATCAAAAAAACTAAAGATACTAGGGCAAGAAAAGGAAAGATGTCAGTTTAAATCTATGCTGTTCCTGCATCCACGTGCAATAATTCACCTGAGATCCCATTCAATCAGTCAGAGAAAATTGTGTCAAGGACACTAATATCCTGGACTGGACTTTTTTAAAACACAAAACCTCAGTAAAATAAATGCAAACTACTACTGTCATTTTTTGCTAGTGTGAAGTACACGACAAAAATGACAATAGGAATTTAAGTAAAGAGACAGTAATCCATCTTAATCCAATGCAAGCTACCAGCAGGTTTTTCTGCAGCTAAAAGGTTGTGTTTATCTACATAAGCTCACCCCTGGCTGTCAGAAAAGTAAAAATACAAAATATTTGCAGATGAGAGCCCTTCTCTTCAGTCAAAAGAATTTGTTTAAACTTCCACAAAGGGCTTCATTTGTAACTCATTTATCATTCTAGACTCCTCATACGTAATAGGCAGCACTTGCATTAGCACATTATCCTGTTTAATTAAATTGAGAAAGAGCTCCCTAAAGTCAGTAAAGGACAATGTATTATATTTCACTATTTCTGGCCATATGGCATTAAAAAAACAAAAGATGGACATGCCTGAAACTTCAGCAGAAGCCATATTGCATTCAATTCTGGGCCACAGGCAAGGGACAGTAAAAACAGACTTTACACACAGTAGTTCTGTGTTACGGACATAAAAGTAAAAGAACACCTTTATTAGTGGACATTTATAAATTATTTATAAAAGGAGAACAGTTCAATGTAGATCTATGTAATACGTCTTGTAGGCAAATGTGAGCTCAAAAGTCAGTTCCACAGTATCTATTTGACAGGAAACAGGCTGGCCATCTCTCTAAACATTGCTTATTTCTTCATTAAAAACTCTGTTAAATTATTTTTGCACATATTTATGTGTTTAAGTTTATTTGTATATATAATAGTCATCACAGTGAGTGATAATGAGTATGTAAAGCCACTTGTTAAAAAAGTATCTGAAAACACTATTCTTCAGCTGGTTCCATCAAGTTCTAGTAGTAGAGCAGAAGTCTCTGAGACAATGGAGCTCCTTATTTCCTTGTCACTAAGATGCTGTTAGGGCTGGTGGGATGCAGGATGAGTCCTGCAGATCCTGCTGGTAAGTGCAGGACAATTCTTACTTATTTTAGAGAAATAATGAATGTCCTACTGCAACATTTTTGAGTTTTTTTAGTCCTAGGTCACAATTCTTTAACATAAAGAAAATTAGTGTGGTATGGACAGAAATAAAGACATCTATTTTAATAGTCCTCTCTCTGCTGAGCAAGGAACAGAACGTAACAACACACAAGATCAGGGGTTCGGGTTTTATTTTCAATACCTGAAAAAAAATATTATTTTTTAAAAGACTCTACAAACTCCAACTCTCTACCAGATTCCAAAATTCTAAATCAGAATATGAACCTGCAACTCCTATCAGGGCCCCTTTAAGAATATTCTTCATAGCAATGGAAAAGGATTTAAAGTAATCTCCTTAGAGCTGGTTGTAAAATCTCAGTGACTGAGGAAGATATAAGAATTAGCAGGTAACAGGACACTAAACCTTTACAACATTTTTACTTACCTCAGCTACTAGTAACACTTCAGGAGAGAGGGAAAAGGAAAGGAGTAACACAAAGTCTAATATTTCTTCTTCCATTTACGCAACTTGTTATTCTTCCCCTGCTTCAGGTTGTGAGAATAGAACCTATTTGTAAATGTTCTTGCTCTCCTCCTGGCTCATGTGAAAGGGCAGACAGATAACATCAAGTAGCTGTGCAGGGATACTGCATGTACTTTTTCACTCTACTGCTTAATGATATGGGGTTCAATTAAAAATTTATGGTGTCATATTTTCCGTGATATTATTGCTTGTAAAAAGGGTCAGCATTACACAATCATATTGACTATGTCATGTCCCAGGCAAAACACACTAACCTCTATCTGCTTACATCCGTTTTAAGCCCCAAATAAACAAGTTTGCACAACATCTCACTTTGAAGCACTGAAATTGTCCTATCTTATGTCTAGGAGAGTAGAAGAAGGACCTGGAGAAACCATCTAATGCAGTCTCCTTCCAAGGACCTTGAAGTTTCCAAAATGTACAGTCAAAGTGTAGAAAAAGTGTAAAAATCATCTTGAAACATGAAACTGGTTAAAATAATAGCTATAGCACAGCTAACAACTGGCATGGTTACAAGAATTTTTTTCTCAGGTTATCAGGAAACCTTTCCCTATTTCTGCAAGCGTTAGAATTGTTTATAAGCATGGGATTCATCACCCTGATAATCTGTGATTGTCCCATAGGACATACTTCCCCCCTCCCCATGCTGAAAATGAATCTTGCTGTGACTGCTTACCTAAGAACTGCAGCATTGTTTGGTTCCATGACAGTATGACTGGAATAACAAATGAGAAACAGCTAATAATGAGTGAAATTTCAAACAGATAATCATTCATACTAAATTACATTCAGCTGTAGGCTTTCATAAGCATATTAAAATATACTATATGAGGACTGAATACCTACAGTAC
Source organism: Dicaeum eximium (assembly GCA_013396995.1). Taxonomy (NCBI): domain Eukaryota; kingdom Metazoa; phylum Chordata; class Aves; order Passeriformes; family Dicaeidae; genus Dicaeum; species Dicaeum eximium. The sequence continues at coordinate 1,233,633 of VWZP01010715.1, forward strand.
ATAATATTTCACAAATGAAATGAATTTAACTCTTCTTCAGAAATGTGTTCGTGAGTCATATTTTTAATATTATGTCAGCTTTATGCTTTTAAATACAGGAACTATGAAATGCTACAAAGGCAATTTTAAGGGTTTTATTGTACCTATAAATGCACACTCAAGCAAGGTTGCAGCTGTAAACCCTTATGATGTAATCTCAACCTGTACAATATTCTTTCATATGCTACTGTTATATTTCTATGCACCCTGAAAATGGAAGCTTCATATTTACCCTACCCAGGGAATCTACCTAAACTGTTGTACTACCTTTCCTCTATCATCAGTTTGAAAAGTTTACTTAAAGGACAGATGACTTTCAATGCATAGTTATTATCACTACTTCTACTGTGTGTTAGCCAGAAACAAAGATTTTTTCTTCCTACATAGGAAAATTTTATGTCAATCCCTCTTTGGCTACACTAATAAATGATGTATTGCTCTTTGATATTTTTAAAATATTGAAATACAATATTATTTTATCCTGGGAAAAAAGGAATAGTTTTTATTAAAATAAAAAAAAATGTTTGCTTATACACTTATACATGTATTTAAATAAATTGAACTTCCATTAAAAACATTTGTCATAAAATCTCTCTTTGATTCTAAATTCTTTTCTGCTTGGGTTGTGTTGAATCTACATCTTCCATGAGTACAATATAGTTCTACATCTTCCATCTGGAAGGAATGCTTGAAATGTTTGGTCAGACAGTGTTTTGGGTAAACATATTTATAGAAAACTTACCGTAATTCAAGACCAGTATGTCTCTGACCAACAGGTCAGAAACCCAGAAGTTTTGACTGGCATAGTTAATGTCCCATTGTGAATTGACATGATACCATCTCTCTCAAGACTCTTAAAGACAGAATCACAGGTTAGTAAATCCTCTTCTCTTCAACAAAATAGTGATTCCTTAGCCTTTATAAAATTTGGGCTGCTAAAATGAAGTGCACCATGGAGGCCAGAAGCACTAAGGGAGCTCCAGCTCCCTCCAACTCCTCCAACTCCCAACAGTGTTGTCCAAATTGCTGTACTTTTCTAAAAATGTCCATGGCAGCTTCATTTTGGTCAGATTCTACTGAGTCTGAAATGTTTTAAGCTTAAAAAATTTTGAAATATGTAAAATTAGCAGTGTGGGACAAAAGCTGTCATTTTGAATAGTCCCTCAAGACACTTGATAATCTTGGAGAGGTAGACTCAGGTGAAAATAATATTTCTCTTTATCTTGTCATGGGTATGAATTTCTACTCTAAAAAAAATGTTTCCACAAATTTTATAAATGCAAGAATTCTTTCTATGAATTGAAGAAGGAAGGAGAAAACTCAAATGGTTTTAATGCACATTTTAACCTTAGGCTGTTTCATCATTTCACCCTACATTCCCCCTGTCTATCTTATCAAAACATAGTTTTTTCTAGTAACAGAAAAATTCCCCTCAAAGTGCTGACCAGACCTGTGGCACAGTATCTCCATACCAGCTCATGCCTTTGGAAACCTACATAAATGCAGGACTTTTGCTAAACCAGAGTCTCCAACTTAAAAAACATAAAGACAAGTAATACTGATACATTTACTGACACATTTAGATCAAGAACAGAATTTCTCATGTACTATTTCTCCTTGCCCTGCCTGTGTGTAAATTGTGGATGTGGCAAGCACAGTTAAGTGTGGATTAGTAAAGTGGTTTCCTTAGAGACATTAAAAGCAGAAACTATAAAGCAGCATATCCTCCCAACTGATGTGACTTTTTAATGGTACTGATAACACAGAGAACAGACGTAAGTAGTCACTGTTTGTATGCACAGAGCACAGCTCCCCAAATAGCTGAATTACTTTCCATATACGATCATAAAATCTAGATAGAATCTCACAGGGCTGCCATTAGGGAAGAGGGCACAACTATGATGTTACAATATTAGTATTATAAGCTAAATATAGCAGCCAGCATTTCTGGGGCCCACTTGTGCTTATTTCTTCTGTGATGAGTAATTTGTCTCTCTTCTTCACATTAACAGCGAGTTCATGTGCATTGGAAAGATGTGATGGCTGCAGCAAGTATGCTTCTAGCAAATCCAGGCCAGAACTCAGATCAAAGAGCCATTCCTTTGTCAAGTTTTCAAAAACAGGAGCCTAAATTAGGCATACAGAAAAGTAATTTCTGAAACCACTGAGTGTGTAAGAGTACTTAAGCAATACTGAGAGACAGGGAGGAGAAAGAGAAAGTTTACATTTACGTAGAAATCAATTTGATGAAAAACCTTCATGTTTATCTCTGGACGTCACAGGAAGTAAGGGACTGCAAACAGACATTCACTGTCCTCAGGGATCAATAAGTAATGTTTTGGTTCAGTTAACAGGCATAAATGCACTGACTTCAGATTACTGAGCTGGTTTTATAACTGCTCTGTGTCTCTGCAGCCACACACACCATCCAGGGCATGTAGGTCTTTGTAGGCTTTACAGAATTTCATAACATAAACTGTCAGCTGAAAGCAAAATTTTATATGGAAATATTGGTCACTGAAAAAGGTGACACATGTTTTTTCTGTTTTCAAAAACCCCGTTTCAATTCTTTAAAACTGATGTTCATCCCTGCATGATTAGGAGAGTAATGAAAAGGCAATGGGCTAGGTCTCTGCCAAAAGCAGTCAGTGCACAGAGATTGGCAGAGGCTGGGATTGCCACACAAATTTTGTCTCTGTGATTATAGCAGGCATTAACATTCACAATATTCCCGATATGTATCTCCATACACACACACACACACACACAGAGCCTTCAGCCACAGCACCAAACAGGTTTTGAATCTGACCTCCTGCTCCAAGTAAGTTTCATGGAAAATAGAGCATATTAAGACCTTAAAAAGTCAAAGAAAGCAGAAGGACCAGCAGCATAGCATCCAATAAGTAAGAATAATGTCTTAAAATTATCTGAAGAGGGTATTTAGAATACTGATCCCTTAATGGACAACAGAAAACCTAGGAGGGACAAGAAGGAATGAAAAAAAGGTTTTGTCCATGCTGCTAGTCGGGAAAGAAAACTTTTTGATTATCCCTCCCTCCCTCCCTCNTTTTTTTTTTTTTTAATTCAAACAAGTCAGGAATGGTAACACATGAAAAGGCAAATATTGTAGTAGAAATACAATGTCTCATATGAAGAGTCACAATGGCTGCAAATATCAACTATATAAACATTTGTCTTCTGGATGCTTCTTGAGTAAACTGAGTTTTAAGAGTTCCAAGTAAATGTGATTTCACTGATGATTTTCTGTTTATTAGTTAAGATCTCATTCATTCCTTGACCTGTACATTTCTTGATTTCTTATTCCTCCTTCATCTTTGATTGAAAATCATTCCATTGTCATCTCAGCTTTCCTAAAGTAAATCATTTTACTTGTCCCACTTTTCTTGTTTGTTGAGCTCCATAATAATTATCCTTAAAAACTGACAAATTCATATTGTGAGGGCAAGAAAGACAGTAAAATTTCAAATTCTGCCGTAGTAGTATGCAAAACATTAATCCTTTTTTACCTGTACAGTTTTCAAGTTTTTTCCACGTACAAAGCAACCACGGAATACCACAGTAATTTGAAAAATGAATAAAATTAGTCTAAATTATGCTCTGTGGTTATTAAGAAATGGCTTACCTTAGTAACTTGAAAACAGATTTTTTGGGACACTTGACTTAGGCTGGCTGTATATCTAAACTAGATTTCAAATATATAGTACAAGCTAATGTACTACAGAGCACAGAGAAAGAGTTTGTGAAGCCTGGACTCTCTATATAACAACCTTTGGCCAAGGTATCTGATAAACAGAGACACACAACGCTGCAGTTAGCTCTGACTTTTGTGGAACAAGACCCTTCAAACTGACTCATGTCTTTCCTTCCACCTCATCCTTTCTCAACATGCAATCTGAAGATAAAATGTAATTAATTTTTTAATTTAGATATTAGGAGTCAGTGTGTTATTTTTCACAAATGGGTTTTGCTCTATCAGCTCTTTGCCTGTTTTGTCTAAAAGTTTAAATGTTGCTTATTGTGTATCTAAAGTGTATAGCAGAAGTAAAACACAACTGTTACAAGCAGGGTAAGCCCTCATAGACAGCTCTAAGAGAGCATAATGATCAAGAAATTTCAGAATGAAATATAAAGGAACTTTTCTCCACAGCTGTTATAATGGGAGAGTCCAACTTATGTCTGTGTGTACAAACGACAGGAAATTTATTGAAAGATGTTTGTATACAGAGATAAATGTAGCACAGTTTACATCCATAAACAGTGTGGGTCTTTTAATGCCTTTGGCATCCTGGTATCATTCAAGCCTTTTGACAGGTTTAACATGATTACAAAACATATTCCTATATCTCTATTTTATACATACATAAAAAGACTTTCTGTAGAGTATTGTCTTCTTACCAAATACTATTGCACACACCACAGTGGATTTTGCAGACCAATATGCTTAGAAAAGAGAAAAATAAAAGTGTTTGTGAAAATAAATCTGTTATTCTTTAGGAGCTAGGTTTTTCAGTGTAGTACAGCACAGAGTATCATATGGCTGCATTTGTCCATCAGTGCCTTAGGAAAGAAATTAAGAAGCCACAATTTAATCCACTTCCCCCTTTCTTTTGGGTCTCATCTGCTACTGCCAATCACATACATCAATCCTACCACAGTTGTGTAGATCAAGGAACCAAGAGAGCTGCTTGCATCTTACACATCCTTTCTTCAGAGAAGACAAAAATACACTTCCAAATCATGTAAATAGACATATAAATTTAAAAGTCATTTAAATTTAAATTTAAATTTAAAAGGTCCTTGTTTCTTTCTGTGCCCCTGTGTAGATAAATCTGTTTTGTCGTTTTTACCTGCACTCTGGTTTTGTGTGCAGATATGTTGTATTTCAACAGCCTGATTAAATCAGAAGTTATTTTTAAAGGTACACATCTGATCAAGAACAGGGGCATAACTGAGGAGGAGCAGTTTTAGTCTTAAGGAGAATTCATTTGCTTGATCATGTGACTGCTCTACTTCACCTTTATCATTGCTCTAAGCGTCCATCAAGAGCATATCAAGAGTATCAAGAGCATATATTCTCTCCACTTATGTTCATAAAATTCTGAATTAACTCATTGAATTTACATCTAGGCTGATAGCAATGACAATCTCTATGCCAGCAACTTTAATGAAAGTTATGTTTTCTGACTATAGCTATATGAACTAACTAGTGTTTAGATGAACTGAATTGTACCATTGATTTGTGCTAGTGCTATACTTCACATGATTTTACTCTTTGGAATTAATCCAATGTAAAGTTCAATACCTGACAGACTCAGGGGGAGGGTGTTGTCATCTAGTCTGCTAGGTTTTCATCTATGAAATAATGTGTTTAAGGGGTGCCCAGGCTCTTTCACATAAAGAACATTGCAGGAAAAATTCTCTCCAAAGTTACATAGCCAATAGCATTATTACAAGAGGCCTGGTTTTGCCAAACATTGTATTTGTCCCACAAAAAAAACAGCCCCAAAAAATGGAAAGTGGAGGAAAAGGCAGCTGCTGAAATTTCAGACTGCTTAAATGATTGTATTTACTGATGTCTTAGCAAAAATCAGAACTCCGTAAACTTCAGAGTGAATAAAGTGGGAAGTGAGAGTAATTCTTAAATTATGTTAATTTACTGTAGTATAAAGAAAAAACTATTTAAAGAGTCATAAGTTACATAACTGACATTTTAAATAAACAGCTTGTTGCTAACAGCCTGACAAGCCTCTTCAAACTGAGGATGACAGTGCTAATATGAGGGTGGGAGAATTGCCTGTCATGTATTCTTGTCATGGCTGATGGGAAAGGCACTCACCTAACTGCAGAACTCCACCAGCTATGGATGCACTACAGCTCCAGAGCCAGACATGCAACCAGGTGTGCAGTCAGTGTCTTAGCTAAGTTATTGTCCTTCCTAATCTAGTCAGCTGATGCAGGGCAGTACAGAGAGCCACTGAGATGGTCAAAAGTGGGTGACTATTTCAGGGTGAGATTAATAACCTTCTAACTTCTGCTCACTATATGGACAGATCTGACATTGATCTCTGTATAACCTTTGGTGTTTAGCATCACCTGAGGTTCCCCAGAAGTCCAGGATGTGAGCTGAAGGCTGTCAGGTATGACATGGCACCCATAGGGCAGCCCACACCCTTTGGTTCAGCAGTCAGAGGCTGTGCTGTGTACCCTGGGGCACCTCAGGTAATGTCTTAGGCAACTGAGTTGCACCTCACTGATTATAGCAGAAACATAAACAGCTAGCTCACATGCAGTTACCTTCCTGTACTCGTGTAAATTTAGTGTCTGTCTGTCTCAACATGGATATCTAATGCTTTTTGAGTTGTTCAAGCAATTTCTAGCTCCTTCTGTATTCTATTTAGACCACCAATCATATTCACCAGCTCTGCAGACGTCTGAAATACTCTAGGCAAGAAATTGCACAAATACATATGTTTAGCCTGTTGAAGCCTGCCTTCAGCTTCTAATGTAAGCTAGTTGTTAAATTTCCTCTCCAGACAACAGAAAGGCAAAGATACTTCTTTGGGTCTATTAATCTTACTTTAATGGTTTAACATATTTTTAGAACTGATTCTCTACTGAGTACAGTGGATAATAATGCAACTTTCTGGGAGTAAAAGAAACGATTTTCAGGTAGACAAAAGTGGTGAGAGGACCCAAGAGACCTAGCATTATTTCACAGTGAATCATTACCAGTATTGACTGGTAATAGCCTCTGCTGTGGGGCATCTGAGAACACCAGTACAAATAATTTACTGACCTGAAACAGCAGAAAGACTTCTTAGGGAAAACAAGCAGAACACATTGGGTGCTCTTACCATGAAGGCTCTAAAAAAGGCACCAGAACACAGAATCCTTGATTTATGAGTTATGTAGGTTCGTTCAAAGTCTTTTCTGTGTGCAAATAGTCTCTGAAAAAAAAGGGGCTATTGCAGAATGCTCCTAAGGATATATAATGGTGGTGAGTTTTCCCTAATTTAGCTTGAATTATTTGTCTCCTGTATCTGTGTGAAGAAGGGAAACCCCTTATCTCCAAAAGTCTTACCTCCAGGTCAAGGGACTACTGTGTATTTGAGCCTTGGCCTTACATAACACACTGTAAATCTTGAGCCTGGTGCCTAGACCCATGCTTGCTTTGCTTGCCCTTTATCACACCAGGGGCTTTACAAACCCCAAAGCAAACACTTTGCCATACACCCATCAGAACTTATCACAGCACATCAAGCACAAGCCCTTCAGACCAGAATTTGTTTGTACCATCTCGAATTCGGACACAGGTAAAGCAAGATCATGTCTTCTCCAAAAAGGAAATAAACTTTCTCATTAATTTTAGTCAAGTCTGCAACTAAGCATCACTTGCTATATAACTTCAAACATCTCAGAATGTCTGTTTCTCTGTGAGGCTCCATGCCATGGGGACAGAACACTCTGACTTCAGTGCTACCAATCTGCCACAGGAGCAATGGGCACCTTTGAACACCATTTCATTGCATGCCATAGCAAGACCCATGGGCTCTTTGAAAATTTGAACTTGAAAAAATATACTTACTTAAAGTTTGCAAAACCATTACATTCTGTTACACTGCTGTAATATTTTGACTTTAAATTCTGTAATATTTAGGAAGACTGTTCAGACACAACAGAGCAAAACTTCCATTTACCCAGAATTTCATCATCCTTCAAGGACTATCAAGAAAATACTTTGCCTTCTGCTTGCACACTACTTCCTTTCTCAGCACCTTACCTGGTTTTGTAGGTGGACATTTATCCACGTCATAGAAATCAGCTGAAAGCTCCTTCTGGCTTATAGAGTTGAGGGTTTTTTTTAAGTATAGAGCTACATCTCTGTACATCACTGCAAATTATTGAAAGGGATACATGTTCTATAGCTTTCTGGTTTCATTATAACATGGAAATTGGTCTTTGGATTCAAGTAAAATCATAATCTCATTTTCCTGGAATATTAAGAAAGAACAGTGCATCAAAAAGAGCAGAAAAAAAATCTGTTATATCACTCCAAAGCAGGGGGGAAAGAAGAATAATAAGGTGCAATCAAAGAGGAATCTTTTTCAGCCAAGATTTTAGTAGAAGTTCTATTTGACTGTTCTATGATCAATGTTTTATTCAAATTCAGTAATATGAAACTTAATCACACTGAAAAAGCATTGAAAAATATAGTTAATGGCATCTTTCCCAATATTTTATCATGGTACATACTGTACAAAGTTAATGTAATACAGCTACAATAATGTATAAAATTTAAAAAAAAATATTTGAGAATGAGTGAAAATTATTCCATTATATATTTTTGGAAATTTGATTTTGTCAAATTTTTTAAAGTGAATGTAACATTTATAATTGTAAATGAGAAAATTAGAATGACAGCACATTAAAAAAGAGAGGAATCATTATGCTTAGCGTGCGTGAGTAACTAAAGTGTGGTGAGTAGGAGGATCTCTGTAGTAACCTGAATTGTACTGAAGGTACAGTACACTTTGTATGCTTTCTCTCTCTCTCTGTCTCTTTTCAGAGGCTCATGAACCAAACCTCTATGCAGTACAGATGAATAGAATTTTGGATATTTTTCTTAACCAATTTTATGTGGTTATTAAAGATGTACAAGCTGTTTTACATACAGTAGGATGGAAACTGGCTAGAGGAACATAAGCTAAGGCACATAACCAAGACAAGCCTATCTGTTTTTCTGAAAGTGATTGCCTGTTGTAATCAACATAACTTTTATAGTAGGAACATCTTCCACATGTCAGCTAATATGGCCTAAATGATTCCTTTCTGTAGTTTTTGGGCTCAGGTCCATACAAGTCAGTCAAATCACATTATTGCATGCAGATGCTGAAAATTCTGCTGTTCTCAGTGCTCTGCAGTCTCATTTTTCATCCTGCTTATGCCGACTCAGAATGTAAGCATAAAAAGACTTCAAGTGAGCCAAAATTTAGAAATACAAATTCCAGCCAAAATGAGTAATTAGACCCCAGTCCGACCAAGTGGACAAAATTTTACACTAGGAAAAAATAAATTAAAGGATTACAGTCATTTCCACAAGATGCACAAAGAAGAAATTAACTGAGCGTGATGTTAGTTAACCCCTCCAAAACTTGTCCCAAAATATAGATTAATTCCTATTGCTCAATCCCTCTTCTAACCACCCAAAATTACATCAAATATTCCCCTTCATGCTGTTGTCCCTTCAGACCCATCTTTCCTCCTTAAAAGCAGGAAACAGTAATGTGAATTCTGGAGGCCTGAACAATTTCACATATGTTTTGTTTCACTATAGAACCTAAATGTTTGATCTTGTCACATAATTGTGTATGATTAGATATTATCATATTTTAAAACTTTGGGCTAAGCAAGTAGAAGTACCATCATATGTCACAAACCCTAGCAAGTATTAAATACATGTAAATAGGCCTTTTCCATATTATTGAATTGTTGCTGTATATGGTACTATGTTTTCTATGGATTTGTTTAAAAAGGGGAAAATCTATATTTCCTACCTAAAATACAACCTGAAAAATTCACTACCACTAAATCCTTCTTATATTCATATGATCAGTGCTTTGCTCACAAGTTCTCCACTTTCCCTGTAAAATGTCTCAGTGCAGGAAGGCAGGTCTTAGTCACCCAGAATGATTTCACTGCATGACTGAAGGAAAGGTCAAACCAGAAGGAATGTTCAGGATGACAAGGAAGGAGATGGCTAAACAAAGAAACAGAATTAGGTAGACCTTACTACAAGCAGTTGATCTGCAGGGCTTTCCCATTAGGACTGTTGACCACTGCTCTAGTTCCCCAAGGGCCTTGCAGCTCTGTACACAGAGCATCACCTCCCTTTCCAAAGACGTCCTAAAAAAAGTGATCTTGAAATCTTTTTTAAGCCTCAAGAAGTTGCTGAGATACTTAATTAACATCATATACAATTTTGTGTGCATGTAAAAGAAGGAATATAAAAAGACAAATCATGAATCATCCATTTTAAGAGTCCTTTTACTGGATGTAACCACTACAGGTTAAAAACAGGTAATCAAGACAGGTAAAACAGGTATATCAAGAGACGTGTCAGGTAAAAAAACAGAAGTAGGAGGCTAATGAAAGGAGATTTTTTTAATAAAATTGTTTGAAGGGTAAACTGATGACTAAGAGGAGATGACAGTACATAGATGGATAAAGTCATGAGGAGAGTCTCAAAATGCAAGAAAGATTGTCATTCTTCCATTCTTCCTCAACTTCCTTGATTTTGATTGTGGCCTCAGGGCATGAGTGCAACACACACACACTCAGTAATAAACAGTGCAATAGGTCTTTAAGGCATTCTCTATTTCAGAGGAGCTCTTGACCTACGATCATCCTGGAAATAGTTTTGTTGGCACTGTCATAAATAAATTGGGCCATTGTTGCTTGAGGGGGCCATTCTGGCAAGACTTTTCAGAACATAAAATAGGCCATGACTGCTGACAGAGGTTGAACACGTCCTTTTGAGTGCAACGAAAAGATGCTAAAGAATAGAAACGGGCAAAAAAAATAGTATAAAGAAAAAAATCATATATTTGTATTCTTCATTCATTTTAAGTTTGGAGCAAAGCTTCAAGTCTTTACTATATTTGTAATATAAAATTTAAGACTTGTCCATGTCTTTAAAAATGTTAACTTCCTAAAAATAAAATGAATAAACAAATTGGTAATGTTCATGAAAGAAAGTATTTTCATTGATTGAAATTCCCATTTCTTTATTTATTTGGAAATTTTGAAATAGAAAAGCTTTACAACAAAGGTAGGGAGCTTTCTTATTTGAGAGCATTTCTAGAATCCAGAGTTTTAGGACTTACAGGATGTAAGATCACAAAGGGCCTCAAATGTTTTGCATTACTCTAGAAGAATTCTGAAGTCAAGCTTCTGAAAAAGCAATCAGAAAGTTGCTTCACACCTCAGTATCTCAAAATTGTTGACCACCACCAACATATCTGCTTGTTAGCCTTCATACAGACTCCTTCAGTTTATGAAAAATCTTAGTTCCCTGCTGTATAATGGGCAGCAGTGAACAGAAAAAAAAAGATCAGAATTAGAAAAAAAAAAATTTAGAATTATATTCAGCAGTTGTATCACTTTCCTCGTGGTATTTCATAGAATTGGAGAGCAAAAAAACCAAATAATTCAAGCTGGAGAAACAAGAGAGTTTCTTCCATGTAGAATTTATCTTCTCTTGTACAAGAGGTGAACATTGCCCAGGGAACATATTTAATTTAAATCAATGAATGTGGCTCAAATGTGACAAGTATCCTGTGAGAACTCCTGATTTAGAGGATGAAATATCCTTGTCTAGAATCCTATGTGACTTTTACCTGCATATGTCCTGCTTTATCAAAAATGTCACATTGGTTACCAAAATTATTTATGAATTGCCCACACAGATTTGGATTCTCTCCCTGGCAGGTCACATTAAAGCTGGAGATCCAATAAACCCCAGTTATCTCAGGTGGCAGGTGGTCACTCTGAGCAAAAATTAACAAAACAAGTATTCCAAGGTCTCTTGTAGCTGATATGCTAGGATTTTCAGTCAACCAAGTGAAAAATTCCCAACCTTATACAGAAGAAAGTAAATCTGTCTAGATGCTTTCTACTTGAAAGCCTTGTCAAAATGAAAATTCAGTAACATTTACATGTTCTGTGAGAATATGCCAATTTCTATGCATTTCTGGAGGATAGTTTAAACATACTTTAAAATACATTCGTCCATCTTTCTAAATATTATTTCCCTGTTAACCTTACGTGGTTTCCAAGCACCAGGAGTTTTCACCTGAAGAGTAATGCTTTCTTTCTTTTCCTCCATAACCAGGAATCCAACTTACCACTCACTTTCAGAAGTGAAAGCTTATGTTTCCTTGCTTAGCTTAGATATACTGCTTGTCTGTTTTCAAATTAGCTTTGTTTGTGTACGTGTGGCTGGACTCTTCATCCAAACTGGCTACCTCAAAAGCTCAAAAATCATCAGTCAGCCCTCACAACACAGCAAACCCCACAATTAAAACGAAAAATCACATGATATGATCATTCTTTTGGAAATCTAAAATCATGCTGCTTACAGAACTGATAAGTGTTCAGAAACATCCCTTTCAAACTTCTCCTAAAATTCATAGACCCAGTAAAGTTAGAGCATTTGCTGGGCAGTTCAGCTTCACCAAGTACCTGTCAAGTCTCCTGATGAGCCCTGCAGCAGTTTAGTTCAGGGTCAGAGATCCCAGAGTTGCCAGTGTGCATGCCAGCTGGAATGGAAGAGATATAAATAAAACATGTTGGAGGGGCTGGTAGTGAGGGAAAGTTGTTGTTTTTTTCCTGTGCATCCCCGCAGCTGGCACTCACAATTCCACAGCAGCCCTGCCTGAACCACCCCATCTAGCACTAAAGAAATGTTTGTGTTGTTTATAGCAGTAGGACAGATTGCAAATATGAAACTGCATTCATCATGCAATTAGGAAAGTTAGCATACAATGCAAGCTGAGGTTTGAATGCTACAAGGCTGGGAGTACTCAAGGGGTAATCGACCTACCACTGGTAGCAGCGTATGCAGACACTATTCAGTGGCTAGGTAAGAGCCCAGCATCCTGGCAGGCACATTCTTCACAATCAAAATGTTTGTCGTTATTGGAATTTATTAGACTTTGATTGTTTTTCCTGCAGTTTTTCATGCCAGGTATCTGCTTAAAGCTGATGTTTCTGATAAAAATGTTCAGTCATTTCCAAGAATGATAGCAGAAGAAAGCATACAATAGCTGTTCTGAAAATCTCTTGCATCACTTTCAATGAGAACCCTAGATAGCTCAAATGCATCTTTACTTGACATAAGAGATAAACAAAATAGAGATAGAGAAGAGAAAAATGAGGGTGAAGGGAAGTAAAATAAAAGGGGGAAATAGTTAAATAAATCTTATTTTTCCATCATAGTTGATTCATCCTGTGTATAGTATTCAAGACAGTCACTTCACAGAATTTCTGGCAGAAATTTATCAGACTTTGAGTATTGTACTTAAGGAGGAAAATAAAACAAGAACACAAACTCCACCTGATATTCAGGAAGATGTCTCATTGCATTGCCTTCAGGTAGCAGAAGTAATTTTGTCTGACATCTTCCAGTTAGTAATAATGCCCTGATTTATTAATGGGCACACTAGCCCATTACTTAATTGGTTAATAAACAGGTATATTCAATAATCATGGTGAACTGTGCCAAACTGCCAGTCTTTGCTCCAGAAATATATGCTGGCAATTAATAATCATCATTTAATAAAAGGATCTATTACAGGCAGGTTTTGGTTGCTATGAATTTGTACAGGGGAGAAAGCACATTCAGGCTTTCAAGGTCTTCTACATCTAAGAGGAAAGAAGACAAGCAAAGTGGCTGATGTAATATGGGTGCTTTCCCTTGATTAAGTGAAGAGGGTGACAAAGAAAGCAAGGAAACACAAGAAGATCCATCCAAAACTGCAAAGTATCAAGCTGTAGGGATCCTATGATAACAGTGTTAAGAGACTATATTAACACAGCCAGAAAATATAAGCAGATAATCAACTGACAGTGAAAACGGCAGGGTGGATAAATCTGGTTCAACAGGGAGTCTTTATTCGGAGGGACTGACACTGCTGTGTGGTGACGCAGCTCGGAGGGCTGCAGCGAGGCTGGCATGTGGCTCTGCCAGAACAATAGTGATTGACTACAGATGGGCACTTCCTCTCCAAAAACACTCCTCACAGCTCCCTGCCAGGGAGGGATACGCAGACACAAGCTCCAATCTCCATGGTAACCACTTACTTCAGCGTGACATCAAGCCCAGATCAAAACTCCATAGGCGTCAGATAGTACATGCTGTTTCTTTCCTTGAATTAATAATATTGATTTAAAAGGCAGGTTCCATTAACTGTTTCTACTCTATGCTGGGGATAATTACTGTCTGTGGTGCCGGTATTATTCCCGTGACTTGAAAACAGGAAGCACAGCATCGAGTTAAATAATTCATGCTGTGCTGCTGCTCACTCTGTTCTTAGAAGCAGAATTATTGCTAACTGGGCACAGTAATTTCAGCACAGGGGTGATAGGATTACGAAATGTCTAATTGCCCTCTCATGCGATAAGATTACTTTTCTGAAAATGCTTTAATTCTTCCAAGCAGAGGCAAACAATCCAGACAAGTGACAAAACAGGAACAACCCGTATGAATATGGCTGAGATTTTCCTTCTGAAGGCAGTGAAAAGTGCAATCAAGGCTTCATTCTCCTTCCCACCCCCTGTGCCCTTCCCTTCCAAAAAAAAAAAAAAAGCTTTTCAGAAGCAAACAGCCAATGCTGAGATCTAGAGGGGAGGGAGTTCCTTATACTACCCTTAGAAGTGCTTCCTCAGTCAATTATATGATGTTAGCAGGCTCTGTGGGGTTTCTCAGTTAATCTTCCAAAGCTGCAAGGTTGGTGGTTGTGATATAGTCTGTCAGGGTAGGCTTGCTTGTAAATTTGGAGAAAAGTGGAAAAAAAGTTTCAGGTTTCTGTGATATATGGTAAGTGCCTCAAGGAGAAAAGCCTGAACAAACCAGGACAGTTCCACTTCTTAGTGAGGGCTGAAAATCAGGGCGTTTTTACAGTCTGGGCAGAAATATTTTTGGCATCTAAACAAGCTTTTCTGTTCACAAAAAGAAAGCTGCAGCTTTGAGGACATAGTAGGAGACTGAGTATGTGCAAGCATTCAAGAATGTCAGGGACAATAAGTCACCTGGGCAGTAGGGTCACCCAATGCCTAAGGAAATGTTCTTACTACGAGAAGTGTTGATTAGCTGGCTTGTTTGGAAATCTTGAAGGAGAATGGATTTCCTAAGGAATTGGAGAATCATCTGATTCTACATTTGCACTAGAGAAAAACACACACACTTAAATGAACTTCCACACCAGACTAAAAGCTACCTACAGAACTCAGGGGATCAGGGGACTAAGCACTTAAAGGCAAGAACAGGTTAACTCAGACTGAGTCCACCTAACCCAGTTACCATAAGCCTACACCAGGAGAATGGAAGAAGAGGGCAAGAACAGGGAAATAACTGCATTTTCCCCATATATTCCCCTGCCCACCTTCTGCAGATGGGGATCTGTCAAATTTACATGATGGGCAGAATTATTTATCTAATGATTTCTTGTACAAATTAATCTAAAAAATATATATTAGTCACGAGATCAACAAAGTGTGGTGCTAATAGGACTAGTTCAGTGAGGACAGTCCAGTTTTTGTGACAAGGATCCAAACTTGGAAAGACAGGACCATTTACAGAATGTGAACAAGCTGAGACACTGGATGTTAGGTCTGTATTAAAGTTATTCCAGATATCGTGCAATCTAAGACATCAGTCTGCACTTTGTGTGTGATCTGGGCTCACTGTGCACACAGTGTATATCCTGCAGTGGTGGCTCCCACCAGCCACACGTAGAATGAGGAACAGTTCTGAGGTGTTCAGCATCACACCTACTACTTGCTGGCAGCTGCTAGCCACGACTGTCCTTCAAACTCAGGGTTAGGGTTTGGGCACAGCCAGGGGCTGTTGTTTTCTGACTAGCTCAGAGCAATTGACATTTCTAAAAGTGGATTGTTGAAATGTGCTAGTCATAACATTCTGTTATCTTCCTCCCAGCTTCATAAAGCGCATGCTTAATTCAGCCATTCCAGCTAAATGGTTGTTACTGAGTAGATCTCAGTGCCTTTCCCTCAGCCATCTGTCAGTGGTACTGACACAGTTCACAGGGCTTTGGAACTAAAAATCAGAATCATCACAACAAAATTCAAGATAGGGGGAAAGATACTGAATATTGTTTTCTCTCTTACACACGCATACATCCGTGTATGTATTTATATAATTGGGTCTTTGGCTAGGTGATACTTATGTGTCTCTTCCAACAAGAGACATTCTATGATTTAATGATTTAAAACTGTACAAAACTCATAAGAAGGTTCCATTTTTGTTTCTACTCTTTAACACCACTAGGATAGAGAGTTTATTCTGCCCTCCATTGTCCCAGTGTTGTACTAATATACAGGAGTTCCCTATCCCATGCAGGCCCCAGCCCTTCCATAATGCTCTTTAATCAAGCATGAGAAAAAATTATGATCTGTCAAGAGAAAAAGATATAAATATGAAAATACACATGAAAATTAAGGGAGACAATGGGAAAATATTAATACATATTAAAGATGGTTTATAGATTGACATACTAGCTGTTGATCATAAACAAAAGAGAGCTTAGCACTTCATTAGGAAGAATCTATCCACAGAGTGAGATGCAATATGTAGGAGAATGAAGCTGGCCTTTTGAAAATACATACATAGGGAGAAACATATTTGGGACAAAAGTGAGAGAAGAGATGCTAGGACCACAGGAAAAAAAAGTTTAAGACCTGCTTTTTTGTGAAATTTGCCTCTTTATATAATTTTAAGTGGTAAAAATGTTATCCTAAGCTGTATCTTGGCCTCGGAAGTCCCATAATCAGCTAACTTGTTTCCCCACATAAGGCAGCATAGCTCAGAGGCTGACAGCACTGTTAGTCATCACACAACAGAGTTGTAAGCAAAATAGGTGTTGGCACATGTGAAGAATGGACACTGTAGAAAGAATTATCTTTTATCAGGTTACCTGACATATTGGGAAGCGATAGACAGGCTTCTGAGGACAAAATCTTTCAGAGCAGCAAAACAGAATGCATTGATTCTACTTATGTGCAGTTCCTCTTACAAGATTTTTATGGTGCTTGTTATTCCAGGCAATTAACTTATGAAATATTTATATAATGCTGATTAATAGCATATTATAACAATATTAGCACAATAATATTGTTATTTCCTAAAGTTATGTGATCTGCAGTAAAAAAACAGCAATTGGAGATATACAGGAGAGTGGCTAAACATCAAAAGGAATGCATAGACAAAAGAGACATGGAGATAAGACACTGAAACTAAAGCTATTGGATATTCGTTCAAAGCTGGACTGTTTTCTGCTCAAGTGTGTAACAATTGACATTATGTTTCCATCTCTGTAATATTGCTACAACATTTTATTTGAAATGTGTATTTTGACATTGGTTTCTTAAAGCATATACAGCTTAACTGATGGTACATTTCCTTGTCAGACCACACTCACGACATTTTGCATTATTGATTAATTTTCAGTGAATTGGAAAGAGAAGTTGAGGTGTCAAAGATAATGAAATTCCTGCAAGTTCCATGAAGAATATTGCTTGGTTAAAGGAGAAAACCAGAAAGGGAAGGATAGGCAGAATTCATCTGTTACATGTCTTGTTTTGGCAGCAGAACACATGTACCTACTGGCCAGTCAGCCAAGTGTACTGACTGGCAAACACAAATGTGCACAGCTTTGGGTAGTCACAGCTAATGACTAATTTCATCTGTTCTGTGGTTCTTGAAACAACCTCCTCTTATAGCCTTATCTGCAGAAGTGTTGCAATACTAAAAGCTGGCAAAACTGTCAGTAATGTTGAAGACATATGTTATTCTCTACTATCTAGACAAGTCAACTTCACATTACAAGTAGCATTATGAGTACATAAAAGCTCCTGAAAGCCACTTTCTGTAGCATAACAGCCTACCAAATGCAGTGTTGAAATGCCACAGGGGTATATTCAGACTTAAATATCCACAAGTTTTAACATCTTACAAACTAAGGCTTGGCATCACTGAAGAGTACGAACAATCATCCTGTACCTTCAGCTGGTGTGTTAGGAACACTGTGGAGTCCTGGAATAGAGATGTATCAAAGGAAGTAACTGAGGGTACAGCTGCCTAATATTGGAAGCTGATCTGAAATGCAAGTTTGACTCCAGCCCATGTGGTGTTCCCGTCCACTCCCACCCCATGACAGCACTGTGCCACCAAGCAATCAGACACTTCGGAACCGTTCTGCTAAAAACCACTTATTTTCCACTGGGTTTGCCTTTTAATACTATGAACTTCATGATCTGGATGACCACCATGAGTGGTTCAAGAGTCCTCATCTGGCAGCAAAGGAGGAATTTGCTCCTTTCACTGACAGGGCAGCCTCAGTTTATGAAACCATAACTCTAAGATAAATCCAACAAACAACTACTTGTATTTCACCTGAGTGCTTTTTGCACCAAAGGGGCAGATTAAGAAGACAGGACTGCAGAAGAGGTGCTAAGGAATATCTGCCCTAATCTGCAATCAGCCTAGAATCTGCATCACATTTTCTGTACTCTGAACGGACTGGAGTGGCCCATGAGCTTTGAAGAGATGTTTAGCAAGGTGAACAATTTTACTAGTATGGGAGAAGAATGTTTATATGGGAATATATATGTAGACAGAAAAATAACAGAGCAAATAAATATTCACTAATATCTTAGTTGCAGCAATCAGGTGCAGTGATTTTGGCCCCATTTTTGTTATGGACCACAATGTGGCTTGAATAATTCCTTAAGCCATATACTAGAAACTATGCTTTGTGCCTGTACAGTTTTTTTAAAAATACATAAAGAAATCACAAAATATAAGCACTCATCTGGTCACACTGACTATCCCCTTATAACATAATATTTAGTGTTCTGTATATAAGTTTGAACACCACAATAATTAACCTTGGCACTATAAATAGACTGACTTGCAAACCCTGACTTTTAAAAAGCAGAGTTCTATTCTGAGCTGGAACAATATGTTGTCCTTGGAAGCCTATTTTAAAGCTTTTCTTTAAGTGCAGCTTTTCTTTGTTCAATGTTTTGCCACCGCAATGCAATCCTCTTATTGAGAGTAGTAGCAAGAGCAGAATAGAATTTTTTGCAGAAAAGGTTTTTGTTTGTTTATTTGGGTGTTTTGTACATATAAACATCATTGAATGCCTGCAATTTCATTTGAAGGACAACAAGAGGTCTTCAGCTCCTCAGATAAAATAAGCGCTAGAAAATTGTTTCACTTATAGTACGTGCCCGTCTGCCCACTCATCTCTTACTTTTCCTGTCTTTAATCAGACATTGCTGTTACAGAGTAACAGTTTTCTCTGCTAGAGAAAAAAAATTAAAAATAAGTAAGTAAGTAAGTAAATAAATAAATAAATACACATACATACAAAAACCTTGTTGCAAATTATTAGCAGTCCAGGATTCTCGGATAATGCAATTTCCCTTTAACTTAATTTTTCATCCTGTTCCTCAAACAATGTACGGAATACAAAAGAAAAACCATTTTAACAGAAATTGCTGTCTTAATTTTGGTAGTTGTGTAAGCATGGCCAGGCTGTGTGTTACATAGAGGTCCACATGCCCTGGTCCACGTCTCCAGCTGGGGCTGCCCGCAAGCCCCCAGGGAATGCCACCTGCATGGAAAGCAGCAGGCAGCCCCTGGAGACTGCTTCTCCAGCTACAATTTCTCCTTAATGAGAAGGGGGAGGGGAGGAAGTGTTCTGAATTATAAAGGCAGAATGGGAAACCCCTGAAGTGACAAAATGCTGAATTATTCATTGTGTGGTTTCTACTTGTTCTTGAAGTTAGCGGTACCATTTGTAGCTAAATCACTTCAACATTGCCATTTTCCCCTCCTCTCCCTCCTTCCACAGTTCTAGAGAAGGAAGGAGAAGGAAAGACATTCCTGAAATGCTTGATGCAGTCCAGCAGTGAGACAGAACTGAAAACTAAATGTAGGTTAAATATGAATGTTGCCAGTTATCTATAGGCATGCATTACAATCTCAATTCTGAGATTTAATAAAATTTCTCATTAAAGGTCACAGCAATTGTGGGCCTACATCAGACCATCTCATCTTGGTTATCTAGCACTAAGAGCTTCAGAGAGAGCAGCAAGAAGCCCAGTGCTGAACAAGTATTGGCTAAACTGTCCATGAGGAAAATATTTCCTTCATGGAAGGAGATGGAGATTGGACAATGCCCAGATGCATAGAGATGTGCACTATTAAAAGAAGAGAATCACAATTACACATGGCATTATCCATATTAACCTGCAGCTCCAGTCTGAATAGAACTCAAGTGACATCAGTCATAGTGACATTAGACAATAACAGCTCATTCCATATATTAAGTAAGCAGTATGAGAGGAAAAATTACATTTCAGCTGCTGGTTTTTTTGAATTTTTGTCTGCTATGCCCTACGTGAGTAAATAGCTAATTAGGGACATCCACTTAAGACAGCCTTTGCATGTCATTAATGCTCATTCCTTTATAATTTCACATCTTGAAACCATTAACTGTTCCCAACCTTTGAATCCCACATTTCTGTTTTCAGAATTTCTGTCCTCTGGCTCTCAGTTCTTTCTGGCTTTACTGTAGCCTTTTGAGATGGTAAGATTAGAACTCCTTGATTCATGTAATGGCATTATACATGCTAACATGTTGTTTCCTTTTTGACCACCAATGCAGAATGAGCAAAGGTCAATTAATCTGACACCACTGCTTATCCTTCTGATCAATACTGCCTCATTGTTTCCTTGTTCTCCCACATCTGCCTGTCTGTTGGTACACTCAGATTGCAAGGTTTTTTAGGCTACAGACTTTTTACTCTCTGTATGCAATGGATGCGCACAGTAGAGGCCTGATCAGTATCTGGATATTTTTTTGCAATACAAATAGTTATATACAAATGACAAAGAATAAAAGGTTCACACTGGTGCCTTAGAAATTTTTTTTTTTTATTTTTCCCAGAGTGACTTCAGCTAATTTAAAACCCAGTAATGTGTATAAATCAAATTATTTACTGGAATATACATTACTTAGCATTTACCTTTATTGAATTTCATTTGCCATCAAGCTGCACGACTCATTAGATTCCCTGAATCTATTAAATATAAAGTCTCAGATGGATATTTTCTCTTGGTAAGTCTCTATGCTTCAGACAGCTAGAAGGTATACCAGGAGAAATATCAACGTTTGCCTTTCTTCTTAGTATGTTCTTTTCCTACATATTTGCTATCAGAAATAGAGCCTTGGAGAAATCTGATTTATAATCTGACCAGTATAGCTATTCTGATGTTCTTAGGTCTTTCTGAAGTTTCCTGAGTTGGTTAATATTAACAGCTGTGTCATATACAGGTTTTGCCACCTTTTTCTCTTTCCTTCTGTATGAATATTTTTAACGGTATATGAACAAAACAAAAGGTCAGGCAACTTCACTCTCTTTTTTTTTTTTGATGAAATTTCAATGCCTTTTGTATCCTTTACCAGGTTATTACTCCATGACAGTACTGCAAACATGTAAACCAATTGTTACTTAGCTGCCCCAAGGACTTTCCATATGGGATTCAGCAAGCACTTTGAAAACCCCATTCAGTGTTTCCAATCCTATTTTGTCTACCATTTTTTTGCATACACTGGAAAATCTTAAGAGCCAAACCCCCATGGTATTCTTGTGTGAAGTCAAGCTTTTTTACTTTCCTTTCACCAGGAAGTTTTAGAAATTATATTTGAATTACTGTTTCAACCATTGTACAAGTAATTCTAACAAAACTTGTCAGTATTCAGTGTTCAAGATCTTTCTCGAAGCAATTTTTGAGACATACGCATCATCCACTCAAACACTCACACAAACTTGAGAATTAAGGACTACAAGCTACTTTAATTAGAAGTTACAAACCCCCGTTACACTCTCAGCAGTTTCACTCTTGAACTCCAGCACTCAGACACATGTACAGTCCTGTGCTCAGGACCTGCTGCTCATCAGCCAATCAATTTGTCTGAGTGTCTTTATTTCTGATAATACCTGATCCTTATTATTTTTCAAGAGGTTATCCTCTGCAAGGGGTAGAAATAATTTATCTTCCCTGTAATGTTCTCTTTAATTGCTCTCCCTGATGTTCATACAAACCAATCAATTAAATCCCTAGAAGCTTTTCTGTATACAGTGTAGCACTAAATGTTATTTGATTTTTTTCTATTTAGCTATTTGCTATTCAAACAGCATTTTGCCACTACACACTTTCACCGCCTGTTTTATGTGTCACATCACTTGAGTTCCATATCCTGGAAGACATCTGTTTGTCTGGAGTAATTTTGAGAGTCTTGCCTGGCGCCCATGATACCTTCCCTCCCAAAACACAGGCACACAAACTTTTGAGTGTTTGCCAGCACTGTACTCTGCTCCCAGTTTATTATCTGTAGGTGCTGCACATCCACTGTGGCCTCAGGATCCCAGAATTGTCTGATGTCAATACACAAGAATGGGTTCAGCACCAAGAGCCACGTGCTTCAGAGCTCTACCTTAAAACACAATCACAAGTATCCTCTTCATGTCTCTGATGTATTATACATGAAAAGTCTTTAAATAAGCATAATTTTGAAGGGAGATGTGTCTCAGCACTGTGATTGATTTAAAGAAACAGTACTTAGTCTTTAACTCCAGCTTTTCTGACAGTGACTATCAGTTTCTGTCTGGAAGGACTACTTTATCCATCCAATTGTTGGGCAGCTTGAACAGCATCAGTATGTTTCCACAAATTAACTAGATGCTCTCTAAATTAGCATATTCCAACTCTGCAGGTTTTCCATTAACTGTCCATAACAGATTCATTAATTAGAACAAGGTAGAGCACTACCTACTCTTACAAGGCAGAGTTTATTATGAAGATAATTAAATAGATAAGTATGAAATCACTCAGAGCACCATATAAATGTTTCCCTAGAGCACTCCCTAGCTTGGGCAGTTTAAATTGAAAGGGCTAAGAAAATTCTTTATAACATCAAAATTATATTTTCAAGAATAAAAGTTTTTAGGCAGGTCTAGGAAAAGGCAATTTAAAGTGCTGCTCATATTGAGGTGAAAAAAATCTTGACTACTGAAACTTTCTTGCTTCATCTACCCTTGTGCTGGCCACAGTTCTACTGGCTACATCTTACACCAGTAAATTAAATGGGCCATGGATCATTCTGTGGACCTGAGGCCAGCTGGCAGTGCACAGCTCTTATTGGTCCATAGAGCTAAGCATTCTTCCCTCCCAGAGCACAGTAGCCAAGTCCAAATGGCCTATTAGGAATGATCTCCTGTCCCTAGTGACTCCCTGAGTGTGCCCAGGCACAGCTGGCACAGAACAAAACCAAGCTAGGGATCATGCTAACAATTAACAGTACTGTTAAATACAGAGAGTTCTTGAACCCATTCCTGGACTATTTAGCTTCCCAGCACAAACTTAGTGATTTGGTTTCTAAAAGAACTCAGTAAACACTTTTGATATATTTAGAGTCTCCTAAAATAAAAAATAAATTTTTTTCATAACTTCATTCTCTCAGAAGTTATAAATTGTAAAAAAAACCTATCAGTGGTACTTGTAAACATGTATTCCTTAATCTCCAAAGTGTATCTTTTCTCCTAATTCTACCTTAAATTATGAAGAACCTAACTTCAGTGAGCAGTTCAGCTGGAAACAGCTAAGAAGATAGTGGGATGGCAGGTTTGCTAATAAAGAATAAATTACCAACCACCAGCTGAACTACAAAAAGCTGGTGTTTATGAAGGAGACAAGAGCTGAAGGTTTGTGTACCAAACCACCAACTCATCTGCCCAGAATTTATATATCTGTGAACTGCTGGTCTTGGTAAGTCACTACTCTGTGAAATCAGCTGCATCAAAGAACTTTTTTTATTTTCCATGGGGCTTAGGGAAGGGCTCTTAGAGCTTTTTAGAGTAATCCTCTTTAGACCCATAATATATGCTAAAAACAAGTGGCTGTGAGTCTACTTAATGGAAAGTGAGAGGATGGAATAGCACCTACAGATTTCTCTCTGTTTCATCATGTTTCAAGAACTTAAAGGAAGACCTTCAACCTAAGGAGAAATAAAATGTTTTATTGCAGATGAAGATGGATGGGAAACAAGTTTTCCAGTCTGTAAAACACTGCTATGGGTCTCTTGGTTCAAGACTGGGGAAAGTACAGAACAGCTTACAAAGCCTTAGAGAGGAAGAAGCCAATGTATAGAAGACCTAACGGCTAGGGCACTCACCCTGTGAGACATCTAAGTACACGCTATGAACCTGAGAAAAGAGGAATTTCATCTTGCTTATCATACCTCAGAATTATGACCTAACCACCAGATTGACTTTTAATATGTGGGTTTTTCCCTCACATTTGGCCAAAAATGTGATCCCCTTTTTTTCTTTACGTTTGGCCAAAAATGTGTGCCAGTTTTGATTGGGGTAGAGTCAATTTTCTTCACAGTGGCTGGTTTTGAATTTGTGCTGAACCCAGTGTTGATGATACAGAGATGTTTTTGTTATTGCTGAGCAGGGCTTACACAGAGCCAAGGCCTTTTCTGCTCTTTGTCCTGCCACACTGGCAGGGACTCTGGGGCTGCACTGCAGGCTGGGAGGAGACACACCTGGACAAGTGACCACAGCTGACCCAGGGGATATTCCAGAGCATATGATATCAGGCTCAGTTTATAAAGTGGGAGGAAGAAGGAGGGAGGGGAGGAACGTGGACTGATGGTGATGAAGGTCTGGTCTCCTGGGAATGGCTGAACACCTGCCTGCCCATGGGAAGCAGTGAATGATTCCTTGTTTTGCTTTGCTTGCATCTGCAGCTCTTGCTTTACTTACGAAACTGTATCTAAGCCTGTGATTTTCTCACAGTTCCCCTTAGAGTTCCCTCCCCAGTCCTGCTAGTGGGAAAGGGGGCAAGCAGCTCTGTGAGGCTTGGGTGTTGGCTGGGGTTAAACCACAAGACCTTTAAAATAACTTTTCAGATATACTGCTGGAAGCAATAAATTTCTATTGCAAAATTTGTTTTACCTGAATTGGAATTTTCCAAACAGAAACAATCTTGGCCTGCTCTAGTAATGGGGTCACATTATTTTAGGTTGTTTGAAGAATTTCACTGTGCAAAGTGCATTGCAACAGATATTTTATTCAGAAACACTGAAAAAATTGATTAGCTATAAATGTCAACAAAATCAATAACTACTTTCTTCAATGCTGTTAGAATTTAGATAATTAAAACAGCAAGGAGAACTGTTAGTTCTCATGTGTTCCTCAAGTGATGAACATTAACAAAGATAAAAAGAAGAAAAGACATAATCAAACACTTGTGGTCTGCAGCTGAATAGTAAACACACTTTCAAAATTATTCAAGTTATTCCTTATCTAGTCTTCTGAAGTATCTTGCAGTTCATATATTTTTCTTTAGCCACTTCTACTTCCTCTGCAGTTCTATTTCATAGATTTGTAACAATCTGATCTCTTTTGTTTTTATGGAGTAGAAATGTTTTTCTATTCCCTCAGTACTTTGATGTCTCTTTAGCCTTTATGTTATATCAGATAATATTCAGCTGAAAGATTCATGTACTCAGAGACATTTCCAAGAAATGACAGGTCAATTTCAGAGGTGTTACCAATCATTAATGGTCACATTTTGTTGCTTTCCTCCAAAACAAAAATAATAAAAGTTGTTTCATTTGGTGAAGAAAGCAGTCTATTAACAGCTGCTTTCACGTGCATTGTTTTAATCTTGCTCTAATCTAGGGTATAGTTTCATGATATCTTACTTTAAACCACACACACAAAAGAAAAAAAAGTTTCTCATTTATGAAATCCAGCAAAATATTCCAGATTTGCACATTCTTGGTCATGTCACTGAGCTTTCAATAGGTTGAATGTTCTCATTGACAACAAAGCATTTATAGTTGTAGGAGTTCTGGAAAATAAAATTCCTCCTTTCTGTTGTTCATCATCTTTTTTCATAATGGTTCAATAGTTCAAGCTTGAAGGCATTGGAAGTAGTGTAACACAATGTGTACTTTAAAAATACTTTGTATATGCCATCCTCATTAAATTGTATATCATTCAAATGACAATCTAAAATGTGTTAACAGTTCTATAAGACTTTCCATTAATATATAACAATTTTATTGTGATATTTGCAAAACAAGTATCATTTTTTGTGTTCACATGTTTTTTCTTTCATCACGGAACCTTGTCCAGTATAGCTACACTAAATGCATTGTCATTTCCCCTCCATATCTTCATCAAGTGTTTAATTCTATTCTTTGGAATATTGCCAACATCATCAATGTCATCATATTTTTGTGTAAGTTATACTGACAGAAAATGACCTCAATTAAGTCAACAGGAAAACATGAAAAGAACATAATGATTAGATTAAATAACCATAGTGAGTGAGTGAGCATCCTATGCCTAAATCAAAGATTTCTGCTTGTTCTGACAGAATCAAGTATGGCAGTATTCCTGTCAATAAATACAGTAAGTCCAATATATGGGCAGGTATCCTTTGCAGAATGAGGTTTACAGGATTCAAATACATCATCACAAGCTCACTGTTGTGACTCCAAAGGTGTCTGCTGTCATCTGAAGGAGAATTGAAAAAATTCATTGGGAATAAATTATGAAAGGGAAACCAGAAGAAACCTTCGACAACTGGTATAAATTTGTAAATTGTGTAAAAATTTACAACACTTTTTTTTTAAACAAATGTGTCTGTAATTCAATGATTACCCTTCATTCCACTTCATGTCTTCTTTTTAAAAATGGGTATTCTTATAGCTGTGGTACACATAAATAAACTTTTCAAAATGTCATCAGGTTCTTGGCCTCCATCATGTCTCAGGGATTTAAATCTTTATTGTTTTAATTAGTAGTCATTCTTCTTGCACTGACATGATGGAAAAAAGGGTATCTGACAACTTCCAGTATCACTATTTTTAACATATTTTTAACAGTACTCTAAGTCTTTGAATTTGAGCAGAACTTGAATTTTATCAGGGAACATGTATGGAAATGTCTTTTTGGGGGGTTTTAATTGTTTGCTTCATTGGGGTTTTTTGCCAGTTCTAAATAAGTCTTCATTCTTGCAAGCATGACATACCAAACAAGGTCTTCAACATCTACCTGCTGGGTGCCTGGCCAGTTCTTTTCTTCCACTGCAGTTACAGTTTTGGCAAGTTTTTGACACAACTGTGCAACCATGCTTCTGTCTGGCATATAGGAAAACATTATATAGGGTAAATTACTACTAGTGATCAGCACTTGAGTAGCTCTTCAAAATCCTTCATGCATACTAATTGATTAATGCACAGCACTTGCACTGGAAGTGAAATGCCTTCATAGTGAAGTCACAATGTACCACTAGAACGTTGTGCTGTAATTACATAGAGCTCTTTCTATAACATTTACTTTGGATAAGCATCTGTTTTCCCCAACTGTTTTAAAACACAGTCAGCACTTACTTGCTTTATTTGCAAAGCAACTAATCAAGAATAGTAAATTCCTTCTATTTAAAGTAAGATTAAAATTTTATAAACTGAAGAAAATTATAAAATGCCAAAATCCTACCAGCTGTAAATAGGGTCCAGATCTCTGCAATGGGATTCTTTATGAGTTTAAGCTTGGAAAAAAACAGTCTAATCTCTTTCTATTTATCACAAAGCTATGCCAGGAAATATATTGACCATATTTTCTTGAAGGAATTGATTGACTGATACCATAACTGATTACCATGATTGACTGATAGTATGTAATGCCTTTACATCTGTTTCTGCTTTCACATAAAGAGATGTGAAGAAGAATTTAAAATAAAAGTGAAACTAATCAGCTACACTTTTGCTGGTTTTCTACTTTCTATTTCACTCAAGTACAAAATGAATGATCTGAGATCGCATTTCTGGCATAGAGTTGAGAGACTGGGTAAAAAAATTCCCACTCCAGTACCTTGACCCTAATAATTACTTGCTTCAAATCCTACAATGCTGTACATGAGAAATTAAACACAACAACAAAAAACAAATCTGTTGTTTCCTAAACACTACTCCAAAACTGCTTTTAAATATGCAAATAAAATTCTATGCAATAGCAAGCACAGTGCTAAGTGGTTTTTAATTAAAGTAAATATTACCATTTCTAGAAGGAGGAATTTTATAACATAATTTTACATATGTAATAGAGACTGACATATATCTTTGGCAAAACTGGACATTTTTTGAATGGAATATGTTGTGAATTAAGTTTATCAGAGCTAGGTTTCATGGGCCCCTGATGTAGGTCCCAAGTAGAATACATTTTGAAATTGCCCAGTTTTTGAAAGATTTCTGCTGCACAGGAAGGGACAGAAACTTGTGTAAGTGAATCTTGACATTGGTACTTTATGTCAGGCAAAAGCTCATGAAAACAGCTTGTCTCAAGAGGTTTCTGGCACAATGAAACTGGCACCAGTAAAGTAAGTCCTCTTATCTCATAGATGATTCTAGAGACATGGAAATATCTCAACTGTAAGCTTAAAAATCACAGCAGTGCAGTAGTACTTTAGATATTATTCCTGACTACCACTGCTAACTTGGTTTTTCTCTCTCTCTCCCTATACATATATATAAAATTTGAGATGGAAGATATATTTCTTCTGTCTATCAGAACTCACATTACTTTTGGCAAATGGAAGCATGGAACTTTTTGCAGTTCAAAGTTCAGAAGATAATGGGAAGGTACCTATTTTAAACATCTCATTAATTTTTTAATATAATTAATTGCACTTCATTTTTAAGGAGACAAAAATAGTCAGCAAGTGGGAATACAGTGAGTACTGCACAATGAAGCAGAAATCTGTTAGTATCTAAAGAGTTAAGAAACACCAAGTCCAACGACAGCTGAATGTCCTCAGGCCCCTTAATTGTATTCTCTCTTCAAAAGTGTTCCTCAAGTTTTTGTGTCGCTTACAAGAAGTTAAAAATCAGAATTACTTTCTTTCTATTGCAAAAGTAGAATTTATTCCATATATTAAATTTAATGTCCAAAAAAGTTTAAGGGCCCCCAGCTATTGTCTTTGAATGAAGAGAGAGGCCAGACTTGGAAAAATATCTCAATATCACCATCAGTTCTCTTTCCTGCTCCCATGTTTTAGAGCCTTCACTACTGCTTAGAGTATCAATGGTGGCCAAAAAGACAATAAAAAGAAGGGAAGGAGAAAAATAACAGTTCTCCAAATAAACAGGTCATCACAAGTGACTTAAAATGTGTGTGATAATTTAAAAACTGATCTACAAAGACATCCTTAAAATGCTGTATGGCCTTTATTTAGCAAGGATAATTTACAAATTAATAGCAGAACAATCAGCACTTGTATTTCCTCTATGGTTTCTGCATTTTGCCTGGCAATGTATTTGCTATAATGTGCAATATTTTAATGATTGATTTCATGGTAGATCATTATTTTTCTAATTATTAAACAGAATTTCCAGTAAGGCCTTCATAAATTATATGTGAGTCATCAAGGACTCACAAGTCATCTTTTTGTGCTGCTGAATTCATAGTGATAAGAATTTGCTGCATAGGTTAGTGACATTTATAATACCCCCAAATCATCTTTGCCAATCCATTTTCTTATGACAAGTCATAGCTTATTTTTCATTTCGTCATGAGCACTTCAGAAGAAAATGCAAACTATTGGTTTGTACTGGGTCTAGTTTTGGCCAGAGAAGTTGTAGATGTCCCATCCCTGAAAACACTCAAGGTCAGGTTGGATGGGGCTCTAAGAAACCTGATTAAGTTGGAGATGTCCCTGGTCATTGCACAGGAGCTGGACTAGATGATCTTTAAAGGTCCATTTTATAATTTTATGATTTCAGTCTAAATGAGTTATATAGGTTTCTTCTAGAGCTAATTGGCAAGTAAAACTCTGAAAAATAATGAATCTGAAAAGTATATGGCCAAAGTATATCAATGCCACTTAAGGGATAAAATAACCCCAGCAAGTTGCATCTTATAATATATAACTCACTCTTAGAAGCCTAGAGGATCTCTCCAGTGGATCAGTAGTTTCTTAGCCTCAAATCTGAAAATGCTAATTATATTTCAAATAAGATGCAGTACAATAGCATTTCTCAGCCTCCTGTCTAAGGTCTGCTTACGGTTTGTGGTATCAGAAGACAGGCACGAAGTCACATATGGTTTGTTTTGAAGGATGTATACCAGGGCAGCCTGCCTCAGCACAGCTGAGCGTGGGGTCTGGCAGGTGCTGTCTCTCTAATAATCTAATAATTAGATTATTACTATCCAATACTGCATCTCTAGCAGGCATGCAGTATTAGATAGTTAACCTGCAGGCAGGTCACATTAAATAGTTTTCAGTCTCAATAGTTTCAATGGAAATATTTGCAGCTGTAGCAGTTACAGTTCAGTACTGAAAAAAATAAGAGATGTTTTCTTAAATGGTAAGTACTGTATATGTCATTCCTTCTCTACCTGCTGAATCATTAACTGATCATAAAATGCAAAAGCGTTTGCAAGTGTGTTTCATAATGTTTAGGCAAAACAAAAGCTGACACCTTCCAGTATAGCCTAAGAAATGGTTTCAAGGGTGTGCTATCAATATCAAGCAGTGATGCATCATATTGAAGCTAAGCTCACCAAAAAAAAAAAATTGTTCTGGTATCACTGTACAATTGGCTGTTTATTCTCTGAGAATACCACAGTCATCATTATACAGCAAATGCACATCATTAGCTGCCCTTTGGGCAGTTCCTACCTGGTATTCTTGAGAAAGCAGCTAAATTTTTTGTCCCTGGGGTCAGATAGCAAAGACATAAAGCCAGAAATTATCTAGAATTTTATTTAAATAGGAGAATATTTTAATTCCAAGTGCAAATTATGACAATTTGTATATGCTTTTTTATTTTTTGCCATTGTTATTGTTGTAGTTGTTGGTTTTGTGTGTGTATGTCTGCAAGAGTGGGAGATAGTAGAGGGGTTTGGGGTTTTTTTCAAAGCAACCTCTTTTTTTTCCTTCTCTGTGTTTGATACACAAAGAAATGAGAAACAGGCCACCTTCTCTGTGGCTTTTATCCTTTGTGAAGGTTACATTCATTGTAACTGTAGTAGAACATGACATGTTATTCAGCTGGGATTCTTGAAGTCAAGTTGTTTACACTTCTCTTGTGCACCTGTAGTCTCAGTCCATAGGTCTGTTTATACTGCTCTTGCCAAGCTGAAAGTAATTCTGTCACTGTGCCATAGGCTCCTACACAGGACTTAGCATTGCAATGAGTGGAGTAGTGGCACTGGCAAGCAGCCAGATTTCATTACCACTTCAAGTTTTCTGGCATTTTACTAGTGTCCAGGTCAGGTTGCTATAGGAGATATATCAAAGAAAAGCTGTGTCTTCTTTTCAAATTTAGTTTATTAAAGCAATTCTTTGCCCAGAACATTAAGTGTATAGAAACCTTCCTGACTAAATTCATTATGTGTAATAATAAAGTTATTAAACCCTGATTTATAAGTTATAAAACCCTGATTTAGATGCCTAAGGATCACATACCGATTTTCTCATCTTTAATAAAACTAAAAAGGTAAGATATATTAAAACAGAGAAAATCAGGATTCTTTTCCAAGCTTCCTAAGTATTGATTCATTCTCTGCAGAATAAAAGCTTGCAAGGAATATATAGTCTGGGTTTAACACACAACTTGGTTAAAAATTAGGCAATTATCACTGACTATGATGAGATTTTCTGTTATACATTTATTGTGTAAAAGCTTGTCCTTTTAGTTTACTAATGCTTATTCATTTCTACACATTTTTAATGCCTACTGATTATACTAGCATTTTCCACTTTAGTTTTCTTTTCCTTGATGTTTCAGTCTGAAACATTGTCTGAAAACTGACATTTCTCCTAGAAAATGAATAAGAAATGCTACCACAGCTCCCCTTACTGTCTCTCATGCTGGTATGTGGAAGAAGTTGTTCAAATCTCTGCCATGAATGAAGTTTTAAGCATCTTAAAGCAGCTTGAGGTTCATTTTAAGCAGCTGGAAGTTTAAGAGGTTAGAAAGAAACTTCTGACAGAATTTTGAAGCCTTGAAAAGTGAAGCAAACTGATAAGAGAATGAACATGTTTTGCACCGAACTGTGCTGCAGAGAGATCCAGACCTTTCCATCAGTCCCTGATGTATTCCAGATTAATTAAAGCATCCAACGTGGTACAAAGCACTGGTCTGTGTGTAACAGCAACCTTTCAACTCTTCTTGGGCCGCTTGCTTCACGTCACTTTGGCTCTTCTGCTGACCACAGCTCTCTTGTGGGAAGGCACAGAATTCTTGTTGGGCAAAAAGTACAGAGCAATCTGTCTCAGGAAATGGAGAGGACAAGGGGAAATAGAATAGCTCTACCTAATTCTCTATTTTTTTAAAAAATCATGTTCTCCCCTTCCCCTTTTCCTCACTTCTGCCTTTCTTGCAATGTTATATCCTTTAAGAAATGTTTTTCCTACACAGCAACACACTTACATAGCACTATTTACAGAGTAGAAACTCTAGTTTATATACCAAAATTAATTCAAGATGCATGCCTAAAATTAGCATCATCTCATTTCAGTTTGCCAAAAGTTTTATGTTCTAGTTTAAGTTGTTCACGTAGACTCCCTCTGTAAAGCAGAAAAGGAAAAAATGTACATCTGTATGTCCAGAAATCAGCCTATCTCACCTGAGACACATTTTATCTGAGAAAAATCACTACCTGAAATTTCTTTTTTTAGCTCTTAGCTATAGAGGAAACTTAGACAAATTCTGCAAATTAGACATCAATATTTTAGGTGGTTGGAGACAAATGAGTTGAAACTTCTCCTGGGTTTTATCCAGACGAGCTTCATTCCAGACAAGCACAAACAAAAAATCCTCTCTGTAACACATTTATTAAATGAGAGATAGTGAATACATTAAATGCTGCTAGAAGCCTTTAATACAGTATGTGAAACTGTGTAGATGAATTGGTCAGTGAGTGATAAAGGATTATTCTCCTCTGCAGTAGAAAGATGATCATCTTTCAAGGTCGTGCAATTTCTCTACTGTAAATACCCAGATTGTTTTTATTAAAACAAGATCATGGCAAGAATTGTTTTGAATGGATGACAAAGCAGCACCTGTAAATTTCAAAAGGGAAGCATACATCTTAAATTCACTTAGTGCCTTATAAAATTTTAAGAGTTATGGGAAGGGGGGAAAGAAGCCAATTCAGTCAAAATAGAACTCAGACTTATATTGAATCCAAAATAAGTCTATTTATAAGATTATAAATAGACTCCAAAAGAATCACATATTTTTTCTGGGATACCAAACTATGTTAAGAACCAAACCATATATTCCAAACTGTGTCTCTAAAGCCATCAAGGGGAGCCATCCCAGTCTGCTCCAGAGAGGACCACTCCTTTTGTCCAGTTATACACAGTGTCAGGTAATAATAATAATAATAATGCATTGCCAGTTGATGCAATAAAGGCATTTCTCTTAGAAACTGAGAAAAGACTATATTTAGACACTTTGCTTTGACAAACCTTATTAGCTCAGATTCGCTGTTGGAAGGAGCAAATGTTCCCAAGAACTGAACTTTTCTTTAATTTATGAATTGAATTAAGAAACCATTTCACACTCAAGAAAAGCTACAATTGGAATCATCCACAGAAAACTGAAACCAAACACTTGCAATCTTGCATGCCACTTTTTCTCCTCAGTGAATCTCCAGCTGAAGGTCAGATGTGTCTATATAAACACACAAACTCACACACACAAATATATGTGTTCAGATGACAGAGAGGAAGACCAAGTAAAATAAGAGAACAATAGGTCAGACTGTTCATGAAGCTACTTTACCCTGAAATTACATCAAATTTGGCTGGTGAGGCAGCCTATCCAGCTTCAAGAGGATTATTGAGTCAGTATTTTAGATCTCCTTCTACTTTTTAAGGCAGCAGATGTAGAATGGAAATCCATATGGGAATTTTAACTGCAAAATTCAGAACTGGCTGGCATCTGTAAAACTGATGCAAAACTGCAAAACAAAATAGATGAAGCATCTATTAATAATGAAATTACATTCAATAGCAAAAGGTTTCTATGGAAACCAAAAGGAAGACTCTTGCAATGGAAACACTTATTCTAGCTGCAAGGAGTACTAGAGTATCACATGGAATTCTGTTTTCATATAATATGTCTACTGAAAGGATTATTTATACATGATTAAATCCTAACCACAGTTTTGTGATATTTTGCTATGAAAAGCCAGTACAGTAATTATAGCTAATGTACCTGAATAAATGTAGAGTTCAAGCAGGCAAGAAAGATATGTTACATCTCTGCATAATTAAAATTGTGCATAATTTTATTTTTTGCAATTCAAATGTGATCGAGAAGAGATGATGCTCACACTCCAGTTTAGCATACAATGTTAAAAGCAAGAAAATTAACCAAGAGAACATTAGCTCTGGTGTAGCCATGTGCCAACTCAAAGAAAAATAATCATGATTTCTCAGGACGTGTACTACTCCATATACACAAAGCTGGCTTAGGTAGATGCAGATATGATGTGGAACAGAAAGTCTTCACACTGTGGCAGCTTTGAAGGAATAGGTTTTACTTCTTGCAAAAGGATAAGGAAAGCAAATTTAAAGTCATCTGCAAATTGAAGATGTTTCAGCAAGGACACCTGATGATTAATCCATCTCACAAACTCCAGTTTCTTCATAAGTGAGCACTTAAAAAGTTTAGAGAGTCAAATTAAAAAGTTGTTGCATGTTTATGTTTCTTATATATTCCTGTAAATGGAGAGAGTGTGGCTTCTTATTCTAGTACATCTTTCTCTTCCTGAGGTTTCCCCCTCCCCCCCCCTCACCTTCTATCATTATTTTCCCTCCAGCCTTTCATTCACTTTATTTCTCCCTTAAACAGATAGAAACAAGGTGGGGGGAAAAGCATCCTATATTTTTCTAAAGGAGTATGATTTTTCTTGTAGTGAATAGCTTCTAGTCTCAGGGGACTAGAATTGAGCTGAATGTAATTCAGGCACCCAAAGAGGAGCAGTAGGGAGAACTGACAGCTTTCCTTCACCTGTGCTCTGAGAAAGAAGCAGCAGGAAGTTAACTCCTCCCAGCTGAGCTATAGCCATCCTTTTCTATACTTTGGAACTGGGAGGGTTAAAATGAAAGTTTCACCTCTCATTCTCAGCTGTTCCTCCCACTGTTGGTTTGCAGTAGGATGTATTAGATGAACAGACTTTTTTCTTTCTTCTTTCAAGTGGTGCATGTTAGCCCTTATTTAGCTGAGGATAGCTTTGAAATGCTCTTACAACCTTTTCTCACAGAAAAAAATCTTCATATAAAAGTATGTCAAGAGTTTTTCTGAAGCATCTCTTACTAAGTACAAGTTTGCACTAAATATTATTATATTCTAAGCAAAAGAATTCTAGGTCCTAAAAATAGCTTTAGCTAGAGGTTCAAAAATCTTCCTCTCCGCCCTCTAGTAATACTTAAAAATGAAGAATTACTTTCTTACTTTTTTTTTTTTTGTCTAGCAAAGAAAAAAAAGCCACCTATCTTACAAGGTAACTTTAAACATTATAATATATCAATACATATGTTCTGATATCAATAAGTTATAGCTGGAAATGACTGAAAAATGTCAGCGAATAAATCACAGGTGATTTGGAAAAAGCAGTCTCTGGTGGAACCCATAAGAATTTTAAATACTAGCACTGTATGGTAACTATTATTAGTGCAATGACCAGCTTTAGCAAACCTTGACTTCTTCACAAATTAATTTCCCCCAAAACTGCATGCCCAGTAGCGGGATACTTGTTCTTGTGACCTCAACTCCCAAAAGAAGCTATTCCTTTCTAATGGGAATCAAGATATCCCACACACTGTGCAGCAGACAAAATCTTTATATATGCAGAAAAAAAAAAGCAATAACATTCATTTTTGTTAAAGTATTTTAAATAGGACAAATATATCCTCATATGAACTTCTTCTTTCTCTTTATTTTTTTTAACTCTGAAGTTTCTTTGGTAGTAGAGGCAAGGTTTCACTCATCTTGGCTGATACTGAAAAATAATGCAAGCAGCACAACACATGATATTTTTATTTGGTTATTGGAAACATGAAAAATCTTTGAATATTAATATACTTAGAAGAGTAAGTTTGGAACTAAAGACTGTCTAAAAAAAAATAGGCCAACATGAGAAAATGAATAAAAATACTACTTCTCAACACTTCTCTATTGGACAGAGCTAAAGTGCTTTTGCAAAAAAAAAAAAAAAGTTTTAAAAAAAAAAGTAAAAAAAGTTGATAGAATTACATCTGTTTTGAAAAGGAGAGGAAAGGAAGTATCCTACCCAAAATCATGCAGCAAATCAATTATGAGCATGGAATTGACCAAGCTCATAACTGAAGAGAATGTTCACAAAATATGCATAAAACAGACCTCTTTTTTAACTAATGGATTAGATTGATGAGAACATTTTAATTCTGTAGTTTAAAAACCACCTCCAAAATAAAAAATCTCATATTGCACAGAAGTATATAAGCATCCAATATTTATGCAAACTAGGATACTTGCAAGTCTTGACTTAGGATAAACACGACTTAGCAAAAAACCAAAACATCAGTGTGTTATCAGCACCATCCTCAACACAAACACAAAATGCAACACTGTAACAGCTACAGAGAAGACATTATCTCTACCCTAGCTGAAAGCAGGACAATAATGTAAAAGTCAATTCTGTTATGGACAAAGAGAGACAATTTTATTAAAATATAATAAAAAGAAATGGAGACTAGTAACAGAGACTGTCATTTAAACCTTACCTCACCAGAAAAAAAAATAAAACAAACAAACAAACAAAAAAAAAGAAAAAGAATACTTGTATTTTGGAACATGAGCTGAGTGTCAGCCCTTACTTTTGTTTCCAGGTGAAACTATGGTCTGAAACTGTGATATGTTCAAACATAATGGAAAAGAAGAGGATGGATGTGGCAGAGGGGCAGATTCAGGTATGCTGAGTCTTATCAAAAAGATAAAGAAAGCATGCAGAGTTGCAGTCTGACCTTATTAGGCAGGTGAGTGCTGTATTTCAGTCCATGGAGGGCTTTCTGAATCCTGACAAGTGCAGCACATCTGTCAGTCTTTTCATGTTTCCCTTGAAGCCTC
Source organism: Dicaeum eximium (assembly GCA_013396995.1). Classification (NCBI taxonomy): domain Eukaryota; kingdom Metazoa; phylum Chordata; class Aves; order Passeriformes; family Dicaeidae; genus Dicaeum; species Dicaeum eximium. The sequence continues at coordinate 1,270,703 of VWZP01010715.1, forward strand.
ATCCAACAGCTGTTTTCCCTCAGCACTTCCTTCTGTTCTTCATTCTCACATTCCTCCATCTCTTTTTTGTGGTGCCTTCTGGTCCTGTTGCCAGGTTTTCAGGAAAATCCTGTTCTCTTGGTAAAGGTAGCCCAGAAACTGATGATTTCAGAAAATGCTTTTAATTTGAGAATACATGATTTTAATCTGAGGATACATAAATACGCAATACATAAATTAGCTTCTTTAAAAAGCTACTTTGAGAATTGAATATCAGTATCCCTGTGATTAACATGGAAGCAAAGATATACACTCTAAACAGAGAGGGAAACTCTTTCAGACTTTATAGCTTGTATGAATAGGAATGTAGCACATGATCCCAGGAATAAAAAGACAGATTCAAAAGTTACTAGAGTTTTAACAGTAAAGGGAAAGAAACAATTATGTGCATAGATAGATAGATAGATAGATAGATAGATAGATAGATAGATAGATAGATAGATAGATAGATGATAGATAGATAGATAAATAATTTTTTCTGGTGTGGTAGGGTTTAAATGACAACCTCATAGATAGATAGATGATAGATGAAAGACCAACAATTTTTTTCACTTATTTTACTCATTATATATTCAATATATAAAATGCTGTATGATTTTAATATTTCTAAATTGTACTGTTTTATTTTTTCCTAAAATCTAGCTAGTCATCAGAAATGAAACTCATTGGCGCCTCTTACTTTAATTCTGATTACAAAAAGAAAAAACATAATATGTATTTTCATTTTTAACAATACATAGTTAACACTTGAAGAAAACAGAAAAACAGCTTTTTTTTTTGTGAAGTTAGAAAATTATTTCCATATATTCAAGCATAGAAAAAGCCATTTAAGTTTTAACAAGTAAATTCATAGGTATCATGTTAGGCTGCTGGAAAGCTAAAGTGGTTAAGAGGCTGGATGTGTCAAGTAAATTGAATTATTCACTAACTTCCACATAAATGGAAGCATACATCTCATACAAGACAGTCATTTAAGTGAACCTGGAAGGAGAGGTGGGATACAAGAACAATGACAGCAGTGCATTTCCACAGCAGTGCATTTCCACAGAATATACAAAATACTTATCACCATTTTTTTATTTTTTAAATCACTATCATGCACCTCTATTTTGCTTAATGTGCATCTGCCTTCTATGAAAACCATGAACACACTCCATAACGAATCATATCCAGCACTAAATATTTTTGCCACTTTCCTCACTACATGGGTGACAATTTTTCTCAGCTTGAGGAAGCCTTTCCCACCCTTCTTCTCTTCCCTTGCAAGGTTTTGAGTTTTGGGGGTTTTTTGCCTTTGGCCACACTCATATCCTCTTGCTGTCAGGAATAATTTATACGGATTTATTCCAAGCATTCATAAGTACCAGATCTAATCCATTAGTTGAAAAAAAGATCAGTTATTAAATATGTAGTGTGAGCATTCTTTTCAGTTATGAGATGGTCAATTCCTTGCTCATAATTGATTTGCTGCATGATTCTGGGTAAGATACTTCCTTTCCTCTCCTCTTCAAAACAGATGTAATTATTCTTCTCCAGAAAGAATAGACAACCAGAACTTCTTTTAAATTATAGCAAAACATGCACAGTTCAATCTGTCACCACACTGAAAAGGCCTATATGTCAAAAATACAGTCATCTTCAAGCTGCATAAATATTAAACTAAACTTAAAAATTCATCTATTATATATATTGAATTTATTTTCAAACTTCAGTACCAAAAATAATTAATTATTTTAAAATATGTCAGGGAGACTAAGTTTCCTTTTGCTGAAAAAACAAGGATTAGTTCCAGCTGAGCATAAGTCTTACACTAATCACACTAAACTCAATGATAAAGAGTCCATTCACTTTAAACAGAGCACGGTTCCTCAGTTATCTAACTATGCCACATTTCAGATTGTGCTGTATCATTACAGAACAAAATGGTTTTAGCTTTGTTTGCAAACCCACTGTTTGCATGTATGCTACTAAATTCTTCAGGGATCTGGACTGGTCTCATACCCTGAGGATACCCACAGTGCACCTACAGCACTGAGGGTGCAAGTGTGCTTTTAGTTTGAATATTCTGATATCACGGCATGTGTACGTTACATTCTTTCAGAGAAACATTTTTTAGAATTAAACTAATAATTCTCTGCATGGGTTAGGGTCCCAAGTGTAGTAGTGGGCCTCAATTTCCCTGGCCAGCCTCTATTGGAACCGCTGCCAGCAGCTCCTGTCCATTGACCCAGGAGAGCTGGACACAGGGTAGCTTTGCAGAATTGGTTTTTAAATTGCTCTCTGTCCTTTTCACTACTTTATATTCTTCTTAGGAATAATTAGTGAAGGAAAACACATATCTGAAATTTTATATTTCACATTTGACAACCACCAGTATATAAAGATAAATCACCAGGGTTTAAGGTTCTCAGAGAATATATGACAGCTCCATAATGAGCAATAATGAACACTCTTACATATTTACTCATATTATATCAGTATTTATTATTTGTGATGATACTCACCTTCAAGCAGGAACTTTCCAATGAGCAAATTTGGGAAGCTTTCATGAAGGTGACCAGCATCTCACCTATGAAGACAATCTGAGAGAGCTGGGAGTGTTCAGTTTGGACTAGAGAAGTCTTTGGGAAGACTTCATTGTGGCCTTCAAGTACCCTAAGTGGGCTTATAAAAAGGAGGGAGAGGGAATTTTTATACAGGCAGTGTCAGGACAAGGAGTAAAGATTTTAAACTGAAGGAAGGCAGGCTTACATTAGATGTTAGAAAGACATTCTTTACTCACATGGTGCTGAAACAGTAGAACAGCGTGCCCAGAGAAGCTCTGGATGCCCCTTCCCTGGAAGTGTTCAAGGCTATGTTGGATGGGAGCCTGAGCAACCTCATCTAATGATCATAGAATCATTAAAATTGGAGAAGACATCCAAGATTATTGTCTGACTTTTGAACAAACATCACCCTATCAACTAGACCAGAACACTAAGTGCCACATCCAGTCATTTCTTGAACTCTTCCAAGGACGGTGCTTCCACCACTACCCTGAGCAGTCCATTAAAATGCTTGGCATTAAGGAATGTTAAGTCAATCACACAGAGGTAGGAATTTGTGTTCAACCTATTGGAACTTCAGATAAGCGGATAGAGCCAACATGCTTGCTAACAATTCAATATACAGCATTTTGCTATTGATTAAAGCATTAATTACCTTTCTCGGTTTATTACCAACAAGTCATGGTTATGCTTGATTGATATTTCCATATTTTTCTCTACAGCTGCAGATTCACAAATATAAAAAGAGGCTAACTGTCTTTGTCCCTAACTAGATAATCCTCTACACTGACACCTCTACATTTAAGATTTGGCTTTGGTTCAAATTGCAGAAAGTCCCATTTAGACAATATGGCTTGATTGTCATACTGTACTTAAGCAAATGGTCATGAAGCATTTTATTAGACTGGTAACTGGCTCTACACTCTTTTGAGAGTTTAGCAGGCCATTACATACAGCATGGTAAAAACCAGTACAGCGTAGAGAAAGAAGGGGGACAAGAGCAGAAGAGAGAAGCTCTGTAAAATTCCCAGCTCACGAATATGGTACATACCAGCGCATTCTTTCTTCTTTGCTCCTACACACCAGTAATCATCCTCTTTCCCCACCAACTCTAAAGACAGTCCCACTGAGATGGTAAATTACTGACCTGCTATGATAAAGCAAAGAAATCCTTCCTCTCCCAAATGTAAGTGCAAATTCTCCACTTTCAAAATTTTATATTAATATTCTGGGTTTTTCTCCCTTCCATATCATTGCTCAGGAGACTTCAGCCAGAATAAGGAAAACATGGCACTGTTGAATTCCCTTTCCAACTGCCCAGGTACTCATTCAGTCAGTATCAACTCAGTTTAAAATCACTACACAATCATAATGAGTATGCTGCCTTTAGTAGCCAAGTAAAAAATGGACAAAAAATTTCAATTTAAATTTATTGGTTTTGTTTAATTATTAGGTACTATGAAAAACAAAGACACTGGGAGCAGATTTTCCTATTCATTTGTTGACAGGAGAAGATGAAAGCTGTAAGTTCTTACAATACCATGTGACCAGGATCCTCCTGTACTAACTCTTGTAAAACCTACAGATGAAAGAGATTATTTTCCACCCCAAAGAGTTTACAGTCTGTTTTTCCAATATCAAATTTGTGATAAAAACAAGACAAATCTCAGCAGAATAGCCCTAACATCAGTTCTCTGAGAGGTTAGTGGCTATGAGATTTCTCACAGGAAAATTTTCACTAATAATTTAAAGAAGGTGGTGAGTATTACAGAAAGTTCTTCCTAAGTATGAGAGGAAACATGACAAAAAGTGTGAATCTAATAGAAAATTCAACATACAAGTGCTCCAAGCTGACATCAGAGAAAGATGCTGTCTGCAATTTGTCCTGGTGTATGCATGAGGATAGTCCATGAACAGACCTAATTATGATAATGCTTTTTATATGTGTCATGTGAGCAGAAGTGCATATCCAGAAATGAAAGCTGGTTGAATATAATCTCAACACATTCAGGTTCCACTGACACTCTTTATGACAGCTTTACTCAGTTTGGTTATAAAAACAGTGAGGAATATCAGAACCTTTCAATAGCAATAAGGAAGTACAAACTCCAGACGATATAATATGTGACAAAATAAACATGTTCTGTCTACGATATCTCCTCTCCAACTTTCTTGTGTTTCCTGGACTCCTTCTACATCTTTAATTTTTCTGGTTTTGTTCACAGGATCCAACACTGAAGACAGCTCTTTAATTCTGCAGACAAACTTCTTTCATACATAACTTATAAGAAATACAACTCCACATGGTACTAACAAGAGCCAACTTCCAATTTTTAGAGAGGTGAGAACTCATAAGAAGACCAAAAGCATCCCTCTAACAAATTGATAACTCTTATTTTCAGCAACTGCCTAAGTTGTTTATTCACATAGCATGACAATTTCCCCAAGCTGAAAAGTGAAAGAAAGCAATTCCTTCCATATGTCAGCTTTTTAATAATCAATTAAGTTAACAAGAGCTCTGCCATCTGCACCTGATCCAGTGACAGAATAGCACTCCCAGAGGGGAAGCATCTTCAGCTTGCATTCACCTGAATCACAACTAATTAAGAAGATAAGCAGAGGGATCAAAGGGAATGAAAGAACAAGCAAGGTAAAGTCCCAGATGGAGGGAGGAAACCAAGAGGGAGCTTTACCTGACCAGCAGGAAAACATTCAATCTGAGGTGTTTCACTGTAGAGAAATGAAACTTCAAACTTTCAGTAGTGGTAAAAGAGTAACTTCTAGCTGAATGAAAGGCCCCATTTACAAAGGTTGGCCATACACCAGTCAGACTCAGTTTTTTAAACTTAATAACAAATTTAAGCCTGAAGAGGGTACACAAGAACAAACACTGGTCCAAAGTTCAGGGTACCAGAGAAGAAGACGAAAACTCTTGAAAAAATAAGGTTGCCTGAATCCAGGTATAGAGGAGAGGAGCAGCAAATGATATCTGAGAAACCTCACTGACAATTCAGTTCATTGCCCTGAGTTACTTTTTGACCCTACATCATTAGAAAAATAGCTGTGCATCTTAATTTTGCATGGTCAATGAAGATATTAGAGCTGAGAATCCACTGACAGCAAAAATACATAAATTACAGATAATTTCTGTAGAGTGGCTTCTGTTGTGGTCCAGTGCAGTAGAATTGGAGAGCAGAGGGCAAGCAGAGGCAGTAGCTGCTGCACAGCCAGAGCAAGCTGTGCCACAAGTTGGTGAGTGAGCTGAATATTTTGGAGAGCATGAGGGAGGGAGAACTGGATGCAAAAACAGACACAGCATCTGCACATGCTCCACACTGGCTGAGTTGAGCTGACTGCCAGTCAACAGCCCCTGGTAAGCTCGTGGCCTGGGCCAGCTCACACTCCTCCAGAGTGGAGCTCAGCACATGAGCAGCTCATGAGCAGCCTGTCCATTTTGGTGGGTGATACAAATGCTACCATAGGTGCAGGACATTTCCTTTATTCAGCAATCTACCTGGACGTATTGAATTTGCTAGTATAGAATATGCATTAAATGTACTTCACATCATCCAGTTCTCTCTTCCAAAAGAACAGAAAACCATAAGGACAATCAAAAATCCTTTTTGAAACTTTCTGAAAAGGACATAATCACCAAGGCATCAAGAGTGGCAACTGGGCCACCAACCACAGCATTGTTGGCTTCATGCTCCTTAAGCTTTTCAGGGAAAAAGTGCAGAAAGATTGAAGATCTTGCTTCAAATCTAGATGGCTTTAAGTTTCTGATGTATGTGAGGTCAAATCAGAGCTAGCATAATTCAGCTAGATTTTGATCCAAAATTAATTCACTTTTTGTACATGCTTCTCAGACTGATGAACACTGCTTTTGGCAGTGTTTATGAGTGCCTTTAGATAACAAGGCAAACATCTTCCACCTCACCTAATTAGTATCTGTTGCATTACACCATATGAGAGGGAAAAGGACTCTTATTTCTCTTACCTTTACAAAAGAAAAGAAAGAAGTTGCCTACATACTGAGATATATTGTTCCTAATTTCCAGTATGACAAAAATTAGATAGATGACCAAAATAACTGAAAGACATAGATACCTTGACAGAAATTGTAGCCAAATAACATGTGGAGCCTTCTTATGTTTTCTAAAAAGATGTGGCTATAAAATTTTCAGAGCTTACCATTCTCTAGTCAGCTGAGTTAAGGATAGAGAAAGACAGCTTGGAGATAAAAAGCAGCAGCAAACAGGGGATATTCAGCATATATTAAAAATATATATTTCTCCCTGTGAAGGCCACATACATTTGCAAATTCTACTGTAACACAAACCAAGCACAGACAATGAGAAAAGATCATTCTGATATTTTAAACTCTTTACAGTGTCAAGGTAATATTTACTGGTCATTATCATATCTACAACCGGCCTTCAAATAAGATTGTTCTAAGATGAGAAAATTGTTCAAGATACCTGCATTTATTACAAATCATATCAAAGATCCTCAAATTAAGATTGTAAACATATGGCTCTACTACTTTTAAAGTCTAAAGGGCTAGAGAATTTTTGGCAGAAATTCACAGATTAGGAAAAAAACTCCCTATTTCTGTAAATTTCTGTTTCAGCCTTAAAACATACATGACGATTCCTAACCTTAATTTGACTTTTATCCCACCTACTCTTTTTACGTTCAACAGTATATAATTATATTTTTTATCTGAGTAGTTATAGCCTCAATGTTAAGGCAATGATTTGAATAGCAAACTTTGTCACTAAAAAAACCCCTTAACTACACCTAACTAACTAACCCTAAACACCAAACTAACCCAAACCACAAAAGAATACAGAAGACTAATTTTCAAGAAAATATCTCTGATATTTAAGCTCAGCTAAATTCTTTCCTCTGAGCCTTCAGTTGTTTTTCATGTTAAGGGAGTTCTTTGTTCAGATTCACAGATCTCAGACATACTCATGCCAGTGCAGCATCAACATTATTCTATTTAGTGAAGATGAGGCCCAAAAGCTTATTTACTTACCTAAAGATGTTTCTACAATACAAAAGAGAAAATTGTTTTCCAGTGAAATCAATCCCCATATTCAAGGCAGGACTAGGTAGCAGAGAATTATCAGGTGACTCTTGTGCTAGACTGTTTTATGATTTGGAATATCTTGAGAAATTCCACATTAGCTATGACAAATAATAAGCTGCTATATTTTCCAGAGATAAAAATGCTAAATCTGAATTTATTTCTTTACCTGAAGTAATTTACTTGTCATTTTTGAGCCTAGAACTTTTGGTGGTGGTAACTTAATCTACCATCTACTTATTACCAAGGACTATTAGTAGTATAAATATGTTAAATAAATCATCCTCTTAATTTAGACTTGTCCAGAACTCTCTAAAACTGAAAACTCATTTTACAGTCTTGCAAATCAAAGCTAAGTAGAATCTCAGATGTTTTTAGAAGTAACTTAAACATAGACATATTCCATTTTTCCACCTCAAAAGAGTTAATACAGATTCTCTTACACTAGGTTGGAAGGCAGCACACAGCTGCTGTGAGTAAATCCTGTTTGCTGTGAAAGCTTGCCTGGAAGTCTCTCATGTAAACGGGCCTTGGTCTTCTCCTTTATGTTCTGCAAAATTTATGCAATCTTTTCATCTTTTGCTGTGTTAGAATATTAGCATGCCTTAATTCAAGGCTGAAGAGGTGGAAATTTAGGCAAGAATGTATTGCCAGGGCTGTAGCCTCTCTATTTTGGCATCCCACCTTAAGCATACCACGTGGCAGGAAGACAAAAATTTGCCACCTTCTTCCTAAGTGTTTCCATTTCAAAAGTTCAACAAACTGGGGTTGTTCACTGAGATGAAAAGAAGTCATGGACAACACTGCAATATCCCAGAGATTCTACAGTGGACTATAACATCTGCCCAGTAATCTTAAGGAGTTCCCATGTCCATCACTTGTCCCTGTGGCAGGGCCTGCTGTCACCCTGTCTGCAAAAGTTGGCAAACAGACAGGTCACAAAATAAACACCAAATAGCTGACCTCTAGGACATCTGCTGCTGACTCCTTTTAGCTCAGTAATTAATGGAAAGGCATATGATTTACTAGAGATTTTTTTAAAAGTTACATTTATGAAAATATCTGAAAGGGATGGATAGGAAAGGGAGAGTAAGAACAAGAGTCCATCACTGGCAAATGGTTTAGATGTACAAAACAGGTTTCATGCTCCAGAAATTCTCTGCCCAAGGAAACTCTTTGCACGTATTTATCAAAGACATGATTAATTTATACAGATAAGCAGCCATCCAGAAAATATCATAGGAACTATTGCTTCTATTTTCCATATGGGGTGGGGATTGCTTGGACATTTAATAATAGTCTGTCACATTTTTCCATTATTCTGACAAAATATGCTAAAGAAGCTTTTACAATTTTAAAAAATAGAATGCATTTTGTCACTCTTTTTAAAGTTAATTCATTGAGTCAAATTTATGAAGCATATTGTCTGTAAAAAAAAGATAGACAAGTATGAAATCACATGTCAGCCACAGGACCTAAATTCAGTGTGGAGAGACAGTGATAATTCTGATTATGAACTTAATAATCCTCTAAAATATTTTTTAAATGGCAGACAATCAAAAGGATGTAATTTTAGCTTATCAGCTACCAACAGCAGCACAATAGCTAAATTTAGCTATATGAATGCTAGTCCTGCTGCAAGTTTATTGTGTTTAAAGTTAATCATAAGACCTTGCAGCTGTATAATGTGGAGAGCTATTCCTCAGAGGAGAGTAACAAAAAATATTCTCTTCAAGCAGTATGATAAACGTTGCAGGTTTTAAAATAAAATTTAATATAAGGGCTTGTCATATGCAACCTGCATGTTTGGCACCTAGACTTTTCTGGCCCTTCCCATCATCTGAAAAGGATAAGTGCTCACATTTTCCAAGATCATGAGGTTCTAGCTGGCAAAAGACTCTATACTGAAACTAATTTCAAGTCACTTTAATCCATAATTAACAATGCTCACTCAAGCGTTCATACGCTTATGACATCCAAATCCCCCAATAAGGTCTTCATCTTAGGTTTCTTCAGCTGACAGAAGCTCTTCCTATGCCTTTGCTGCATTTGGTCAGAAATCCAAATCAATAGGAAGAAAAGCATAGGAAAAATTTTGTAGGTCATGCATCTCTGGGACAATTTTAACGTTTTTCTTATGCAGAAAAAAAAATCCATTGAATTTAGCAGTAGTGTTTTATTCAGCTGTGTCTGTAAGGGAAAAATGTCTATCTGGCAACTGTGAGCAACTCAGGGTCCTTCCATGTTTACAGCAGTGGAGGTGTGTTGTATATTACAAATCAAACAAATGTCAGGGGAATTTTGTGATGGATTTTCATTCTTGCATAGTGAAGTATTGCAAGTAGCACATAATGAAGCTTCATGAAGCACAGTGTAAGCCCTGAAAGCTTGCAATTTGGTTGAAGACAAGTGACATGAGGGAAGTAAGGCAGGGAAGACTCAGTGTCAGACTTGGACTTAGAGCTCAATCAACAATCTTTCCACCTATAAAGTGCTGAGAAATTGAATCCAGCCAGGCTTCCATTTCAACAGCACTTGTGCTTCATTTTCAACCAAGTTGAAAGGCAAAAAACATATCTGGAAGATTACAGAACTTATGCACATGTGATCTTGACTTGCAGCCAGACACTCCCACTGCCACTTTCTTATTCCCCATCTTCAAAAAATAGAGGAAGACAAAACATGAAAAGGCCCATGGGTCAAGATGAAGACTTGGAGGTCATCAAAGGCAAAACAGACCTGACCTTGGGAAAATAAATTTATTTTATTGCTCATTAAAATAGATTTGCATAGCAAGAAACAGACAAAAATTCAATACCTTCCTCTCCTCAATTTCATGCCTTCATCCTCAGCTCCAAGTGGCTAATGGTGGTTGTGGTCAGCCCATAAGAGCTCCTTTCTGCTCATCTTTCCTCTCACTTTTCCTCTGCTACATTGTGGGTCCTTCACACAGGCTGCAGTCCATGAACAGCTCCAATGTGGATCCTCAAAAGTTACTGACTAGGCCTTCCCAGTGATGTGAATTATATGAATAGAAATTTATTTGCAGTCAAATATGTTAGAGAGAAAAAAATAAGGGAAACAGAAAAAAAAAATTGAAATCCTGATATTTAGTTGAATGCGTCAACCTGACCTTGCAGAAAGTAGTATTAGGAGAGAAAACTTGATGGTAAATATAGCTGAGAGAATGAAAGCCTGAGGAATGAACTCAGAATTGTGAGAAGCAGAATACAGAGTAGAGAAGGAGGCAGTGGGTGACTGCTAGCTGGACACAGCATTCACCCAAAAAACAACTGCTATTGAAGTGGTCTGTGTGAAAAAGGAACTGGCAGCCATTTGAGGAAGTGTCAGTGACAAATTCATTCCCTTAGATAAAGCAGTAAAGCAAAGTAAAGAAAAGAAAGATCATGGTGGGGAAAGCAGAGAGGCCACTCATGCTGAATTTTAGTTCAGTTGAGTGAGCTGACATAAATGGTTGCATAAGGAGTTTCAGCAGAGGGCTTTATGTTAGATAAATGTTAGATTTCTGCAGTGAGTGACTTCTCCTTTGTCTGTGCATGTCTCCCTTCCTTTTGCTTTTTCTCCTATTTCATATAATAACAAATTAGATGAAAATCAGTTCTTTCCCTTTTCCAAATGGTAAAAAAGGTATTAATTTCTTACTTTTCATACAAAAAAATAATAAATTTATGCAACATCTTCAAACTAACACTCTTGTGTTTTTTCTTCCCAATATTCTGTTTTGGCTTGTCAATTTACTCTACAGCTACAATTTCTTGGTTTAGGGTTCATCTCCTACTCTGCTTGGACTTCTGTGCAGAAGAACCTGAGCACTCAAGTGGAAAACCAATATCAGATATGCAGTCACCAAACTTCCTTAACCCAAAAAGCCACTGCCTTGGTGTTCCAAAACATTTCTGTGTAAAGAGGATCTAATAATTGTATTCTCCAAATGATTGAGTAATTCTTTAGTGAATTTAGTCGCTGTATGCGTTGCATTCCCTCTAACTCATACAGAGCTTTCAGCAAAGAAGAAGGAAAGGACTTCATGCTACTTTTAGGTAAGTCCAGAAATAAAAGTATCTCTTCTGTTACATGCTTTAACATGTGCATCCACTGCCAGGAATGCTGATCACAAGGATACAAAAAATTAGTCATTTTAATCAATTAACTTTTCGGACAATGAAGATAACAGGCTCACAGCAAATAATCAAAGTTATTAGAAGTGACATTCTTTAACTGAAAAGACTAAGAGATCTTAAAAAAACTGGCATTCAGTACTGTTGTTCACCAAAATGCCCTTGACACATTTCTCAGTCACAATTGTCAAGAGAAAACCACATTTACATGTTCAGTATGTGATGAATCATATCTTTTATTACCTCCAAACAGTATAAATAGTTATTGTTATTTATTCAGTGCAATTTTAATATGTTTTTCATAGGAAAACATTTTTAATATGCTTTATAAATATCTTGTAATGCTAGGTATTTCCTGAAGTGTGAAAATGCTCAGTAGGTGTAATATGATGCCTGCCTTAAAAATTGTTTTGTAAATATTATGGGGTCTATTAGGACAGGCAAAATACAGATATCAAGCTGTTTGGCAAATGTCTATTTTTATTGCTGTTAAGCAATTAAATATTTTGAAAATAGTTTTAGATATTTCTGTTAAATTTTAAAATTCTGTGATAACTGATTGCTTTCCTGATTTCATAAATTTTAAGAACTAAATTTAACATGTTAGGTAATTCCAAACAATTAAATATATGTTCATTTTCAGGACCAAAAGCAGTAGTCTGAAATGTCTGTCCTGAATATTGAAAATCTTAAGGCACCACAAGATATATCCTAGCATTGATATAGTCAAATGGAGTTACAAGAAGGGCAGTGTTAAATGGAAAAGCATATGGGTGATTTTAAATAGCCTTCTGGAACTTGATTTAGAAAGCTTCTGACTTTTTATTATAATTATTTTTAGCATCCTCTCATTTACTTCCTGCTTCCTTCAATCTGAAAATGCAATCTTTTCTAAAGAAAGCTCATCACAAGCAACAATTAGTTTATGTGGGATCTTGAACAATTAAGCTGTTGCTGGCCTACAGTTACAGTGCTCTAATTCCAGATACACTCATATGATGGTACTATAATTAAAAACAGAGAGGAGAGAGTGTAAAAACAATGCTCAGTCACACTATAAAACATCTTCAGTAGCTACTGAAGAGGCACAGGTTTATGATCACAGCAAATTAATAAGAATTTAAAAATAGTTGTGCTTGTTTCCTGTGCATCGTGCATTGCACACCACTAATAACTAATTTTCACACTGTGTCGCAGGTCACTGATAAATTAGCTATAAACATTCTGTCCTCCTGAATAGATTAGTTTAACATTAACCACATGAATGCTTTTCCACATGACTCTTAATCAGGAGTTAAGAAAATTGTGCTGAGGAGTTATTGCATCTAATCCAATATATAAAATCAGTGCTATAAAATCATTATAAAAGAAATACATTCTTTCAGTTTATTACTTTAATGGGATTAATTGATCTATTCCAAAATTTCATTATACAGAAGATTATGGTGAGTTATTCCTCTATGTCACAGTCCAAACTTAGAGTGTAAATAAAAACACGGCGAAATAAGACATTTTCTCCTAAATTATTCTATAAATTATTCTCCTTGATGTTAGTGAAGAGTCCTTTAAAATACTCTAACTAGGGTTTATATTAAAATAAGAAGTATAGAGGCCTTTTACAAAGAGCATAAAAGTTTCTGAAAAAGATTTACTGTAGTGGGCTGCAAGTCTAGGTGAAAGGTAGAAGGGTGACTGTATGTATCACACTCGTGTTGTTTCACTCAGCAGCACCTCCCACCTCCTCCACTGGGCAATGACCATTAACCAGGCTGTCATTACTGCTGGGTTTTAATCCTCCTGACTTGCAGTCATGGACAAAGAATGGTTTTCTTCAGAAGCTGTAGATGATTCTAAAAAAAAAGAAAAAAAAAAAAAGAAAACGTCACACTCTTAAACTTTGAAGGAAGTAGGATGGTTGGTGAAAATTTTGCCAAGCAAGGAATATAGGTGTAGTCTGAAAGTACATTTCTGGTGTGGGATTGAACAGAATTCTCCTGCCACTTCATCATCCCTGCAGAACTGGAACAAAATGCCTCATTCAACAGAACTGTCTGACAGCATTTCTTTCAAACTTTTCCTCTGGAGTGAGGTCTACCTGTCTTAAGAGAAAGTGCTTTTTAAATTCCCAATGGACTAGAAAAAATTGAATTAATAGCTTTTTTCTTCCATTCAAATTGTTGCCTGTCCTTCTGTAACACACAGTATCAGAGCATCACAAAAAATGCATCAAAATCTAAGGCCTACAAGCACACAGGTCCTCTGGGCTGCTCTGTTACACCCTGATTTCTGGTAGCAAAAGAACAGGGCCATTTTTGACTTATAACTATGGAATTAAATTACAAAGTTTTGAGATAAATTATCTATACAAGTTATATTAGCTGAAAACTGAGTTGAGATTTAAGATTTTCTCAGGCTGAGGAGATGAGAGCTTTGATAGCAAAAGAAAACACTCTTATGAAAAGTGTCTCTATGCCAACCACCAGTCTCTCCTCAGAAAACTGCCAAACTTTTCTACAAAGAACAAGTTAAACACATCAGAACAGCTTCAGACTTTGAATGGGATGGAAATATATTCCAGTTTAAAATGACACTTGAGATTTTAGTGCACAAACCATATGACCTTCTTTAAAGTCAAAAGGCACACTGATAAAGCTAAAGAGGAAAGAAAACTAAACATCACCTCTACACATGCAGAAAAACAAGAGCTCCTCCCTTCCTATCTTTCCTATTTATCTCTTACTCTTTCCTGCTATTTGACTCCTTGTTTTTTGGAAAAAATAAAGATCCTACTTAGTCATAGATAAAACTCACTTCATGTTGTCTTCTAAGAAGTTACCAACAAAGGCAATCAGTTGTAAATCACAATTAAACAGATTTTTTTTTAGTGTTATTAAGGTGTCTTTTGAATGATTTTTTGTAATTGGCATAGTTCTCAAAACCAAGCCATGTCATAATGGTTGCAGAAAATAGGAGGCAAAAAAAAAGGAATAGGTAGCTCTGCAGACATCTAAGCCCAGATAAGTGAGTATAGTCCAGAAATTAAAGAATTCAGGCCAAAATAACTTCAGCAAACTGTCCCCAGAGAGAAGCCTAAATTGCTTCTTGCTTTGAAACCATTTTTTGTTCATGCAAAAGACAAAAGAATAGGAAAAAATTGTCAGAACAAAAAGTTTGGTTGTTGTTTCTTTTTCATATTTCCTTGCATATTAAAAATCCCATAAAAAATTTTTTGTGTTGCTGAGCAGTAAAAACCAGTTCAAAGACATTTGACTTCAAACAAAGCCAACTGTTCTGGCAGTTAGTAAAAATCTGGTTAAAAATGGCAACTAATAATAAGAATTTCAACTGAGTGTTTTTTCAACCTTACTTGACTCAAAAACATTGCTTTAGGCTGGTGAGATATTTACCTAGCAATTTATCTAGCAAAATGGAATTAAGGTGATAAGAAGCAGGATATGGGCTTGGCACTGGAAACTTCATGACCATAATCAATTTGCCAGTGGTGAATTAACAGAAATGTAAACCTGGAGCTGGAGAAACCTGGTTTTAGAATTAACAAGGAGAATGAACACATAGTATCTAACAAATATAAATGGCACCGTCATGCCATTCATAGTAAATTCAGGTGTAACATGTAGCTGCACACCACTGAAGAAAGTGCAAAGGTGTGAAAGCCCACCAGCAAGCATTTAAAATCACTCCAGGTGGACCCTCCAATGAGAAAGGGGAAACTTGTAACATGAACAACATAATTTTTTCAGTGATCGAAACAGCAGGTGAATTATATTGGACGAAGAAGTTTCTTTTGAAGCAAGATACTCATTCAGATGACACAAATAAATCCAAGAAAATATTAGAACAGCCTCCATCTTGATTTTTTTAAGCTGCTCCACCACATTATGGATGAATATATTTAATCAGAGCAATACATCAGATTTCACCTGACTGACAGACACAAAGTAGAGCCTTCTGTGGGTAAACTGCCAATTCCATCTTCCTCACAAATGATAGCTCTTTTTAAAAATAGCAGTTTTACAGAGCTCAAGTACCAGGTTACTTTGTGTAAATGTATATAGTTTTGTACAGCATATTTTAGGCTGAAAATATTCATAAGTTTACATATATGGGAAATTGCTGGAAATCACTGAGTCCTTGTCTGAATGGGACTATCTAAAAATAATTCTCACTTTTCTTCAATCTAACAAAAGAAAGTTTTTCTAATAAAGCTCTTTCATATTCCTTGAATGCATTGCAAAAATGCTGAGTAAGGTTTGTTTCTGGCTGGTACAAGTTCAGGATCTCATAATCAGGCCCACAGAGCTCATTGCAGTATCCAGTGGTTGGCAAACCAGCCTTCAAATAGCTTTAGGTTTATAACAAGAACAAGTATTACATTATTAGGATGTGACTGGAGCAAAGGTCCCAAGCAATCTGTAATGTGCAGTAAGTGACAGGTCAGCTCTTTTTTTGGAAGAATTACCATTCCAACTGTTCCATTGTGCAAGAATGGGAGCAGAGGGTAAGATAATTAGACTTCTGCTCCTCCTGGAAAAAAAAATTAAAACAAAAGCAAAAACAAAAGAAACAATATTTTTAACATGGTTTCTGTTTCATTAATTGTGTTTAGCTGGACAGAAATATGAACCCTGAAAGTCTCTAACCCCCATAAGGAACTTAATCATACATTAAAATTAAGTTAAAGAATCAGCCTGAAGCTCAAGAAGCCAGACACACAGCTGGACACATACTCTATTTTATTGGAAGGAAGAATATTCTGAGTCTACATCAAAATCCCTAGTGATATCTTTTGCAGAGGGCCCAGAAAATCAGCATATCGGAGGAACAGGAACAATCTAGAGGAGAGTTAGCTGTCTGCAAATTTTTAATAAAAATGTATTTGCCAAGAATCTCTGATGTGAGTGTAGCAAAGGCAGCAACAGATGAAGAGAAATGTTCCTACAGCTGGAGAAAACCAACTATTTAAAATTGCAATGTCCTTACATTTGACAGACAACAAAAAAAAATGCAAAGACCTTAGTTTGTGTGTGCAAGTACACCATTTCTTTTGCTTGGACTACTGCAACTCCTGGAGTGTGTGCTCAGTACTACTTTTGTTTGAACTAATATTTTTACATTGAAAAGTGAGAGGACTCTGGTGTCAAATTGAAAAATACCCATTCACTCTCCAAAAGAATCCCAGAGATATTCAGTAATGTTAGTAATTTTAATATTATAATAAAATTTTATCTTCTCTAAAGGTCATCAATGCAATCTCAGTATCAGGCTTCAATCTTGATACACATTAAAACATCTACATGCTAAAACATCATTAAAACTTTCAAAACATTTCCGTTCTAAGAGATTACTGTAATATGTTCTGGATATTCTATTGCTAATATGGGATGTAGTAAGTAGAAAAGCATGTAGTAAGCCTTATAGTTGCTTTGTTGTAAGCTGTTTGCAAATTTATCACAAAACACTATTAGTAGTAAATGTTCTGCAGTGCTGTCCTTAACCAAAAATGTGTGAGGATGAACAGGGATCAAAAAAATTTCAAAGCTGAACATTTGTCCTTTGGCACTGTGCAGCTCTGAGAACTTGTACCTTACTCCAAATTTGCACTTCCAACATCTCAGCAGGAACTTCTCAGTTCCCACCTCTCTGAGTAAAGACTGGTCTCCACCCATGCTCAGTTCCACCCATCTTACTAATTTCTCTTTTTTCCCAACAAAGGGATAGGTATCCTCCTTCAGGCCTTTATGTATCTGTCCATCAGTTAGCCTTCAGTCTAGCACAGGCCTACCTAAGTTTTCTATGCATGATCTTAAGAGCAATGCATTTATCTTCCAGCACCTGAGAGGCACCAAACACTGTTTGACCTGCCTCAACCTCTGTCACAATCAGAAAACACTCTAATAATAAAATATATCCATCTAACCACAGTTGGCAAAGTTCATGTCTTCCTGGGAATTTCATCTGGTACCCATTATGTGGGGGGAGGTAAAACAGAGTGAGTGCTACTGTGTCAGGAAAGGCAGAAGAAGGGGATGTTGAATTTCCCCTAAGGAATGGATAAAGAAGAGCAACAATCTTATGATAAAAAGGGGAGCAGGACTTTAAAGGAAAGGAGGGACATAGACATGGATAAGATATTGTGGGAAGAGATACTACTGCAGAAAGGAATACACCAGCCATGCTTTTTGTCAGCTCTTTTCTCCAGAAAGAGAAAACAGCTTTTTTACTTTGTTGCTTTTTCACTTTGCAAGAGAAAAAAATACATTTTAAAAGGTTTTCCAAAGGTTTTGGGGCCTCAGACCTAACTTCTATTATAATTTCTCTCCTAAAGTGTCAGGTGTAGAAGAAATGCTGCTTAAACTGCACTTAGATCTTTAATCTCCAATCTTACTTATGCTGCACAGATGAAATACCCCTTATTGCAAAACTTTACAGCTCCCAGGGTTCAGTAAGAAGACAGCATGTGTATGATAAAAGACTGACCTCTTGCAGATAGCAACAGGAAAATACAGCCTATGGAAAATTTTAGGACAGAGGCTCTTAAACATATTGAGTGTCAGTGGCCTTATTTTTCATGTTGCAGAATCCACAAGAGCTCTGCCAGGGTAGCAGAGCACTGCTGTATCTAAGCCTTCACTGTGATATGAAATCAGTAGGTGGAGGCACTGGGATTTCTTTTTGCTTCTGAGCTTTCCACTGCACTACAAGTATGAGAAAAAGCTAATTAAATGGAAGCACATTTTCTGTTGACTTTACTATCATTTAAATACAGGACAGATTTGGAGTGAGGTGTGCTGGTTCCTCCCTGTGTAGAATAAACTCTGTTATTCTGCCTCTTAGGAGAAGATAGAAGAAGGCAGTTAACACAAATATACATCCTGGGAAATGGAAGTGATATGGCAAAACTCCTTCTCCTGTTTCTCTGCTCTCAGGAAGGACACACCAGGCTGGCTTTGAAGTGTCAGCAGGATTACAAGACAGCAGCATGCCCTTGCTTCCTGATAAAGAATCAGCTTAGCCAGCACAGGTCTTCATACCAAGCAGCAAGGGCAGCACATACTTTTCTAAGCTGTTTGCTCAAATACCGGCGTTGATAAATAAATTTCAAACATGTCTGAAAGCTTCTCAGGCCATTGATGTTGTCCAGGATAAACTTTGAGCTTCAATGCAAAGTTAGTGGTGCCTCAGCTGTCAACCTACTACACTGCTCCATGACTGATAAAATTATTCTGTGAACATCTTGTATATACACATCCTACTCTTGTAATCCATTCACTAAAACACCTTCACAACTGATACTCAAGATGATTCTGAGCTACAAGAAAGATTGAGAGGGGTTTTTTCACTAAGGCATGTAGTGACAGAACAAGGGGGAATTAATTCCAATCAAAAGAGAGTAAGTTTAGACCAGTTATTAGGAGGAAGCTCTTTGTTTTGGGGGTGGTGAGGCACTGGAACAGGTGGCCCAGAGAGAGCTGTGGATGGCCCATCCCTGACAGTGTTCAAGGACATGTTGGATGGGGCTTTGAACAACCTGGTCTACTCACTGAAAGTTGTAAATAGGGAATCATTTATCAAGTCTGAATTTATATTCTTCAGTAACTATAGCGGCCATAGGGAAAAAATATGCCATTTTAAAAATGCCTGTTATGTTTTTCAAACTCAGTTGATTGATAAAGGATTTACAAGAACTCCAGGACAAAATTTGACGCAACAGAACCAGAATGTAACATTTTAATCAATTTCTCTGTTTTATGCTTTTATACTCTTTTTCTATGCTTCAGGGAGAAAAGAGGCATTATTAAAACTCACAACTTATACAGAAGCCTGCAGCAGACAACTAAAATTATATTTTAATACAAGTCAGTTTTGCTTTGTGACATAAATACTAAAAATCAGCAACACAACTTCTCACAAACACCACCAAAAGCAGGTACCATCATACCATCCTCCTTGTTTGCAAAAGATCTCCAAGACTTCTGCCCCTCAGATTCAAATTGCATAAGTAAATTTATTTTTCTTCTCTCCCAAAAATAAATGTTTCTCAATTCCCACCCCTTATTTCCTTTACATGCATAGAAATATGTGCACTAGCAAAAAACAAGTTAAAAAGTGAGAGTAGGTATGGCCACAAAAAATATTTTTCCTATCTTTATTCCAACAATGAGCCTTTTGAAGATCACTAACTGATATTTTGCAGAAAGAAAAATCTCTTCAAACTCTAAACCAGATGTTTGCCTTCTAGTCTCATTTAAGAAGGAATTTTTCTAGGATTAGACATTTTGACTTGCATTAAATTTTCTGAAAAACAGTTGTATGGGAAAGGAAACTTATAAGGATAATTTTAAGTCTTGAACACTCTGATTCTTAGACTCTATTAAAAATTTTGCAAAAAACTTTTATCATCAGTATTCCTGTCAAAGGTAATTTTAACAGCATCAAAGAAGTAATGGAGAGCAGCAGAAATCACCATGTGTAATTCATCCTGAGTAAGAAACCCCTGCATTT
The DNA here is from genome assembly GCA_013396995.1 of Dicaeum eximium. NCBI lineage: Eukaryota > Metazoa > Chordata > Aves > Passeriformes > Dicaeidae > Dicaeum > Dicaeum eximium. The sequence goes on from VWZP01010715.1 coordinate 1,291,042, forward strand.
TTGTAGTAGTTTTATTCCCATTGACAGGCTATATTCATTAGTTAATTACATGCATTAAAACAGGTAAGTCTGGGTTAAAGCAACAATTCTTTCCAACTGCTCATTCATATTCAGGCAAAGACTTCTCACTTCACACAGGAAAGTGAAATAATGACCTCTTTTTTTCTCACCTCTTAACCTCTATAGATGGGAAGACTGTAGGGGTCAAAATAAAGAACTGAAATTGGGTTTGGAGTGGTGAAGAATGACAGCTGCCCACCCCCCACCTGCTAGGAGACGGAAATGTGCAAGGCAGAAACAAAGACCTGTACTCTAAGCAACACTGGGAGGTGATCCCTGAGGGAGTTAGACTGACTAAGTTCTGACCTAATTAAAGAACATCTCCTACACGTTGTCAGTGTTCCTGCAAGTCTAGGACAAAATACTTCTTTCCATAATGTCCATACAAAGACTGGAGGCAAGGCACGGTTTTACATTAACATCGTGTCGTGACTCTAAGGTGTATGAATGCCAGACCAAAACACAGCTCCCAACATCACCTTGCATTTACATGGTTTCAAACTATATACCTGAGCTTTGAAAACTGTTCTGTTAGTTATTTTTTTATTAGCATACCAAATTTAAATGAAACACTGTTAAGCTACTTTTCCTGTTAAGCTCTGTGGAAATGTTGTGCCATAGGTGTTATTTTGCTTAGAAACTCAGGTATTAGAGATGAACAGTGAAATGAGAAACTATTGCAAAGCTGTAGTTCCACCACCACAATAAAACTTTGTAATACAGCACTGTAAGCAACAAACCTCTGCTTCCTATGCCTGTTTCTTGCTTTTAGTTCAGCAAAGTTCATTGTGCAGCTGCAGTGTGAACCACTGAATGTCTGATCCAGATCACATTAAACCAGGAGGAAAAGGTTCCATTCACAATGAAGTCACTCGTACTAAATGAAAATCATGCCTTTTAACAGTAGACAAATGTAATCATGCCAAGCCTATCGAGTGTAGTTGGTGTACTCACACTGCTAATTAAGATGTTTTTTTCAGTGTGAACTCTGCCATGTAGCTCATCATTGTATCTGTAATATTTGACAGTATCTAATTTGTTTCATTAGCACTATACAGTCACAGTAAGTAATGCAGATTGACAGGGATTTTTCACTTTTCTTTCTTGCTCTTTCTCAAAAATAATTTATGATTTTTTTTTTTTTTTGAGCACCAGGACAATAAAAATAAAGAACTTGAAAGGGTCTTCAGACATTTTTCCCCTCAGGAACTATCAGGATATTTTGTAAAACTTGACAGGAACCAAGGAACTATATAGGGTTTACACATTTTTTTTAACATTAAAGTGAACTCTAAAAAAGTTTTAACTAATCAATAGAATTGAATAGTAGATTTCCTGTATAGTTTCTTTGAGAAAAACAAAAGGTGCTAGCCAATTGTGGAGTAATTTTTCATTCATAAGAATTTTCTTCCAACTGTCCAATGAACTAGGATGTCAATAAATGTCAACATGAACTTCCTTTGTGATTTGCACCATGTCTGACATGAACTTAAAATTGAAATTGTCCATAATAAGACCAGCAAAAAGAGGAATTTCCTATTCTCAAAAATGGGGTGATAAATTCTTTTCTCAGTCTCAATCAATTATAAAGGTTCAGAAATAGTAGGTTACATTTTAAAATTTACTATTAAGAGATCTTATACTTTTTAGATGAAAACAAAATTAAGCACACTTACTAGAAAGAATTCTCTACGTCAAACTATGCTAATTGTAGCTGAGATACTCTCACCTACAGTTCCGAACTGAGAGTAGATGTAGAGTTAAGCAGATGGGCTTCTGATGCCAGAGAAGATCAGGCAAAGATTCACCTGCCTGAGGAAAGAGTGGAATACCTCAGAAGTTATCTAGAAAAGGGTGGAGTGAGTTGGGGCTGACCTTTGAATCCCAGCAACAGAGGAAAGGGTAGGGCTGAATCCAAGTAGACAACATTTGAACGAGCATTTTTCAAGTTTGCACAATAAGATCCATAAGACTAGGCACAAGGGCACAAGGGCATTTTGCTCATAAATAATACAGAAGTAGATAAGTTGAAGTTGGAGATAATTATACAAAGTAAAAGAAATTTTCTAGAAAACTGAACACACCTAAAGGCTATGTTCTCATTCATGTCAAAAAGCATATGTAGGCAAAACAATATCATGGCCTATCAAATAGAGTGTCATAGATCTCATCTTTTTTAAAGAAACCTCTAAGCATTCAAATATCAAAATCTGGAAGAGGGACTGCCTTTGTCTTATTTTCTCTACTTAAATACATATTAGTTGTCACAACCAGGGACAGGTTTCTGACCTAGAAGGACTCCTCACTTCACCAAAGCAAACATTCTTATGTTTTACTACATTTTTTTCCATACTGTTTTTGACAGAAACGCATTTGACCATCAGAAAATTAACTCACAGTCGTACATCCTTACTGCCCGGTTTGTTCAACCAAATGTATAATCAAAGTGGTTGTATTAGGAACATCTTGCTATTTTGTCAAAGATCCAGCATGGTATTAAAAGAGAAACCAATAGTTACTTATGTAAATACAATGCAGATGGTTCCCTATTGATGAACAATATCTTCCAGAGAATAATGAGTTTGTCTGGTGCCAATTAATGTTCAGGACATGCTGTTCCCTTTGTCAACATTTCAAGTACTCCAGAGGAAACTAAATGTAAGTTATCTTATGGTAGGCAATCATTGTATGGGCACAAAAACATTCACATGGTGTCCATATGGACCACATACAGTGCTTTGTGAAATCTCTGTGATTATGGCTAACATACACATGAACCTAAGTCCACTGTCTGGGAATGGTGGAGAGATTTTTTATTTTTTAGGTTCTCATTCTTCAACTTGTTGTCCACCTCACTTCAAACCTGGGAGCTGTTGCTACTCATGAGAACACCAGAGCTTCATTTAAGCAATTTCAAACACATGCTGTGAGGAACACACCACCTGCTGCTTCTATTATTTTCCTGCAACCACCTTTGGTGCCAGGAAGATTGAACAAGAGATAATAGAACACACAGCACAAGATAGGGATATCTATAACTGAAGTTCTCACATCTTATTTCTGGCTTTATTGATGTCCACATTATCTCTGTCCTGTTCCCATCAGCATTGACTTTTCATTTATAAGCTTCTATGAGCTACAGCTTCTTTTTTTAAGATTCTATTAGAATAGACATACCCAAACATGTATACTTGTTCACTGTATATATCAGTTTAAAAATAACCAATGATCTATTAGAAAAGGGCAGAAAAAGAGACCTTCACATTAGATTTGTCATCTTTCTCCTTTTATGCTACTAAGGAGTTTCACTATAGAGGCCAAAATGAGCCACTTTTCCTTACCTTATTGGTTTCTTTTAATTGCTTAACAAATGCCTAAAAATATCACTGAAATAAGTAAGCCAAAGAAGGATATGCCTGTGTATATATAATTTTAATTGTTCCCAATTATCTTCTAGTAATTAGACAATGGAAGCATTGATTAATTTACTCAGTGATTAAGAAGCACAGTGGGGTACAGGACACTATCCACAGAGGACCCTTGGATGAACTTTGCCTGGTTCACCACCCTGAAGAAATAATTTTGTGCCTTCTGCACTCTCATAACTAACACTGCTGTCCAAACTTTACCAACAGGTCCCCTTTCCCCAAGGCAATTGCCCCATTTGGCCAGGTGACAGGATTCCCTTGGAGGCCAGGAACCAGAACTAACATATTTTTGACTGAGGGAACCTTCTTAGAATTCCAGTGTCTTTAGTGCCACTTTTTGTAGTGCAAATAGAGAAAGCCTACATTTTTAGTTTATTTTATTTTTGCCCTGGTCCTTGCAATGAGAGACTGTTAACTTGTTTTGACTATCAGGCCTGTTCTAACTAAGAGGAGCAAAGTTGATATGAAATTTATTGTTCTGCCTTCACTGTAATATCTGCTTTAATGCCATCTAGAATAATGCAGTTTTGTTTTCACTAGGTTTTGCTGACTCAAGGTTCTCTCATCACTAAATTTTTTTGAGGCTAAAGTTTCTCTTTGCTTCACCACCCGAGGAAGGACAAGCTGATCCTCTTGGCTCACTGTGGTGAGGCATGCTTTGTGCAGAGAAAGGTTGCATGGGGCCCAATACATAGAGGCTTTGTCCAGCTAAGGTCTCTGGGGCTGTGCTTATATTCTCATTATTTAAGCACTTTGGGAGCAGGACCACAGAGGTGTCCATTCAGAGATCTATTTAAACAGCAGCAGAATTGAGCAGAGGCTCTTGTAGCCATATAGTACTAAACAGTCCACACCTAGCAAACATCCACTCTGGCTGAATGTCAGCATGGTCCCTAAAACAAACTTGACTCATGCAAACTACTCCTCTTTCAGATTACATTTGGACTTTGTTTGGATGTGCTGTTCATGTCAGAAACTATTCCTAAGGATGTGTGATAATTGTGTTTGGGAAGGGCGAAAGTCTGACCAATGTGAGATAGAAGAGTAACTCAGAGCTAAAAAACAACTTCTGTCTTGCTTTATTTAGGAGTAGTCAGTAGATCAGCTTAAGCAAATTCAAAAGAGGCTGCTGGGCTGTGGATCTATAAAGTGCTCAATACCCTTATCCCAGGAGGTGAAGAAATTCTCTGTGAAATTCAAGTGTGGACTCTATAGATGATGCCTCCTGGAAGTTGGAGAGTCAGAACGGATGACTGCTCCCAAGACATGAGCTGGTGCAAAATAATAACTTCTGTTAGTGTAGTCTAGAAGAAATGTGTGTCAGATCAGGAGTTCATGCCCTCTGTACAGAGAGTTATCCTGAACTAGACATTTCATGACACTTAGCATCACAGAACAGAGTACAGTCTGGCATTTGGGTTCAGTGGGTGACAGTGACAGTGAGGCTTCAACAGCAATATTTTATAAGAAACAGAAATTGCCTCCACGAGGTGAAGGTTTACACCAACAGTTGTTATTTGCTGACAGCTTGCTGGGTAAGTACTTTTTGAAGTATAACAAAAAGAACTGAACTCCTACATTACTGAGATATTAGCTGGAAAATTTTTAGCCCTTGGCTATTTTTGTTCTAATTCACAAAAGATATTTACAGTGTCTTGATAGTAAAATGAAGAACATTTCAGTCTACACTGCTGTTGTGAACTATGTGTCTATCAGCTGCACATACTTTACATGCAGCTGGGCACATACTTGGTGTGCCACTGGACCCAATGTCACCTGCAGAGACATTAACTTTCTGATATAAAACTCCATTGATCTAAAAGCATTGAAGATCTATGAGTATATGGGGTTTTTAATAAAAACGAGTACAACATGAAATTGTCTGAACGTTTTAATAAATAAAAAAAAAAGGTATAATTGCTTTCTGTGTTACTTGGCTGGGTTTCCAGCTGAGACACTGAAAATATGAAAACTCTTTTGGATCTGTTGTGGGATCTTGCTTTATTCCCCAGCAGGTTTGGGCATATAGGTTGATTATACTGCTTAGGCCTTTGCCTAATTAAAAATAGCCCAGTATTTCCATTAGAGACATCCCTTTACAAAATATAATAATCTTCAGTATTTCTTCCGTTTCTGTTCATTGGGAATCTATGAACAACAAAATAAATCCATTAGAAGTACAATGCTCTCAAGTACATAAATCAGGGACATCCAGATGTAATTACATGAAGGAGACTACATAAAGCATCCTTTACTTTTGTTTCTTTTTATGGCTGCAATTTCTGATGGTTTTGCTTGCTAAAGTTCTTATGAAATAGACTGTGGAGTTCTATGATGACAATTAGTACAAGAGACAGAAAAGGTATCATTACAGCTGGATATTATTGATTTTTTACCTCATAGTAATCATCCCAACATTTTGTAGCCTTATAGATCTAATCATTATAACATTTCTTAGTGATTTATACTGTGTGGTGAAAATAATAAATATGAAGAGCTTTTTTCAGTCTTCAGCAGTTTTAGTGCATGATACTAAATATACCCTAGCCTGTTGTAAATTCCATCTTGGAGCTCCCCTATAGTTGAAAGCCTTGCTTCCACAGAATATTCTATAATCGCAAACATACAGAAAGCTAAGTCTGCAAAACTGTATGTAGTCAGGTATACTTTTTAAGCAGAACATACTGAAAGGTAAATGAGTCACTTTGCTCCTCTACATGATTTGCAATTCTGGAACATAACTGCCAAAAATAGATTTATTTATTGCTAAAGATTCAGCTTGATTTAAAAAAAAAAAAAAAAAAAAAAAACCAAAAACAAGTTAACAGTCAACCCAAATCATGAGTTGATTGAAATAATATAAACACGATTAAACTGAACTTATATACACATTTCCTTTAGAAATATCATTTATATATTCATTTGGGCTACCATTTTTAGGCTGACACTTTTTTACATCTCTCGCAGTCTTTGAGTCCCCAACACTGGAGTTATGTAAAACTTAAGTAGATGTGACTCGTAGAGACATGGTTTAGTGGTCAACTTAGCTATGTTAGGCTTGCAGTTGGAATCTCTAAACATAAAGGTCTTTTCTAACCTAAATTCTTCTAGGATTTTATTAAATATAGTCTCTCTCCTCACTCTTCAGTTCTGAGATAACCTTAGCTGAAGAAATTCCTGTATAAGGCTGCTGTAGTTCCTGCAGTCCTGCAGTGTTGAAAACATTGAATAGTAATGTCTGACAATGGATTGTAGTTCTGTGCATGTACATCTATAAAGGCCTGATGCACTGAGCTGGTGGTGCTCTGAGTGGAATCCAGTCGTGCTAGTGCAAAGATTACTAATGGGGATGAAGCAATTATTGTTGGGTTTACATGTACAAAAATATTGTCTGTCCACTCTCGTGGCTTCATAAAGCCAGCACAGCTCTGTCTAGTTAAGGTGATTGTTTTAGTCGGTAGTGAGGAAACAAAGTGAGGAAGAGTCCAGAAGGAGCAAAAGTAGTCTTGGAAAGTAGTAGTCCTCTTTTTAGTCTGACTGTTCAAATAGCTTTTTGAAAGAAGTGAAATCTATTCCCTTGTTATAGCATGAACAAATCAGGACACTCAATGTTGAAGTCTTAGTGCTTAATTCGGTCACTCACCTCTTAAAATCAAGTCTCTTGGTACTCTGCAGTCCCTACTGTCTTGAAAAATGTCCCAGTTAAGAAGAAGATGAAGAAAGTAGGGCCACAACTTCTCAAAGAGGTGAAAAACACAACCTGCTATATAAAAAGAGGGCCACACCATTTGTCAGGTTTAAGCAGGTGGTGATGCATTGCAGAAAGCCAACCTAACCATAGTATGGGGCTGAAGCTGCAGGAAAGCTCCACGGGAGGTGCAGTTAGGTCAGGATTATTGCTCTTGGGGAGCTGAGAGGAGAGCTCTGCAGTTCTGCATTTGCAGACATGGTCTGCCTCACCAGGGTGAGACTGCTGCACTGAGAAATGGACAGTGGCTTGGGGCCAAAACCTGCTCAACATTCCTGGTTTATTAGCACCAAAACAAATCATGCTCCACACAATCCCCTTGCTTGTAATGACTCCAAACATCCAGGAGTGTATGCATGTATGTGTGTGTATGTGTGTGTACATATGTATGAATGTTTGTGTGGGGTTGTCTTTACGTATTTTTACTTTTTTTTTTTAATTACATTTTGTCAGAAGATTCAGAAAATGGACATTCCAAAGGGTTTTCTTTCCTGAACAAGTTCAGCCTGAAAGACAAAAAAAAAACCATATTACTATATAGTCAAATATATTCTGCTGATAATTTAACCCACAGAAACAATCACACTTCCAAATAAAACTGCTAATTATGGTATATCAGACCCAGGATCTTTATTTTGTTTTCTTCATCAAAAAAAACTAGATTATTCTGCTTTCCACAATCTTTTTTTTTAATTACATATATTGACAGAGAGGATGGTTTCAGATCTCAAAACCACCACTGAAAGATTAAAGCATGGTTTAAAAATCCCTTTCTTTTAGAAAAACCATGAATTTAAGACCCAATATGGAATTTAATGGGAATACTTTCAGCTGGAACTTTAAAATTGAGCATGAAATCTTAGTACTCTTAAAGTAGATTATTTTTTTTAAAGGAGCAATTCAGGTAGAAATTAGATTTTATGTTGACCTTCCCTCACCCCTGAACATGACTAGGGACATGAACAGCATCCATATTTTATTTATTCACAATTTGTGTTAGGTCCTTACACTATTGTGCTAGGTGTAGCACAAATGTCTGATGAGAGCTGGTTCCTAGATAAGCTATTTCAGATAACAGGTAGAGGATGAATAGGCTGGGTCAATGTTGGTGCCAGCAAACAAAAAAGGAGAAAGTAAAAATCATTAAATAACTCAGACAACATTCATAAAAAAAGATGGGCCAACTGTTAAGCATGACTAAGGTAGGCAACATTTAAAATTCCTAGTGCAACACAGCCAATTATGTGTTTAAAGCATACATTTCACAATTCTTTATTTCATTCAAGCCTATTCTGTTTTTCCTGATCTACTTCTTCAGTTACTTCTCTGAAGAAGGTGGGTTTTTTCACTTTTTATCTCTTGGTCACCCTACCTGCTTCCAGCAATTGGTGTGCATCTTACCAGCAAATAGGTTTGCTAGGAATAGTACCAAATACACTAAATGGTATTTCTCAACTGTTTACTGAAAAAATCAACTAACGACCCTGGAAGTAAAAGTCCACCAGCTATTTTATGTTATGTTTATGTTTTATGTGTGATCTGGAAGACTGGGGGAAGGGGAAATATGACATTAAAAGAACAGCACAACTCTGTTTACCTGTTTCTTGTTGCAGAAGATGTAGTTGCAGCAGCAACTTGGCTGTGACTAATCTCGTGAGCAGTCACCCGCCAAGGTGTGGCAGATAGTGAGCAGTGTGAAGAGTTTTGCTCTCTTTAACACACCACCTCCCACAAAGGCTGTCTAGACCAGTAGTTCTGCTACAGAGGGCAGGCTGCCCCTCTGGGATTCTGAAAGCTGGGATGTTGGCAGCACTCAGGTGTAGCTGCCAAGACAAATTGTGGCTCCAGAGTTCAGTAAGGGGAGACAAGTCACTTAATCTACTTAGTGCAATGTTTCACATCTAGCTGTTCTGGGGCAAATGTGAATAAGGCAAGGAGATAAAAGGGATGGGCAGATACCTCAAAACCACAATTTCAGTCCTTATTAGTGTGACTGCCTCAGACTCTTAGAATTTTTAATCATGTTGTCTAGAATAAAAAAGAAATGTGCTCACATCAGGTCCTCATCTTGCAAGCAGAGATGTTGCAGAGATGCTGTTCTTATGGATAGAACTCAGGTGCTTTTGACTTCTGTAATACTTCAGAAGCCCCAAAACAAGTTCACAGATGCAGTTTTTGAGACATGACTTCTAATTTTGAGCACTGAATTGAAAATTTAAGTAATAAGAGTATTAAGGCTTTTATAGCATTTACTCATTTTCCAAACCTGTGAAGGTGTAAAAGGTCATACCGCTGGTAGGTTTGTTAAATTCAGCCTACCTCTTTGCTTTACAGGATCATGCCAATGACAAATCAAACTATCTGTTGAACCATGGCAAGACCATTCATATGGCATCATAATGACAGTGCCAATAGCAGTACTTGTATCTCTCTCAGCTAAGGGGAATACCAGCAGTTTTCCAGATACTTCAAAAGAGTGTGGATATCTACAGCACAACATTTTGAACCCGCCAGGACAAAGAGAGGACCAAGCATCGGATTTCTCTTTGTCCTTTTTATTAGATTATCTAAAAGAGCTTTGAGCTTTATTTCTAAAAAATTATGTGTTCAACCACTACAAGTTCAAGTGTCTGGATTCTTGAAGATTTGACATATGTTGTACAGGCAGGCATATAACTGAATATTAACATTTAAACATCTGTTGCATTTTCTAGTCCAAATATTGGCTTCCTATTTTCCTTCCTGTGCTTTTATTTGTCTCAAGATTATGTACAATATGTGACAGACCAAATTGCCACAAGACAATCAGAGACAGTAATTTTCTTTTTCACAGATAGGTGAGTTTAAAGGGATCACAATGGTCATTCAGCCTAATCTTATTTATTGCTTTCATGCAATGATTCTTGCACCTACCTGGATTGTTGCCCACATTTAAAGGCTTTGCCTGCCTGAGATTTAGCCCACCCTCTGGGAGTTATGTTTGATATCTTGTTATTCTCACTTAAAAAAAAAAGTCAGTCACTATAAAAGGTCAGTATTAAGTTAGTCCTTAAGAAGAGGAAACCATTACTCATTAATAGTACTTATGCATTTGAGAGAGTTAACAAAATAAATCCTTCTGCAAGTTGCATGCAATAACTTGAAAATTGCAGGATAAGCATTCAACTTCAGTAGAATATTGTCCACTACTGAATTGAAAGCTCACTAGCACAGACAAGGTTAAAAACATGCAAACACGATATCAAGAGAAAATCAGTCAGAATTAAACAACTCTGCAAATTGTACACAGCTACAGCAGAACAAAGGACCCCTTATCCTCTGTTTATTTCCTTGAGCCCTTTATCATACATTATGCACTGCACTGAAACTAAAGTTTCACTTGAGCAATCTGTGCTTTGTCCCAGCTTCAGGATGGATGGATAGAAACAGCAGCCTTGAAGGTGCTGCTCGCTGCCCAGCAGAATTTTACCTGGGCACAGCTCTGATTCTTCTGTCAAGGTTTAATCTTGATTTGGATTATATGTGAGTAGTTGCAGGCACTTTGACTAAGATTCCACCAAGTCATTTTTTTTATTAAATGCTAATAGGCCTCAGTAAGAGAGGAGATTTTGCAAATTTTTTTTCTATTTTTGTTGGGTTTTGACAAAGCGTTCAGGCTAAATGCTCCACTTTCGCACAGACCATCTCACCAAATTTAGGTCTATCACTGTTTTCTCAAAGCTGTACAAGTTTTTGAGTTTTCAAATCTGTTGATCAAGATGGCTGACAGTGTGGCAAAAAGTAACAGATGCCTGGAGTCTCAGTCTGCAGAGACCATCATTAAGTCATAAGCAATTATCTACAAATAATTTCTGATAGCTTTATATAGAGGTTTTAACATTTTTAAAGTAAATTGATAGTATATAAACTGCCAAGATTTAGTCTTTCTTCATAAATTTTCCTGATAAAAATATTTGTAGATTAGAGTAAGTCCCAATACTTCACTCCCAGTTTTAAAAATTAATATTCTATATGGTACAAGCACATTTTTGAGACTCCTGTGTGTTTTTCTTTAGCAGAAAACATGCTTGACACTTTCCTTTGCTTTAGAAACTGAAAAGAAATTTATGAAATATATAAATATATATTTCAAAAATTTAATAAGTATTTTATAACTATATTAAATACATGAGATAAAAATCTTTAACCTTCTCCTAATAAACTGAATTATTTCCCATGCTTTATGGAGGACTGGGCCATCACATTTATTTTTCAAAAATAATATTAATTTTTTTTTAAAAAGTGGCATGAGTATTATTCTGTCCTATTTTTAAAGTTCTGATATGAACTCCTTCTCAGGCATAAAATAATGAGTTGCCTTGGTTTACCCTAATGCATACTTCACACAGACGTAGTATTATTTATACTTGCTTATTGAAACAGGAATTACACTCAAGCTTTAAAAACAGAGTTTGAAGGAAAATATAATTATGAAGGAAAGCTTAGAATTTAAAATGCCTTATTTTTTTTTCCTAAGCATCTGATTTTCTTCCTCATCTACAAAATAGCCAGTGATATTATTTAGTGAAAAGGACAGAACTAGTCACTCTCAATAAACAGATCAATACATATTGAAGGCAGATGAGACATGATTTTAATTCAGTAAGTTTTAAGACCAAATATTTTGATTATTCATAATTTCCCTTTACATCCATGTGAAAAAATAAGAATTAAGTTTTGTGGAGTGACCAATGTCTTCTGTTCTCACTTCTGATTCACACTAATCTCACCTTTAAGGAAAAGAGATTAATTTAGGAGGGCAAAGAAATTGTCCAAGAACCATTGGGTGGGGATCAGGTTGTTACCTGCTTTTTCAAATTTATGTTTACCACTAGACTGGTAAATAAAACCATGCACAGCTTGAACAGATGTGGAAGAACTGAGGGGACCTACAGAAGCAACAGAAAATAATTCATGTTAATGTGGCTTCTTCCCATCTCCCCAGCCTCTTTTTGCACCTGCAGTTATTAAGAGAAACAGAGATGTGGGATCAGAATGTACTGTTTCAGAAATCACACACAGCAATGACTGGGGTCCAAGCAGGTACCCAGGGTCAAATCATCTCATTTCAGCAACTTGATCAGGTACTAATGGGGATTGTCAGTTTTTTCCAACCAACAATGTTTATATTTCACATAAAGTCTGAGGAAAGGGAAGAGCTGGCATAAGTCTCACTGCTGCATTTAGAGGTTTTATAGACCCTGCAATGTCTCTGTGCCATTTTTCAGAACACTGTAATGAAATTATAGCTCTTGTCTCCAGGGAGAGGGATATCTAGAGCCATATATAGAGCTATCAAAATGCCATCTGCTAACAGGGAAAGTGTTCCTACCACTTTTATTCACTTATGAAGGGTTTTACTCCTTAAATAGAATGATTTTTTTTCTAAGCCCAAATTTGTAGGAGTAAAGGAGGGAGAACCTGGCTTGCCATAAGCCATTTGTCACCCCTGAAACTACATTTACATTTTCCAGGGTATGATTAAACCAGAACTTTTGCCAGAGACATTTGAAGTTTAAATACATGTTATTGCAGTTTGGTATTTGTGGAGATTACTGGGGTGTATAACCTTTAAAAGTGGAAAAAAGCCAACATTTTCAAGTTGTTTGGATTGTAAACATTTAGAGATTACATACTCATGTAACAAAAAAGGACTTTATTCTATTTACATAATCAGCCATTAAATATGTTCTAAAGAAACCTCTTCAAGCTGATGCTGTGCAGTCTTAAAAATGACTGCAGCGTTGCACACATTATGTTGTTTTTTATAACTAATACCTTTAGGCACAGGACTGCATTAGAAAGGTCAAGGAACAGCACCTCCACAAGGGAACCCTGGGGGGTGAATAAATGGCTTTAGAAGTTAACACACTTCCCTCTCTTTCCTCTTATTCCTAGCAGTATTCCTGGCAGCTGTGAGAATTGGCTGATATCTAAATATTGGTGCCTCCAACCCATCTCTTTTTGTATCACTTCAGAGGCCGTTTCCGAGATTCCCCCTGCCTGAGAACACAAGTACATAAATCAGAGATATAGAAACACATAAATCATAGAATCAGAGAATAGTTTGTATTGGAAAGGATCTCTGCAGGTCATCTAGTCCTACCCCTGAAAGTGAGCTTTCTCAGAGCCTATTCCAATTTAATCTGGAATGCTTCCAGGGATGGGGTATCTAACACATCTCTGTTTCAGTGTCTACCCTTATAAAAATTACCTCATTAAAACAAAAATTTCGTCCTTATATCTAACTTAAATCCACCAATCTTTGTCTTAAAACCATTGTCCCTTGTTCTTTCACAAGAGGCCCTGCTAAACTGTTTGCCTTCATTTTCTTATAAATCCCCATCTTTCTTATAAAGTGAAACCTTCACTTCTCCAGACTGGAAAACTCCAGCTCTTGTAATCTCCATGGCTCTAGTCTGGACCTGCTTCAACAGATTGACTTTTCTAGGCAATCTGTTTGTCTGAGGAATAAATTTGACACAATCTTTATACACTTTAGAATAATTTCCACTGGAAGTTAACCGAAAGTCTGGAAAATATTTAGTAGTGCAGGACATAAATGCAGGGGGCAATTTAAACCACAAATTTTCTTTAATGCGTGTAAGATTAACAGTTCCAAAGAATGCATACAGTAGCATCCTATTCCTACAAGGAGCTTAATATGGTCAAGCAAACAGACATTCTCTTTTATATGATCAGGACAAATTAAAACCTGCTGATCTGACTATCAGACAAGTTGCAAGCAGGTAGATTTGCACAAAAAGCACTATTTGTCCCTTACTTTTGATGTAGAAGTTTGATTTAACCACAGACTGAACCTGTGTTCGATATTGCAAGCCCAAATCTAGCAGACAGTTCATTGCATAGCTAAAGGCACTTCTGTGTTTCCAAACATCTAGATTAACTAAGTCAAACTGACAAGAACATTTACTAGATGTATTTTTCTCTTTATGTTGGACTCAGCCCACAGCCATGGGGGCAGGGAATACTTTCCATTTTGATTTAGACTTTCTTGGCCTTTTATGTATAGTCTAGTTGGTTTGTTTCTGTAAATTTTTAACTAAACCATGAAAATAAACTTTTTTCATCACTTCTGTTACTATTGCTGCTCGTCTTAGGCATAAATCTGGTCACAGAGGGCATCCCTTCTACCAGACATTTTTGCCAGAAAGACACGGCTTCCCTGCTTACTTGTTATTCTGGACAGTCTTGCACCTCCTTCTCAGGTATTGTTGAAGGAGTGTAAGAAGCAATTCACTTGAGCCTAAAAATAATCGAAGTTTGGTAAATAAGATTTGTATAAACATAATTTGTATCTTTTCTATAGAATCCTCATCTTTCCCCATTTTTAACCACATTTTTTTTCTGTCCAACTTTTTATTAAAAATGTCCCTTTTTTGTCTTTTCCACCTGCTGTGTTTTCAAGAGGACCAATTCTCTTGAAGGATAGAAGTATACTGTAATAAGGAACCATGGGAACAAGGCCAAGGTATTAGACTATCAAATGAATTCTATCTGAGGAGATGCTGAGCTTTTCTTTTTGAAAAGGACTGAGCTTTCTTTTTCATTTCGCAAATGGAGCTAATAGTCTAAAATAGTGCATCTTCATTACAGTGCAAAGGACTACATTAGAACTCTCCCTAGAAGAGCAAAAGTGACTGTTTGCTACATATACATAGAAATTTGAGCAGCTTTTAAAAGGAGTTTCTTTCTGAGAGATCTTCACCTTTCTGTGGATATGGGGGTAGATTAAAAGAGGTGAAAATGTTCAGGGAAAATAAAGGATTTCATTGCCATGCTGTTAACCCCTGACTCCAGTAAATTGTTGTACCCTGCTCATGGCAAAAACTAAGCTTGTACTAAATTATGGGCAGACAGTAAAGGGGAAGGTTGTCTCAGTGCAGGCTGCCAGACCAAAGCATGTGAGTACTTGTGTGTACACATCTGTCTATGTATGGCCTCAATACAGTAGTGACTCAAAGGGCAAAGTACTGATCCTTTTGGTGCACATGTCAGGAACTGGTTTTATAACATGTAGGGGGAAAGCACTTCAGGCATTCTCTTGTTTAAACATTTGAATAAGCAGGTTTTTCATTTTCATAAGATGAATTGGCATCCTACAAAAAGGAGATGTAAATGCAGACATATCACATCACATTACTGATTAGTTTGTATTTTAGAACATTAATATGAACTGTAGCAAAGACACTGGGTTGTCCCAGTTAGATACACACTGTGAATATGAATGGCATTTGCCCCAGGATTTAGGCAGGACTTGAAGCTGAACAGCAGAAGAGTTAATTTATGGCACACAGTAGGACTGCAACGCCTGGAATTCTCCATCAAGAGAAGAATCGTTGGAATAATTTAACTTAAGGAAACTGGGCATGCAACACAATCCTGGGGAGCTATGCAATTAATGTTCTGTCTGCCACATTAAAGATTTACCACTGAGAGGGTCCATTTGCATACAACATACCCCCAGTGCCAGGAAAAGCTTCACTTGCTTTCACCACCCAGTATGGCACCAGACAGCAAGAGTGAGATGCTGTTTTGATTCAGTTACTGCTCAGCTGTATATCAAACATGTTAGAGAAACAGGCCTTGACTTCAACATGTTTGGTTTGGATCAGTGAATTGAGCACTTACTGAGCTCTGGAATACAAATGATCACCCTATCTGTCCGAGCACTCTCCCTATTGCTGCCATCCTCTCTCTGCCTGTGGCTAATGCAGTAATATGTATGCAGTGCACAGCATCCTATGTGACTGCCACTTGACAAAATGTGCCAGATCATCATTGTCTCCAGACGAGACAGATTTATTATAATTCAATATGTTCCTCGTGAGCACTTTTTTCTGTCCTATGTTACAGTCTGCATAGCATTCTGAATAATAACTACATGCTCTTATGACATTGCAGCACTGAATTTTTGTGGCTGAAAAAAAAATCTCCTTGACTCTGACAGAAATTCACCCACAGCAATATCTTCCTGTTGCTGAAAATTAATGTGGGATTTCCCTGCTCCATCCCAAAATAATAATAAGTTCATTAATTAGAGCTAAGTAGAGTGATCTCTAATTTTTTTTAATAAAATGCCTTCAATATTCAAAAACTGGAAAGCCAGCTTTTCTGCGTCGCATTGCAGATAAAAGCCCATTGTACTAGGGAGTGAAATTATGAGATCTAGATGCAGTTTTGTGTGATCTCAAAGTCAAATAAGGCATAGCAAGAATCAAGAAAGGCTGGGCAGGACTAACAGCTGTTCTTGCTAAATTAAAACTACTCTATATGTTGGGACTGTCACCTAATAATAGCAGCAGAAGTGTTTACAAATGGTCCACACAGACTACTCAAAAATGCACAGGTTTCACACTTTCTAAGAGAATGGTGATCTTTTACAGGGAATCAGTCATTTCCGTTGACTTTAGATGCCAGGATGACCTTTACAAAGTGGTATAGATAATAACATTGAATATGCAATACACCAAACATGAATATTGGCACAATTTGGCTCATGAATATTTACCATCAAGACTGCTGCTGACAGCATCTCAGCAGCCCTAATCTGTAGGCTGGCAGTCAGCCAGGTTTCCCACTTTCCCCAGACATAAGGAGGAATTTCAGCCCTACTGGCCAGGAGGCAGAAAAGGATCTGGCATCCCAATTTGATTTGCACTCCATCTGTTAAAAAAAAAAAAAAACTCTCGTTAGAGGTAATGATGAAAGTAGAATGTCTAGTATGCACCACACCCAGGATCCCCCTGCAAAGCCTGTTAATGCCATAGCAGGCATTGCAGCATCAGACAAAACTGTGCTTTGCATCCCTTTGAAATTGCCCTAAGGCATCAACAGTACCTTGAACAGATCACAGAGATTTCTTTGGGTGTGGGTGCTCAAACCCCTTTGTGAATGCCAGGCCGAGACATTTCTGTCTCGTGTTCCTGGCTGTATCTGACACTTGGTTGTTGTCCTTCCCTGACAGCTGTTTCCTGTACCCACCACAACCATCTCCCCCTGTTCTCCCTGACCGTGGTTCCCAGCCTGGAACTGAGGGGAGTGATCCAGACAGATTGCAGTTGGGTCACATCACCTTAGACCGTGGCTCAGGGATGATCAGCCCTGGGCAGCCTCCTCATTGTCCCACAGTTCCTGCTCTTACCCTCTTCCTTCTCTCCTTTACCTTTGGTGTTGATAAATAAGTCAGTTACTTTTTCCACTCCAATGAATGTGAAGGAAAATGAAGCCAGTTAATTGACTAATTAGTAATTATTAGTAATATTCAAATTCCTTGTCTCCCTCTGAAGATTTTGGTGGGTTTTTTGTTTTTTTAAGCACCCCATCTTCCACTCCCCTACACTGTTCTCACTATGTTAACCTTCCTTCAAATGTCATTTTATTTCTTTCATTGTTGCTCTCTAATCTGGAGCCCAGATCTGGAGGTGTCAGCTGAGACTGCACTTGTTTAGTGGCAGAATTATCTGCTGGATGAGGTGTAACTGGATGCTGGATGTTTTACTGAAGCATCCCAGCAAGGTATTTGCCTCTTTGAGAGAACACTGCATTAACTGGCACCTGTGAGCTCAGATCTCAAGGCTCAGTTCAGTTTTTGAAGCACAGATCATTAGCTGGTTATTGCCCATTTTTCATTTGTGTACTTTGTTTCTCCTACAAAAGAATCATTCTGCATGGCTGCATTGAATTTCATTTTATATATTATAAACCCTTTACCAAATTTTCACAAAATTTTGAAATCTTAACTTGTATCTCTCTCCTCCTCCCTCTGCTAATTTTAACCTGCATTGTATTGGCATTTTAAAGGATATTTCCTAATATGCCATTCATATAACAGTTATGATTAAGTAAAATTCAACAGGTAGTAGATCCATCAAAGTCCTCATTTCATTTCTTCTCGCATATTAGACAAAAAGCTAAGGGTAACTGCATAGGTTTTCAAGCAGCTGTTTATCTCCTCTACACTAATTTCACCCAACCGTGTTTTCCTATTCTACATGTGCAGGATCATGTCAGCAGTCCTACTGAAGCCAAAATAAATCTCATCCCTTGTTTTCCTCTACCTGCTGGACTAATTAATCAGCCAGGTAATAAATGAGACTGCTTGACTGAGCAATTTTGGCTTATAACCATATGACTCTTTAGATGTACACAGACAGATTGTACCTTTTGTTTTGGCACTTTTCTGGTCAGGGTAGATTTCTGTCTTAAAGGCTAGACTTGTCCTCTTCTTTGGAACAGTTAATTTTTTTACTGTAGTCTTCAGCCATTTGTTCTCTAAAAGTTGTCAAAGGTCATCAGTAATATAAAAAATGCACCATCTTGTTTCACTGATGCACTGGTGTCATTGGCTTAGCCATACTTCACATTTAAATATTCTTTAATTTAGTGATTTTACTTGTATTCTCTTTGCCCTTCAAATTTATATAAAGCCTTGAGTCACACTCAATAGTTTCAGTGGTTTGAGAAACTCAGTATTTTACTTTTCTCTGTCACTCATGTTTTTCTTACATGCGTAATAATAGACCTTAGTTGTTGAAGTCCTTCTGCAGTAACCTACAAACACCATCAAAGGCTGAATTAATGTTTAAAGCATCACTACTAACATGCCTTCATTTGGTTCAGAATACTCAGAAAATTATGTTAAGCTTTCTGGTGCTCTGTGAGCTATATTTCCCAAGGCAAGTATGAATTTTAAAACTTAACGTTTTAAAACATGCCTTAAAAACAGTAAATTTACTAAAGGGAGGAAAAAAATAATTACACATAACAGGGCAGCATGCAACAACTGATTCTCAAAGTGCAGCTATATTACTTTGAAATCATTGGATGCAACCACTGGATGCAAACACACCAGCTACTTTCCCTTTTCTACAGCAGTATCACATTCAGCATAATTACTAAATCCTGCTGGGTAGCAAGATCTGATTTAAGCTGCCATTGATCTTTCAGTGAGCCTTTCTTCAACAGCCACTCCTATTCCTCATGAATCTTCTTGTTTCTAGTCCTGGTTGCACTAGCTGGACCTTTCCTTGCCTACCCTCAAAGCCTCTCCTGAGAGCTGTGAGTCTCTGCTCCCTGCCCCTCTAGCTGGAATTTGGATTTTAGGTTTGTATTTTTTTTGTTGATTCTCCTGACAGAGCTACCAGTGAGCAAACTGAATATTTAGCATTTTTCTTTCCAATTTTTCATAGCAAAGGCAAAGAAAAACAAACTTGAAACCTAAAACCTTTATGAATTGTAAAGGGTTTTTTTTTCTTTTTAGGGCAAGTCCTTATGGCCTCCTTCCTAATTCTGCACTGAATAATCACTTAAATGAGCATGTAATGAAGGCAGTGATCACAATGGCCTTACATCACTTATATGTGTCAATTTACTTTTGCCCTAAGCCACCCACAACACCTCAGAATTGCTAAGATTTAAAATGCTTGAATCCCTCAGTATACATTATGAAAACCACAAAAAAACTTTTAGCAGAAATGTCACAAGAAAATAAGTTAGGTTGGATGTACAGTAGTTTAATAATGACTAATTTCTAATTCTTTTTCCCCTGAAAATCACCAAATTCTATTGAAGCACAAATGAGTCTCAGAAGTAAATCTCTGAGGTCAGATATAGCCATATATTACATAACACAAGCATTATTTCTCTTACCCTCTGTCACAATCCTTGCCCTCCTCTTTCTTCTTCAACTCAGTGAATATTTTTTCTTTTTTTTTAATTTTCCTATATTTTTATAAATTAAGATGAAATGGTATTCTCCTATTTCCTCTTACAAAGCAGAAAATATTTCATTTTTATAGGGAGAGATATTGGTGCCCATCTAATAGAACAATGGCCTTGAAAATGTAAACAGGATTTCTATCCCAAAGGAAGTGACAGTATTTCAAGATAATCTGTTAAAACAAATTCAAGGGAGAAAAAAATATTTAATTTTTAAATTGATACATGTCAAAGGTTGTTTTTAACTTCAACATGAACATCCAGAGCACTGTTCTGATAAGAAGAAAACCAATCGAACCACAATTGACACTCTTAAAGTAAATTACAGAGTGGAGAAATTTCTCTTGCTCAGCCTTGAATTCTCATTTCAAGAAAGCTGTACAATCAGCTGGAGAGTTCCGAGAAAAGACACTCATGCAGAAGTGGTCAAGCACTGAAAAACAAGGTCTCTAAGGGAGGATTTCAGGAGTTATCAGAAAAGAAGAGGTTGAAAGTGATTACTCTGTAGAGATATTTTACATTCAAAGAAAAAAACCAAGCCTGTGACAAAAAGAGAGACTCTTCAGCCTTGTTGACTAAAGACATAAAAGACATAAGGAAATAAATGAAAGGAAAAGCTGGATAAATTCAACCTTGAATATCTTACCCCATAAAGACAGACATTGTATAATAGAGGCAATGAAGGGAAATGCATCTCCACGTTTGGAAAACTTGAGCAGAGATGGTGGTTCTAACAACAACAACAACAAAAAAAAATCCAGTTTCTAATAGCAATTTTTGTACTGTGTTTGCACTACTCTTGATTGTCTCTATCTCCACTCCCTTCAAGAAAATACAGTTTATAACTGAACTACGATAAACATAGTAAGGATTATGGTTCAAACTCAGTCAAATAAGAAAACTCGTGAACACTGATTTTCCTCCTGCATTAGAAATTCAATTTATGAAACAAAAAAATCACAGCAGCACCCTTGCATTTTAGAAGCTTACCAAATATGCTCTTGTGACTTAACCAGTATTTTTACACTGCACAGACTCCCAAGATCTTTCCAGAGAGCAAGGATTGTTCAGTTCCTCATATCTTAGGCCCTCAAGCCCTAAAGCAGTGTGCTGCCAAGATGGGACCTGATAAGAGAAAATAAATAAACTTCACCTCTTCTCTTCACCTTTTCCCAAAAAGCAATCATTCTCTCTAAGTTTCCTAAAAGATGATAAAGAAAGGGAAAGCAGATTTCCAACAGTTTGCTCTAAACTGGGATTCTTTTTTTCCTAAGAATTGCAAATATTTCCTAGAATATGGAAATTCCAATTTCCACTTGATTTAGTATAAACACATGCAATGGTGTAAGTAATAAAATAATTATCCATGTGAGCAATTGTTTAAAATATACCATGAAAGTTTGATTCCCAGCTTTTAATTAAGTTTGACAAGATTGGCAAGAGCTTCGTCTTTCCTGAACACTACATATGTCTACAAGTCAAAAGTAACTCTGAAAGGAGCACAGATATTTAATTAAAATACATCATAATTATCTATTAGCTAGAAATTTTGTGATGAGTCAACTGCAGAGTTGACCTTTGGCAAACGGCCTGGACATCAGCACTTGATGGGGAATATCCAGTGCAAGTGGCTCAAATGCTCAAAACTATCTGGAACAGCATTTACCTCCAATCAGATCAGATGAAAGAGAAGAGAATTACAAATATTTTTGAAAAACAGGAGGAGTCAATTAGAAAAGAAGCATTAAAGTGAGAACGTTTGTAATGGGGGATAGAGACCTTTTACCAGAGTCAGCAGCAGCCAAATCTTGGATTGATGCTGGGGCGAGCTGCCTCCAGCATCTCCACCTAATCCTGGATCAGGCAGAGCTGCTTCTCTGTGGGACACTATTCACTGGCTAATTATATGCCATTAGTGGATCAATAACCTGCTCTGATACTGTTTTAATTTAAACTATGTTATTTCAATAGGTTTTCCTTGCAACAAGACCTAAGAAAAATCAAGAAATATCTCTGGTCTTCTTATTCACTGAAGCCTTCCACAACCTCTGTTTTCCAGTAGTCCCACACTTAGAGGGATTCCCTTAATTCCATGACTTAACAAGTGCAACACCTGCTGCACTTACCCCTTTTTTAGGTTGAAATATAGAAGTTCATGCACTAGACCTCAGAAATGCAGACAAATGCATTATTTTTAATAATATCCTCATTTGGGTGACAGAAATCAAGAAAAATTATGGTAGATTTGGAAAAATAACTCTCCAAACCAAGCAACAAAACCCATTGGTCAGTCTGGCATCTCTTCATCCCTAATACACCTACACTTTAATTCCAGACTGCTTTAGGCTTTTGTTTGTCCATCCAGAATGTGTTTCACTGTATCATTGTTAGGCTGTTAGAGAAATGTTCATTTCTCAAATCCACAGTACCCTTAATTGAAAGAGTTTCTTTGAACTACACAAAGCTGTACTAAAACTTGGCTCTATGCAACATACCACCCAAGACATTTCCTTTAATATCAGTAAATCATCTTGTTTGCTGTATGCATCTCTGTAGGCAGTATGCTCAGATACTGCCTCAAATTTCCACAAATTGCTTTCCAGCACAAGTAAGGGAAGAAACCGTTTCATTTAGAGACAACTTTAAGACATCCTGACATTTTGTGCATCAGATATCTGCTACTGAGGTATTGTCTGATGAGTAAGGTTGACCAGAACACCAGGTAAGAAGCAGGAGAGAATAACACCATGAGAGAAAATATATCTATTTTTATTCTCCAAAAGTTCTTCCATTACACTCACATATCCTCCACAAATTCAGTGGGGGTCCTTTTTGTAAATAAGCTGCCACTAGTTTTTGTCTAAACTCGGTCTCCTCCTGACTTAAATTTTTTCCCCATATATTTAAGAAAGAAAGCTTTAGCTGTACATTAATCTCCTCCCCTTTCCCACTTAATCAAGTGCTTCCTACATTTGAAGCACAACACTGACCATTTCTCAGTCCAGTGAGCCAAGAACAGCTGCTTAGCACACCAAAATATAAAATGAAATGTATATTTCTTTCATTCAGGTATATTTATATATATATATACATGAAATATACCTGGCACAACAGCTTTCAAAAAAGATGTTACTACCAAGCCCTGCCAGTATGACATCCTTTTCTCCACTGCAGCAAGGAGCTGTATTCCCTCCTTTCTGACCCAGGCAGGAGGAATGTCTCCATAGCATAAACCATGGCAGCATACATCTCACAATGTGATGACCACAAAACATATGTCAAGTCCTCACTCAGTTTAGAGCAGGACCTTCCTCGTGCTTAGCAGGTCAACTTGTCACAGTAACTACTACATTGGTATGGCAGATTGTCTTAGAGTACTTATAAATTTAGAAGAGCACTCTCAGTGGGAGAAGAGTTTCAGGCGTTTCTTTTTTGTTAGATATTCACTTAATTTATTTGTTGTGGGCTACTGATACACAAATTTATTTTTTGTGATTCTTTTTCTCAGAGACCAACTAGAAAGGGATGGAGAATATTGTGAGTCTGTTATAGAACTTAAAGTAATGGCAAATCCTTGTTGAACTGGGCAAATGTGAAAGAGGGCTGCAGGAGCTGAAAACACAGCAGTGCTGCAGAGTTAACAGACACAGAACTTTTGGCAGCACTGACTTATTTGTTCTGTCATCTAACAGTATCCAATTTAGAAAGTCCAAGATTCTTTAGACATAACAACTTTGAGCAGAAAACAAGTATTAGGAGACTTTACTGTGTATCTATTATACAACAGGAGCATTAACCTTTCACCTAGTAAACTGGAATTCTGTTTAATCATGTATTTTATACTGTATGTATGCCCTCTAATGGTAAATAAGAATAATTCCTATTGTTTCAAACGGAGTGGTATTCAGCTACTTCTTAACAGCAAATTCCATCACTTTTTTTGCTCTTTTCTTCTCCCATCTCAGTTCAATGTGATTGAAGACTTCTGAGAATTGCAATTATTGCAACTTGTGAGGTTTTGCTGCTAATGCAAGCCCTGCTGTTGGAAAAGGTCTGAGCTGAACAGGGGCAGAGCTGTACTGCAGTGGAACTGGCTGTCACCTGAGGGACTCTAATCGAGGAAATCCTTCCAGTAATTCTCAGTGGCAGACTGCACTGGGAATAAAACAGCATAGGCTGGGAAATTCAGCATTTCAGCACCAACTGAAACCAAAATACATCTGAGGAACTGGAAGCTCAGAATCACAATGTTCTTCTATTTGTGTAAATTACAGCAAGATTGCTCCATTTTACTTAATTTCTAGTCTAAATTAAGCTTCAAAGATAAAGCACTGAAGTCAAGTTGGCTATATTTCAACTACTTTTTTTTTGTTGTTTTGTTGGTGTTACTACCTTAAAACTGAAAATTTCTGGTTGTATTATATCAGCTTATCATGACTTTGTAAGTGTTTGGATATTATTTCTGCAAAGGAATCCTTCCAATACATTATATGATATTGTATCATGGTATTAAGAACCCATTTTTGCCTCTTACTTTCCCCAGTATGAAATTAGAATTATACTGTATGGGATTTGAGTCCAGCCTCAAAGCTCCAAATGCCTCTCATAATGATAGGGTAATGCATTAAAATATTAAATCAATTACAAATAATCAAATAAATAAAGCTAATATTTTAATGGTTAGTAAAAAGTTAAAGTAGATTGTGAATCGTTTGCAGACCAGTTTTTATTCTGAATTTAGCCACAGAGGGAAGGATTCTCAAATAATGGAACTGAGCCTGAATTTATTGTCTCATGTATAAATCTGCCACTTTACACATTCTTTAAAAATACTATTCTTTAAAAATACTATTCCTTACATACAAAGAAAAACACCATAAATATTCCACCTCTTTTCAACTGTAAAGGTTTAGGAATTATCTATATTATTCAACTGTGTTAAAACTAGATTTTTAGCATTTTAGTGTAGCAGTAGAACCCATTAATATTTTCAGATGATTTTCACTGGCATTACAGACCACTGTGATACAAGACTTTTTTTTTTTTTTTT